>CM062812.1:929320753-929810541 GCA_031772625.1 Pinus tabuliformis | reverse complement strand
AAATTGCAGCACAGTAGCCCTCTCGGGAACTGCGTTGAAATGCAGAGTCTCTTCACAGTGCCTGCGCTGGGGCAGAAACGAGACTTCTATCCGGGTTCTGGGTCACGGTTTGCAGTTTAATCTATGGATTTTGGCCGAGTAAAAGCAATCAGTAATGCACAATCAGAGGGTGGATTTAAAGGAGGTCTAAGAGCTATCACAAAGGGTAATCAGATCATTTGTGAATCAGTTGTTCAAATCATAAACAAATCCAGTGAATGGATTGAAGTAGCAGGTGTCTACTTTGCATTTGATAATGGCAAATGTAGTTCGATTGCTACTTCTGTGTTTATGAAACAAACAACAAGAGAAACACAAACAAACTAACTAGACACGATCCCCAGTGGAGTCACCATTTTGTTGATGGGAAAAGTGTCTACTCAGAATGCCCCTATCCCACTAAGGTGTGACAGTGCCTTAGCAACAAACGAGGAAAACTACTTTCGTATTCTTCTTTATGAACTGTAAATGAAGAGGAATAGGATGAACTAACCTATGTCTTGCGCTAGTCTTTGATCCAATCTCTCTCCTCTTTGACAGCTTCCAGCTACCTACTCCTTCACTTGCCCAGCTTCACCAAGTTCCTGCAAGATCACAGAAGAGGAAAACTACACAAAGACATGGATTTATATTCATAAATAGCTTAGGATCAGATTTAAGCTAAACATGCAAATATAACAAAACATCATTGATACACAAGCATGTAGGAGAAACTCAAATAGTTTTATTGATATAACAAGAAGGTCCAGGAGGAGTTACAACTGATGATTCCTGATCCAGCATCAACCCCCCAGCAAAGGAATCCCTCTTCACCTCCAACAAAGCATAAATCACCCAATGCACTGATCTCTATCTCAAAACCAACATCAATTCTCTGCAAAGTACAAAATTCCAGCCTCTGGATCTCTGGGATGAGGGATCCATATATAGATGTATGCAAAGAGGATGAGTCAGCTTATGATTTGACTTGTGGCTTCTCTCTGTCAGTTCTTGCTTCCACTTGGAGACTGAGAGCCTCTTACTCATCCTTGGTCGAACTCAGTGAGGCAAGTGTCATTGGGGAAGATTCTGGAAGCTTCCATTGTCTGTCCACCTCGCAGAATGATACTTCCATTTGTCATTTCTCGCTCAGCGCACCCTGCTAGTGCATCTAGGTGACTTGCAATGCACCTAGCTAGTGTACTGGGGTGCTATGCAATGCAGCTAGCTAGTGGAGCAACTGAAATGATCCTGATTTGACTGTTTCTGAGCAGTTTCTGGTGGAGAACTTCTAGGAGAAGTTGTAGTTTTTTGACCTTGTTCCTTTAGGGGCAGGAACAACACTTTTAGGGACTTAGGATCCCTTGGTTTATGGACATTTCATGCTTAGAGCTGTAAGGCACAAAAATGTCTGTAACAACTGTTCTCTTAATAAAAGGGAGGAACACCTAAACACCAACAAAGGGAAAGATTAGATAGGTTTCACCAAAGTAGGAGGAAAAGGAAAAGGAGGGGGAAGGAAGACACAAAAGAACCCTACTAAGAATGAGAAAAAAACAAGAAGTCACAATAGTTTTGATATCTTAGGAGAAAAAGAAGTAGATGGAGATGATCATCAGTGCATAGAGAATGAGACAACAAGGGGGAAAGAAAAAGAGACCGCATGGAGTTCACACAGGGACATAATGAACACACGATGGACCCTTTGAGTACCATGGACATAGAAAAAGACCATGACATGACTCCAAGTGAATGTGGCACAGAGGACCAAGACTTACAGGAGATCCTGGAAAGGGAGAACCTAGAACTGGAAAAGTTTCTTGAACAAGGAGGAAACCTGGGAATAAACTCCACACCTCAGGAGGATGTGGAAATGTACAACAGATATTCCTTAACAAGTCACATCAAACAACTACAGAAGTCAGAAAAGGTCATGATAAACAGGAAAATAAAGGGACTTCCTCTATAGGATTATTAACAAGAAAATTAATAAAAGATCCATGCAAGAAGAGGGGAAGGAAAAGATAGAAAGAACTGTTGTTGGAGTATGGAAAACTCATGATTGACTCAGGAAGGATGAAATACCTTTCCAATTACTCCTTAAAAACCCCACCCCAATGAAAATCACAACCTGGAACATTAGAGGACTAGGGAGTAGAAGAAAATAGAGGAATCTAGGTAATAGGATTAGAGAGGAAAAATCTGACATAGTATTCATTCAGGAAACGAAATGCTCAGTGGAGAAGATCAGAGAAAAACATAGCAGATGGTTAAATAGATATGAATAACTTGAGGTTAAGTCAAATAAATCTAGTGGAGGAATTCTCACTCTATGGGATCCACAAAAATTTGGTGTGATTGATGTAGAGGCATCTAGACACCACCTTTCCTTGATTATCCAACTGGTGGGTGACAGGCAATGTTACATGGTCACCAATATCTATGGTCCTCACCCAGTGGAGGACAAAATTCAACTCCTCACAACACTATAGGATATGAAGAAGAGACACCCAGCTCTACCCTGGATTCTAGGAGGTGATTTCATCATTCTAAAATCACTCACGAAGAAGAAAGGAGGGACTAGAACACTTGGTAGGGATTCCATTGCCTTCCAGTACTTCCTCACCAATATGAAACTAGTAGATATGGAAACCAGCAATGGAATCTTCACTTGGAATAATAAAAGGGGGGGCTCTTCCCAAGTAGCCTCAAAATTAGAGAGATTTACTATCTCAGAGGAACTTCTTCTCATGGGAAGCAGCCTAACTGTGCTCATCCTACCTTTTGGAGGTTTAGACCACTGGCCCATTCAATCGGAAGCTTATCTTTTTGGAAAACCAAGGAATAGCCCCTTCAGGTTTGAAAACGCTTGGCTCACACATTCAGATTTCCTTACAAAGACTGAAAAATGGTCGAAGGAAGAGCTACACCTCCAAGGTACAAAGATGTTCCTTCTACACTGCAGGCTCAAACACATTAAAGATAGACTCAAAGAGTGGAATAAAAAGGAATTTGGCAATATCTTCAAAGCTAAAGGAGAAGTGGAAAAGAAACTAAAGGAATTAAACCAAATTCTTATCACAGAAGGATATACAAACGAAAGGAAAGAGATGGTAGAGTCACTTCAAAATGAATGGGAAAACAGATGTCTACAAGAGGAAATATTCTAGAGACAGAAATCCAGAGTACAATGGATTAAGGAAGGGGAGAGAAACACCAAATTCTTTCACAGATCCACCATAGCTCATAGAAACAATAACAGGATTGTGAAACTTACAGATCAGCATGGAATAGAAAGAAACACTCATGAAGAGATGGAAGAGGTCCTAGTACAGCATTTTAAGAGAATTGCTGAGGAAACCACGGTGGATAGACATCAGTCTACGAAAAGGTTCACTCAGTACATTCCTAAATTGGTATCCAGAGAAGACAATTACAATCTCAACAGACCAGTAACAGAGGAAGAGATTGAGGAAGTTATTACAGAGATGCACAATGGGAAAGCACCAGGCCCAGATGGCTTCAATGTGGACTTTTTCAAAACATGTTGGAGGATAGTAAAACATGATATTCTGGAGGTAGTGGAAGACTCTCGAAGATTTAAAATAGTCTTGAAGGCTCTCAATGAATATTTTATAGCCTTAATCCCCAAACAGGAAAAGGCCACCTCTCCAGACAAATTTAGACCTATAGCATTATGCAATGTGGTGTACAAAATAATATCCAAAGTAATTTCCAACTGTCTCAAACCACTCCTCCCTACCCTAGTGTCAGAGGAGAAAACGAGCTATGTGGAAGGAAGACAAATTCTTAACAACATAATTCAAGCTCATGAAGTGGTCCATTCACTTAACACTAATAAACATGCAGGGATGATAATTCAGCTGGACATAGGAAAGGCCTATGATAAACTTAGCTAGTCATATATAAGAGCCGTTCTCAAAGCATATGGCTTTGATTACAATTGGATTAAGTGGGTCATGGCACTAGTTACCACTACCAACTATTCAATTCTTCTCAATGTCTCTCCCTCCAAAAGCTTCAAGCCTACTAGAGGTCTCATACAAGGTGATCCTCTTTCTCCTTTCCTTTTCATTCTAATGATGGAAGGGTTAGGGAGAGAAATCAGAGCTGCTAAGGAGGAAGGGAGAATTCAAGGTCTGAGACTAACTCAAGGTGGGGACTCAGTGACACATTAGCAATTTGTGGATGATACTATGCTTCAAGGCACACCCGCAGTCAAGGAAGCCAGACCATTTAAGAAGATTCTGAGTGAGTTCACTATGGCAGCGGGCACAGAGGTAAGTCTTACTAAATCAAAGTTTTCTTTTTCAACACTGATATTTCGATTCAAAGAAGTATTTCTAGAATTTTGGGCTTTCAAACAGAGTCATTACCCTCGAAATACCTGGGAGTGCCCCTCACTACCAAACTGTTACACAAGGAAATCTAGGAGCCTATTCTAAATAAGCTAAAAGATGATATTATCAAATGGAAAAATAGAGGACTATACCTAGCAGGGAGGCTGATTCTAACTAAGGCTATCCTCCAAACCATCCCTATCTACTTGCTATTAGCTATTCCAGTACCAACTAGAGTAATTACTAAAATAAGAAACACTCAGAGAGATTTACTTTGGGGGAAAGGTGAAGAAAAGAAGAAATGGGCCCTAGTGGCATGGGATAAGGTTTGCAAACCAAAATCCCATGGAGGCTTAGGTCTTCATGATCCAAGAATTCTTAAAAGAGTTCTAGGAGCCAAAGTCTGGTGGAGATGGATAAGGGAAATACAAGCCCCCTGGGCTAAACTATGGAAGCAAAAGTATGCAATTGACTGGCAGGAGAAGAACCTCATAAGAATGACAGGACAAGTAAAAGGTTCACCAATTTGGAATAGAGCATGGGAGAAAAAGGCCCTAGTTTAAAAACATAGTTTCTGGGAGATCAGAAATGGAAATCTGGCATGGTTTTGGGAGGATAATTGGCAGCAGGAGGATAATCTCTGTAGTGAAGAATTAGCAGCCATTCACACAGATACCATCACCAAAGGATTAAGAAGGGTAAGTGACTATTGGGATCAATCAAGTAACAACGGGAAATGGCGAATATGGAAACTTCCAAATTATAGTGAAATGGGCATGATGAAGACTCAAGCTATAGCCCTTAATGGTCTTTTGGAAAAGAGACAAATCTTAACCTCAACCTTGGATGATCAATTAAGATGGGGAAAGAATAAGGCAGGCCTCTTCACCCTTAAGGAAGCCAAAAGAATAGACACAGGGCTCAAATTTCCAAACAATGATAAGACATGGAAAGAACTATGGGATAATCCTCATTGGATGAAAGTCAAACTGTTCAAATGGTTGGTGCAAGAAGGCAAGATTCTGACATGGTACAACCTAAGGAAAAGAGGCATTGTTGGCCCCTCAAGATGTCATCTGTGTGGTCAACAAGAAGAAACCACTAATCATCTCCTGAATAGATGCCCATTTGCTACAACACTTTGGAACTGAGTTGGAGATGTCTTCGAGTAGATAGACAAATATGTAAATGACATCATTGCTACACTGAAGAACTAGCGGAAAACTTTCTTGGATAATGAGATGATAAACTCTGCCTGGGTGTTGACCCCATGGTTCGTAATCTGGAATGCTTGGAAGGAGTACAATAACAGGATTTTCAAAGATAAGATGAGCTCGATGAGTAGCATCCTTAAGCTAATCCTCAAGCAACTCAAGGAGACTGTTCACATCCTGAGGGGTGTTTCTTCAGGAAAACCCATAGGAAAAAGAGAGGCCAGAATCTTGGAAAAGTTGGAGCTTCAGGTTCATCCCCCTCAGTGTCCTCTACAGATCAATATGAATACCTTAGAAGGAAATACTCTTTGGCAGACCCCTTCTCAAGGTTTTTTAAAATTTAACATAGATGGAGCCTCTAAAGGAAATCCTAGAGAAGCAGGCTATGGAGGGGTCCTGAGAGATGAGGAGGGAAACATACAGGTCATTTTCAACAGTTATCTAGGGAAGGAAACTAACAAATATGGCTGAGCTCATGGTGATGAAACTTTGCTTGGAAATATTGTTCAAGCACAACATTCATAATGTCATCATTGAGGCTGACTCGGAATTAGTAATTAATTCGGTGAAACGGATCAGTGCTAGAGCAACTCCAGAGAAAATATCAAGTCACTAGCGGCTTCTACAAGTCTACCAAAGAATTCAATCACACCTAAGAATTCTAAAGCCTCTCAGGTTTGTGCATGTTCGTAGGGAAGCCAACAAAGTGGCGGACTGGCTAGCCAATGAAGGGGTTCGAAGCAAGCTTACTGACAGGTGCTGCTGGTGGGAGGAGGTAACAGATGACAGAGTGAGAGATGAATGCTCATCTCAGGCACTCATAGACAGACAACACTATCAGAACAGACCAAGAGACAACATTTCACTTTATGCAAATGAGGAATAAGTTCACTTTAGATAGATTCTCAGTGGAGGAGCACTTTAGGATTGCTCAGGATTTCAACTCAGTCTACATTAGCCTGGGTGCTATTGGGAGTCTGGACAGAGGAAGTCATAGGGCCAGAAGCTCTCTGCACAAAAGGAAAAGCTCCCAAAAAATAGGCTACCATGAAGATCGACAAAAGGTGACCCTTCAGGGCACGGCTTCCTCGGGTAGAACTTTGGGGACCAGGAGAGTAGCGAACCAGAGTCATAAACTGCCTGGGATTTACCACCTGCATCGGGCACCCTTTGACCAGGAAATGGTTTTCACAGATTGCATGCGATGCCACTCAGCAATCGACGCGTGGCCGGGGAAGAAGAATGTATACTGCCCTCATCGCGCAGTATTCCTCGTGCTTATGAGATGTGTGATATTGCTTGGGGCCGTAGGATCAGGAGGGGGAAGATCAATGACCACAGATTGTCATGCAAGTTTGTGGGACAAAAAGGTCAAAATGACTAATTGTTTACCACATTTATCAAGTGCCCTCAAACCCATTGGTGGTTTTAAGGAAAAGCTAGCGATGCCATTCAGAGCGTGACATGTGGTGGGGACTGAGGAAGGAATACCACCCTCATCCTATGATATACATCTTGCTTCTAAGCTCTGCGATATGTATACCAGCCATCAGATTAGAAGGGGAAGATCGATGGCCATAATTGGTTGAGTCATTTAGGGGGTTTTCGCAGGCCACTGCTCCACGCGTTTTGTTTATGAACTATCTGGCTCTTTAAAAGAAAAAATGGCATTTAGGGCACATTGTTTATTTCTCCCTCTTCCTTGTGGGGGTTTGCGCTTTTGAGTTCTTGTTGTAACCTATATAATTTATTTTCTTTCTTAATTCAATAGAAGGATTGTCTCTTTCTTCAGCAAAAAGAATATTATAGTAGTGGAGACTCTAGAATATGAAACATCTCTAGCTCTTCCAAGAACATAGTTGGTAGATCTTGTTCAACCATGGGATGTGGTGGTTGGTACTAAATTAAAACCTATGAGAGCCTTAGGGCATGTATTCAATGTATGTGTGTGTGTGCTAAGGCTAGATGATCATGCCATGTAGCATCTCTAGGAAGTGCTCAAAGTAGGAAACTAATTCTCTGGGATAAGGCCTATATGTGCTGCTATGCTAGAAACCTAAATATACTATCTATATATGCCCTCAATTACCTATTTCAACAATTGCTTAGACATTAGGAGGTGACCTATCACATCATTAAGAGGGTGATGATCTAAGGAGATGGAAACAAATTGGATCAAATTCAGGACTTTTGAGAACCAGCAACTTACTTGACCTCGGTCTAAATTAGGTAATGGCATTTGAAAAAGAAAGTGTTATTTAGGGATATTGATCCTTCCTCAAGGTAGAGCCCAGAATGATTTAGATTATGTGCAGCAAACCAACTATAAGGTGGCCTTCAGGCATAAACATTGTGACCTAAGTTACCAAGAAACATATACGGGTACAATATACAGATATGGATCTTGATCTAGATATAGATCCACCATATTTTTGAAAAGCTAAGATCTAGATATGATGGGGAAATGACGCATTCAAAAAATACATAAATAACTTTTAAAAACACAATTAAAGTTAAAAATCGAGATCATTCATGAATCACAACATTATAACTGAAAAATAATTAGATGGTATACAAATATGGAGATTGAAATCATGATGCATGATGCCTTATACAAAAAGGATAAATGTAAATATAAAATTAAGTGTATCACAAATGATCACTTTAATGATATGATGATCTAGATTCTATGTAATTACATGTCTACATCCTCATCATCTGAATATTTCAACTCTACATGATCATGTTCTAAAAATTATTTGCTAGTTACAATGGTAAATGAATATTTGACATTGTTTGAAAACAAGCTATGTATTATATTGTTCCGAGAGCATTGTTCACCTAGCATTAGATGGAATTGATTGAATTAAATTATTAATGACACAATTATCCTTTATTCAGAAAGAAAATTAAAAAAAAATTATATATACTATTATCTATATATAGTCTCAAAGCATTCCCAAGGCATTCCCGCTATCATTATCAAACATTGAAAATTAAAATTTTAATGTCTCATACCTTTTCTACTAGCATCATCATTTTATATAAAACCTACAAGGTACAAGTCATAATAGCTTACTTATATAACTATAAAGCCTATATATATTAATAATAAGTAATCTAACTAAAATATAAATACAATTATTGCCTATTAGGGTTTCAAATAAGTGTCAAATAAAAAGGTCGAATACTATTGGCTTGGGATCAAGCATGTGAGTGCTAGTTGGAAAAATACCCATTTTAGTAGCATGGGATCCATTTATGGGTTTGAAGGATTCATTTACGTGGTTAATTTTACAAGGATCTAGGTGGATCATCCATATCCTTATCAGAAATGTAGATCCAACATCAATATGTCATGGATCTGGTAACACAGGTTGGACCCTGAACTCCTCTTGAACAATGGGATAGGGAATTTTTCATTTGCAACATATGGTGAATTTGAGGAGGGTTTCGACTCTCATAATCCTAGCCTAATCGGCCTACAACATACTCAATACTTAGACCTTTGAAGTTCAAACCATAAAGAACTATGTGTTAGATGATTGTCTCCATAAGTTGCATCTTGAATGAATCTATTGATTATGTTTATGAAAGCATTGGCTTGAATGTGATTTAGAAAGAATTTTTGCGCAATAAGGGCAAGAGAATGATATCCCTTATTGAACTAAGGCCTGTCAAAAATTGCGCTGAGTAGATATGAAGATACATGATGATGCTTATAGAAAAATGAATAAAAGGAAGTTTTTTATTACATGCCCAACAATGGAAGGAACTAGGCTTTGACTTCTTCCTTGATAAGTTTTTGGTGTTTTATTTCAGTTTTGAACTAATTTATATCCTTGTTCCCACTTTATATTTATTTAGAAGCATCCTATGATACTATGTGAGCTTACATGGTTTGCAAAGGAGTGAACAGTTTGGGAAGGACTCGATGAAGGGTTCTAAGAGTATAAACTTACATGACTGAGGATTGCACTGATAATACTCAAGAAAATTGAAAATCTCAGAAAACTAAAAATATAAGTAATATTTAAATTTGAGCTTAAGTTTAAATATTTAAAATTGACTAAAGAATATAGAAAATATTAATTTTACATCCCATATTTAAATTTGGCCAAAAAATTAAAATGTTTAAAATTTGACTATAGGATATGTAAAATATTAATTTTCACATCTAGATTTTCAGCAAGGTGAGTTGAGTTTAGGTGATTTCTGTTGAGTTTATCTACTGTGAGCTTCAGAGGTACTTTCCAATTTCTATTAATATGTAAGTCCTGATGCCAATTAATATTTCAATCTATATGACATTTATTTTTAGATTATTGACAAGGGAGGGTATATATTGCGTATACATGCATGCCAATAGTTTTTTCCGATGTATATGATACCTATGGACGTAGTTAGAGTTATCTAGCTCTTCCACACATGCAACAACCAAACATATTTGGACTCAAGGAAATCTTCTGCCAATCCTTATTCCAAAGAAAGTTTTTCTATCTAGTCCATGTTAGTATCTACCAATATAAAGTATGTGGTCATGTTCTATGTTGAACTGCATGGTACATTTTTGGACTTTACTTTTCCTTTTCTCTCTTGAAGGCACATTAAGAATAATTCATGTATTTTCAATAATAAAAGATTTTCAAATTATGAAATTAAGATTGGGTATGGTTAACACTTAGCCCAAGTTAATGCCACTTAAATAGTTGTCACTTGTGTTGTGCCATGGATTTTCCTTTTGGGACTATCCATAATTACCCATATCCTTGATAAAATAATTCTATAACACTAGTGTGTATGGAGTGAAGAATCATGCACCTACTGTAAATTTTATTCTCTCTTCAGTTTCAATTTGGATCACTCAAGAAATGGTCCTCTATCAATTGATTTCTATATGTAAAGTGCATTCTGTTTTTGTCTTAGTTTAAATATATGCATGCTTTTTTTATACTTTATATTGGATGTTATATTCCTTGAGCCTTTGTTTTATGTTGCATTATTTTCTTGGTTATGTTCTCAGAAATTCATCACAGAGATCCTATAAGAATTTATACATTGAGAAAGAAAGTGTGATTGGGATAATGTGTGTTGAATTTGTCTGGAGGAAATGGATTTGATAGATAAGCAATTAAAACCTTGCTAATGTGGTTACAAGGTTTGCTTCTTCGCTATTATTTTCTTATTTGTTACCTATTTTCTGCTAAATGTATTTTTAAGTAATTTCTCAATTATGCCTTTAGGATTGGTGAAGTTAAACTTGGATTATGATGTGGGGCCATATACATATGGATTAAGCTAACAAGTTTTGAAATGTCAGTTGTCCAACATGCATAAAAACTAAGGCAGAGGTATGTACATGTAACAATAATAATAAAAGGTAAGTTTTGAATTTAGAGTCAACTTAGTTTTGTGCTCCATCATGTATAAAATGATTTTTCATTTTTTGAATTGATCTCAAGGTTGTGAATGAATTCACTTTAGTTTGGTTTTTGAAGTCATGTGAAATCTTTTGAAGTCGACATAGCGAAAAATATTGTCTTCTTAACCATATTGGAAAGAATGTACCTAGTTATTTCCTCTGCCCTATATCTGTGTTCTAAGATTTTACATGTAATCCATAATATTTTTTCAAGGTATTATAGTTTCCTAGAGTTTCTGGGTCTTCCTATCATGATCATTTCTCATCTATGTGTATATACATATATTATAGATAGACACTGTCCATAAATCTAAATCTGCATATTGAACATTAGAAAATTCCATGCTTTCCCATTAGAACAAACCATTTTCATATGATTCACGATCCCCCACATTTGTTTTTCAATATTTCAGAGCTTAAAATTAGGATGATATTAAAGTATATACATCTTTACTTCTCTTTGCACAATTCTAAGTATCTTATTTTAGATGGAAAATTAGTCTTCAAGTGCCACATCTATTCTTTCTATCACAAACAATTTTATAAGATCCCTTGCTACTGATATAGTTTTAGTGAACCTAATGGTTAGGAATATGTGTTTCCTCCTAGGAGGTTCAAATCTAGAGTGGGCAGAGTATGTACGCCTCTGTATAATTTAGAATGCATGGAGGCAAGTCCCTTATCCCACAATAAAGGGGGTCTCATACACCAATTTGGTGTCTAGATTGGCTGTGGTCTTAAAATTAGATTATTATTATAAACACTATTTAAATGTTTTCATACATATCTTCTAAATATTTCAAAACTTCAACTAGAAACAATGTTACTAATGTGGTTGGTAGGTAAAATCAGTACTAGTAATCTCTTGAATTATATGTTATCTTAAATATTACTAGAACTCATTGGATTTAATAGTTAGTGATATTAGTAAATCTTGTAATAGTTGTTTCTTTTAATTTTGAAGTTAATTATGTTGTACATTCTCTTCCCTTGCATATTTGTGTGTGCTTTTGGATACACATAGTGGATATGGAAGAGAAGGAGAGGTGTTGCACAACTTGTGGAGAACCATACAACAAGGAAAATATAGTTGGGATGTCTTTGAATTGTGATAGGTATGAAAAATATTTTAGGAGTTAGATTTTAATAGAAATTTATGAGATTATTTGTGGTGCTGGTAGTTATTACAAAGAACATTATTTCTCCTTCCATATTGATGTAGTTGATTAAAATATTTGTTATTTCAATATGCTTTCAATATAGCAGAATTAGGGTATTATTGTTCACTTTATCGTCACATCTTACATTGGTGTCATTAATAGACATTAATTTTAAAACAAGACATAAGTCTCATAAATCAAAGGCAAAAGTGGTTGAATCACATAAGCATCTTAGTGATGTTTGTGTCATTCAAAGAAATATTTTCTAAGTTGTTGGAATACATCCCAACTTAGCCAATGAAAAGGTACACGATCATTTTACAAGGTATCAATTCTTGGATTGAAGAATAGTTGATTTGTGTAGTTTGTAAATTTGAACCCATAGTAGTTTACTACATTGAATTTCCTTGGAAATTCTGCAACTACTTAGGTGATTTCTGAAAACTGAACTAGTTGACTTATCACCAAGATACAAAATTCCTCAACAATAGAAGCAACAAAATAAAACATAGAGATAAAGACACAATTACACAAGAGACAACAAATTTTTCTAGGGAAGCCAACTGGAAAACCCTCTTCTTGTTGTAGAGTTTATTGAGGAATTTTTTTAAGCAATTAGATTTCTTCACAAACTATTTCAATAGAAAAGAACAAGTGTTCTCTTTTCTAGTACTTAGTTGAAACGCCTTGTAATAACCTCTGATCAGACTCCTCTTTCCTCACACAATTTGGCTCCTATTCTTTAGCATTGGAAATCCCAATTTCCTAGCAGAGTCCTAAGCCCGTATTATTTAGGAATTTCTCCCTAAATTCTAGCGCAAAAAAATGATCTTTTCTTCTCTCAAACTATGTATATGTTGTTCCTTACATGATTTTCTAGCAAGATTCTCTCACACACAACATGTGCATATAAGAATGAATTACAAAAGTTCCTTCGCCCTCCTTATAAGCTTTTAGATAATTTTAAATTTGGCTAATTAATTTTAGAACATGGGCTTGTGATTAATTTGTTAACTAAGTCAAAATGGCTCTTCTAACTTGTCATGTCTTAATTGGAAATTAAAGCTCACTAAATCATCTATTTACAAAAATAAACTAGCAATTGGGGACAAACAAAATTGAGCCTCCAACTCTTGCGCATGAGTTAACTTCTCCATGACTCGTCATATTCCTAGGAACTTGTGCATGCTAAAAGGAATATTGTTTGTGATCTTTCTTGACTAAGACACAAGTCAAGAAGAAGACCTTCTTCACTACAATGTTAAACACTCCCTCTTAGTGTGGAATATGCTTTTGGAGGAACTTCATCCACATATATCTGTCTCCAACACTACCACGTTCCTTTCTACCGCAACTTCTCCCTCTGAACTAGAAGACTTCCTTGCTTTCTTTTGTACCTGATTTGAAGACCTATTCTTTCCCACCATGCTCTGCCAGTCTATAACTTCAATCATAAGTGACATTTACCATGTGTACCTTTGTGGTTGCTTCCTCTGGTGGAAGGTGATACTTGAAGATCCAACTCTTTCCTGATCTCCATTAAACAAATCCTCTACCCACTTGGCTCGAAATATCCCTATACTAGGAGACACTGATTGACTGGCTACATCTACTTGCCCTATGCTATGCTCCTCATAATCTTGTTGGTCAATCCAACTTCCAATTAGATTAGACTAAAACTAAGATATTTGCTGAGGATCCATCTTGTGTAGCTTCTTCTTAGGTACTCTAATATGATCTTTCTCTAAGGACTCCCTCTAATTTTTTATCTCCTCAACCATCACTTCTCTACTGCGAGCTCTCCTTGCCTTTCTACTCAAGGGTGCACCTGTCTCTACCTAGAACATGTAGAGATTCTTATTCCTTACACCTATCTGCTTCTTACATCCTGAAGCTAAGTGTTGGAGGTAATCCTTACCCCTGTTGTATGTAGCATCATAACCCTTGTCCCCAATGGTAGCTGGTGAAACAAGATTATTCTTTAATCTTGAAACATAGAAGAAATCTCTGACATGAAGAGGATTACCTCACTCCCTCTCAAAAGTGACAGTGCCAATTCTTCTAGCTGCATACTTTCTTTGGCATTTTGGCAAATGGCTTGCAACCATACTTGGTATGTTTTATTCTGTTATAAGTCTTCAACTCATGCAGGCATAGTATTGCAACTTAGGTGATCTGATACCATTGTAACATCCCTAGCCAGCTACAGGCGATGTCACTCACACAAACCCCAAAATTTCTCCAAAATTTACCAAAAGCAGAAGCATAATTTAACCACATCATATAATTCCAGCACACTACCAAACCCTAATGCACAAAATACATATATATTTCAAACATAACCAAGAATAAATATACATACACATAATTAACCATAATAGTAGTTCCATGCACAGGTAGACCATAAATACACAACCCTAGGAAAAATTAAACCATAAATATACATCTATGTGAATTGACCAGATTCATTTAACTGATTATATTGTTCCCAAATATAACCAAAAATATATGCTTAGCAATAATATATGATATTGAGCAGTTGATCACAATCAACCACAAGGTTAAAAAACCATATGTAAATGCAGTGAAATGAATAATAACAAGTTATAAAATACTTATTTGTGAATGGTGTCAGCTGGTTGTAGATCTCTGATGTTCCACCCAACCATAGATGATGATGTTCATTGTCTTTCAATAATTCACCACCCCCAAGCTGGAGCATTGACTCCATGGCTACCATGACCATAACCAGAACCACCAGGGCTCTCACTTTAGGATTCATACTTTATTACATGGTTAACTAGATAACCATGCCTCAATCGGTTACAGAGTCTAAGCATAGGGCTCACCGACTAGTTAGCCAGTTACATAGTCCAAGCCTAGGACTCGGTGACTATCTCAAAACCAAGTTCTAAGAATTCCATGGCCACCAAACCATAACTGGAGCCACCAAGTTCTTGGGGCCACCGGGGCCCAAAAAAACTCAGATGCATCCCAACTATTCAGTTTCAAAGTCCAATCCCTAGGAATCACTAAGTCCTCATTCACCAAGGCTAAATTCCCTCCTCAGTAACCAACTTCCAACTTTCTAAAAACATATTCCTCCTTTATTTAATATTTTAATATTATCTTATAATATCATAATGTTACCTTTTATTAAGAATCTGTTTCCAGCTGTGCAGTCATGGGCCCCTCGTACTCTTTTTGTCTCTGTCTTCCAACAACCATTATGTTTTTATTTGTATACATGGATTAAATATATTTACCATACTCTTGACAATGTTGGATCCACCAACATTCAGGGGATCTCCCCGATATGAGGTCCCAATTAGACCTCACACTATTTGGTGTAGGAGTCCCATCCAATATGATGACCCGCTTTCCATTTACTTAGATATTTTCCTCAGCTCTTTTTGTTCAACACATGAGAGTGTTACACTGGTATCTTCAAAAATCGAGGTGAGTTCATAATATAACTGTGTCTAGTTTCTCTTAGTACAAAGGGGGGGGGTAAAGTGAGCCTATAAGTGAGAGGTAATAGTACCACCCACGAAGAGACACACCTGAACCAAAAAGCTCTTTCTGGAATCCAGTGGAATAGTCCATAGTAGATGTGACAATCTTTAAAACCAAGGTACAAGGGAAGACCTGTCCATGATCTAGCAGAGTAGTCCACAATGGACATGCCGGTCGTTATAACCAGTAAGTGAGGAAGGTTTTTCTAGTATCCTACGAAGTAGTCCATAAGGACGAGACAACAATGATAACCAGTACAACCCATTCCCAACAAGGTAAGTACTAAAACAACCAAAATAGTTCAACTATCTTAGTACATGTGAAATAAACATGAATTACAAATGTTGAAAGAATAGTATTACTAACATCCAGAAGACATGCATGAAAATGTGCTGGCCCAAACTAGCCTCTGTCTTCAGGGAAAATTCCAAGACATATATCTACATCATACATCACTAGCTCCAGTAGTGGGACATTGGATCCACTCCTCCCTCCTCAAAGAACTGATTAAAAGCTCTCTATGCTTCGTGGGAGGAGCCAAGGTGAAAATTCCTTGCTCATACAATGAGGGCGGTATATATAACCAAGGGTGATGCTTGACCCTTGTGACTCTTGGACTACCCTCATGACTGTTCAACTTCTTATGACTTTTCAACTGACATGACTCTCCATATTCATGTGTATCTGTTGGAATTTCACTCATGACACCGATATGGCCCATAATAGTGATGTGGGCTTTGACAACTCATGACACAACTGACATGACACTACTAACATGGATTGGCTTGATGTGGTGGAAATTTCAAGTTGTTGTTGCTGCCAAGTAATAGATGTGTTCTTGGATGTGCTTTCCTTTCTACTCTGCATGGCTTTATGATTTAGGGTCTTTCAATTATCTTTGGTCTTGAAATGTGGTTGCATACATGTGTTCCCTTTACTTGTTCTTTATGAGCTTCTTTTGTCCATTGATATGCAAGTGAGTCTTCTAGCATGTTCTATCCTTCTTCATCTCCTTCATCGTCTCACCATGATCTAAGAGTGTACCTATTCCTGCAATTCACTCATGATACGATGAAATTAAATCCAATAACCCCCTAGTCTAAGAAGATGCATTTTTATCCATGGATTTGGTTGAGGAAAGATGAAAAGATGGGAAAAAGGGCCCAGTAACTTGCATTTCATTGTTCCCGGCGATAGGGAAGGAGACTGGTCATTGAGGCTACACAGAGAATAGCTTAGGCTTGTCTAAGAAACTCTTGAGCACAGTCTTAAATGATAGGAAAAATTGTGCAAAGGCCACTGGGGGGTAGGATTTCACAACTGAGATCATCAATGGTAGCTACAAGGTGAAACCCTGGGAGGCAGGTATGTGTAGTTTTCTAATAGAGGGAAGGACTGGGTAGTAAAAGCACTAGATATGATATATCTACATAGTTTTTGGGATATTTGAGTCCCAGATCAGGGATGACACTAGATAACACTTCTTTGTAGTTTTTGGAGGCAAGGAAGGCTTAGGTCTATGCGCATTGCAGGATTCCAGTAGGCAAGGAGGTTATGCGCAGTTCATGTCAGGCTTGAGGCAACTTTTATGAAATTCTGGGGAGGAAGGAAGGCTTCTCAGCTCTAGAATTACACAGTGCAAGTTCCCTGGGGGCAGTGACTGCACACTGCGTAGTTCCAAGCAGTAGAGAAACATTACTGAGGGCTGAGACTATGTAGTTTGCAACTCAGTCAAGGTACGATGAAAGATATTTGTCTGGTCGGAAGGATTTTCAAGAAACTGGGTAAGTGTGGGAGGCAATCGAACTTGTGAGGAACTTGACATTGTGATCACACACTTACCATACTTCGACGACACGAAAACATAGGCCACTGGAAAAACAAGACAAGGAATCACCCTCTGTGAGACTATCTCGAACTAAAAGTGATAAGTACAACACTTGAGATAGAACTTAGAATGACCGTAATGACACTTTTGTGATAGTTCTTAAATATTTTTGTCTGAGTGCAACCTACTTTTACATAACTAGGACAACTTGAGAACAAAAGGAAAAACCTTCGAAATCACCAGAAAAGGACTGCAGGCATGATAAAGTAATCAAACATGCCAAAATACAATTGTTGATCAAGCAAGTAGAAGGGGTGGAAAGACTCTAAAGGATCCCATGGAATGAGCTTTAGTGTCTGCAGCCATCAAGGGAAACCAAGTAAGGCTCCGAAATTTTGAGTGCAAGCCAAAATTTTGGAGGGTGTTACAGCTGCTATAACACTTGGTGACACACTGTTGAATACCAACTTCTTTGTCTTGGTTCATTTTTAGTGCAGGGCCTTGGTCCTCTGGGGAGTATTGATTCATCATGAAGATCACTTTGCTTCCTCCACTTACCCCATGGTAGAACATGGTTCGCCTTCTGCCTTCGCAGTTAAACATGAAATAATATTCAACTAGATCATAGTGTTTCAAATTGGGAAGTGTAGTTTATCTCGTGAGCTTAAGATTTTCAAAGTATAGTTTTTTATCTCTGGTGTTGCTCTGCTACCAGTAGGCTTGGAAAGTACCTTGAAAAAGTCACACAGGAACACAAGTGTTGTGCAGAAAATCCCTTCTGCAGACAGAAGAAATTTCTCTAGTCTTCTGAGAGGATCTAGCAACAAACTAGACAAACACATGCAAGATTTCCTAGTTTATATTAAAAAATACAAAACAATATAGATAACCTACCCCACTTTGATGTTAAACGCTCGTTGATGTCATCTTCAATATTATCGCTTCCAATTTCAATCCTCTTTATGCCATTTTGGATGAGTACCTGCAAGGGAGGTCAAACAAAAGAGACAAGAGCATACATAACATAATTCATTCTAACATAAACTATATGACAGATCAAGGAATATCATACTAAATGAATAATGATTTATACACTTATGGAAAGTAAACACATGATGTATTTATTAATAGAAAATTAGGGAAGCATACAACCATATGGGCATTATTGTTAGAAGCCTCCCTTTGATGAGTTTCCAATTCAAAGCCAAGACTTTCAAGCACTCCTTCTCCTTAGTAAGATGGGAAGCATTTAAGCATACTTTTAGCATAGGAATGCAACCAAGCAATGACCAACCAGTTGTGGATAGAAGGGATTTCAATTATAGGGAAGGAGAGGGCGTTAGGGATCCACCAAAGGGGGAAGAAGGTCCACATATTATGGGGAATATCCCTAAAGGTAGGATCAAGGACTCAAAATGGGAGAACTCGACCATATCGTTATTCAACAATAACCAACTTGTTATTTTCAAGGCTTCTAGTAAGAGAAGATTCTTCTCGACTTTAGGAAAAACTACCAAAAGAGGTTCAATGTAGGTTTTCCTATAAAACGTCATGCTGGTACTAGGTTAGTATGTTGCAACATGCTACTAGCACGGGTCACCAATGGTGAAAAAATAATTGGTACTGAAAAACAATTTTTAGGCAATCTTCTTTAGAATTTTCTCAGGGAAACATTTCTTCTCCTCTTCAGGGATGCTTCTGTATATGTTTCATGGTGAGTACACTGACAACTTTTGTCATTTTGATGCTTCTAGATATGGGATGAGAAGTGTGAAAAAATACTGCCTAACAAGTGCCCCCTAAAGCATCAAGGCAAAACATGGAGTGATGGCTGAAATGATTTACAATTCAAGGCAAAGACCTCGAGAAGCATCATTAGGAGACCTACAAATCAAGCATGATACAATATACCTAACATCTCTGATGTAAAAATGCCTAATAATACATCTCTAAATAAGCATCTAATAATAGATGAATCCATGGCATGGACACAACCATATGAATAGAAGGGATCATGTGTATGGATCCATGACATGGACGCAGCCATTCGAATATAAGGGACCAGAGAGACCTCCAGGGGTTTCTTCGATAGCTAGGAGGGCAACTTTGTAGATTGGTGATGCACCCTATGAGGAGGGAGATGATCCGATAGTAGAGGTGGAATGCAACCTGGAGGCCTTGACAAGATGCATTACATTGTGTGCGTCTATTGAAGAGGTGCCACTACCGTATCAGAGGCATATCATAGGAGTGTCAGCCAAACTATGTCGGTTGTTGAACCGAGTACCACCCATGAAGAGACAGACATGAACCAAAAAGGTATTTCTGGAATCCAGTGGAAAAGTCCATAGTAGATGTGACAATCTTCAAAACCAAGGTACAAGGGAAGACCCGTCCATGATCTAGCAGAGTAGTGCACAATGGACATGCCGGTCGTTATAACCGGTAAGTGAGGAAGGTTTTTCTAGTATCCTAACCAATACAACACATTCCCAACAAGGTGAGTACTAAAACAACCGAAATAGTTCAACTATCTTAGTACATGTGAAACAAACATAAATTACAAATGTCGAAAGAATAGTATTACTAGCATCCACAAGACATGCATGAAAATGTGCTGGCCCAAACTAGCCTCTGTCTTAAGGGAAAGTTCCAAGACATATATCTACATCATACATCACTAGCTCCAGTAGTGGGACAATTGATCCACTCCTCCCTCCTCAAAGAACTGATTAAAAGCTCTCTATGCTTCATGGGAGGAGCCAAGGTGAAAATTCCTTGCTCATACAATGAGGGCGGTATATATAACCAAGGGTGATGCTTGACCCTAGTGACTCTTGGACTACCCTCATGACTGTTCAACTTCCTATGAATTTTCATCTGACATGATTCTTCATATTCATGTGTATCCGTTGGAATTTCACTCATGACACGGATATGGCCCATAATAGTGATGTGGGCTTTGACAACTCATGACACAACTTGACATGACACTACTAACATGGATTGGCTTGCTGTGGTGGAAATTTCAAGTTGTTGTTGCTGCCAAGTAATAGATATGTTCTTGGATGTGCTTTATTTTCTACTCTGCATGGCTTGATGATTTAGGGTCTTTCAATTATCTTTGGTCTTGAAATGTGGTTGCATACATGTGTTCCCTTTACTTGTTCTTTATGAGCTTCTTTTGTCCATTGATATGCAAGTGAGTCTTCTAGCATGTTCTATCCTTCTTCATCTCCTTCATCATCTCACCATGATCTAAGAGTGTACCTGTTCCTACAATTCACTCATGATAGGATGACATCAAATCCCAAAAGTCCCTAGTCTAAGAAGATGCATTTTTATCCATGGATTTGGTTGAGGAAAGATGACAAGATGGGCAAAAGGGCCCAGTAACTTTCATTTCATTGTTCCTGGTGATAGGGAAGGAGACTGGTCATTGAGGCTACACGGAGAATAGCTTAGGCTTGTCTAAGAAACTCTTGAGCACAGTCTTCAATGCTAGGAAAAATTTTGCAGAGGCCACTGGGGGGCAAGATTGCACAACTGAGATCATCAATGGTAGCTACAAGGTGAAACCCTGGGAGGTAGGTATGCGTAGTTTTCTAAGAGAGGGAAGGACTGGGCAACATAAGCACTAGATATGATATATCTACATAGTTTTTGGGATCGTTGAGTCCCAGATGAGGGAGGACACTAGATAACACTTCTTTGTAGTTTTGGGAGGCAAGGAAGGCTTGGGTCTTTGTGCATTGTAGGGTTCCAGTAGGCAGGGAGGTTATGCACAATTCATGTCAGGCTTGAGGCAACTTCTATGAAATTCTAGGGAGGAAGGAAGGCTTCTCAACTCTAGAATTACACACTGCAAGTTCCTTGGGGGCAGTGACTCTACACTGCGTAGTTCCAAGCAATAGAGAAACATTACTGAGGGCTAAGGCTATGCATTTTTCAACTCAGTCAGGGTACGATGAAAGATATTTGTCTGGATGGAAGGATTTTCAAGAAACTGGGTAAGTGTGGAAGGCAAGTGAACTTGTGAGGAACTTGACATTGTGATCACACACTTACCATACTTTGACGACACGTAAACATAGGCCACTGGAAAAACAAGACAAAGAATCACCCTCTGTGAGACTATCTCGAACTAAAAGTGATAATTAAAACACTTGAGATAGAACATAGAATGACCGTAATGACACTTGTGTGATAGTTCTTAAATATTTTTGTCTGAGTGCAACCTATTTTTACATAACTAAGACAACTTGAAAACAAAAAGAAAAACCTTCGAAATCACCAGAAAAGGACTACAAGCAGGATAAAGAAATCAAACATGACAAAATACAATTGTTGATCAAGCAAGTAGAAGGGGTGGAGAGACTCTAAAGGAGCCCGTGGAATGAGATTTAGTGTCTGCAGCCATAAAGGGAAACCAGGTAAGGCTCTGAAATTTTGAGTGCAAGCCAAAATTTTGGAGGGTGTTACAGCCGCTATAACACTTGGCGACACACAGCTGAATACCGACTTCTCTGTCTTGGTTCATTTTTAGTGTAGGGCCTTGGTCCTCTGGGGAGTATTGATTCATCATGAAGATCACTTTGCTTCCTCCACTTACCCCATGGTAGAACATGGTTCGCCTTCTGCCTTCGCAGTTAAACATGAAATAATATTCAACCAGATCATAGTGTTTCAAATTGGGAAGTGTAGTTTATCTCGTGAGCTTAGGATTTTCAAAGTATAGTTTTTTATCTCTAGTGTTGCTCTGCTACTAGTAGGCTTGGAAAGTACCTTGAAAAATTCATACAAGAACACAAGTGTTGTGCAGAAAATCCCTTCTGCGGACAGAAGAAATTTCTCTAGTCTTATGAGAGGATCTAGCAACAAACTAGAAAAACACATGCAAGATTTCCTAGTTTATATTAAAAAATACAAAACAATATAGATAACCTACCCCACTTTGATGTTAAACACTCGTTGATGTCATCTTCAATATTATCGCTTCCAATTTCAATCCTCTTTATGCCATTTTGGATGAGTACCTGCAAGGGAGGTCAAACAAAAGAGACAAGAGCATACATAACATAAGTCATTCTAACATAAACTATATGACAGATCAAGGAATATCATACTAAATGAATAATGATTTATACACTTATGGAAAGTAAACACATGATGTATTTATTAATAGAAAATGAGGGAAGCATACAACCATATGGGCATTATTGTTAGAAGCCTCCCTTTGATGAGTTTCCAATTGAAAGCCAAGACTTTCAAGCACTCCTTCTCCTTAGTAAGATGGGAAGCATTTAAGCATACTTTTAGCATAGGAATGCAACCAAGCAATGAACAACCAGTTGTGGATAGAAGGGATTTCAATTATAGGGAAGGAGAGGGCGTTAGGGATCCACCAAAGGGGGAATAAGGTCCACATATTAAGGGGAATATCCCTAAAGGTAGGATCAAGGACTCAAAATGGGAGAACTCGACCATATCGTTATTCAACAATAACCAACTTGACATTTTCAAGGCTTCTAGTAAGAGTAGATTCTTCTCGACTTTAGGAAAAACTACCAAAAGAGGTTCAGTGTGGGTTTTCCTATAAAACATCATTCTGGCAGCATTAGGTTAGTATGTTGCAACATGCTACTAGCACAGGTCACCAGTGGTGAAAAAAGAATTGATCCTGAAAAACAATTTTTAGACAATCTTCTTTAGAATTTTCTCAGGGGAAGCATTTCTTCTCCTCTTTAGGGATGCTTCTATATATGTTTCATGGTGAGTACACTGATAGCTTTTTTCACTTTGATGCTTCTATATATGGGATGAGAAGTGTGAAAAAATACTGTCTAACAAGTGGCCCCTAAAGCATGAAGGCAAAACATGGAGTGATGACTGAAATGATTTTCAATTTAAGGCAAAGACCTAGAGAAGCATCATTAGGAGACCTACAAATCAAGCATGATACAATATATCTAACATCTCTTATGTAAAAATGCCTAATAATACATCTCTGAATAAGCGTCTAATAATAGATGAATCCATGGCATGGACCCAGCCATTCGAATAGAAGGGACTGGAGAGACCTCCAGGGGTTTCTTCGATAGCTAGGAGGGTGGCTTTGTAGATTGATGATGCACCCTATGAGGAGGGAGATGATCCGATAGTAGAGGTGGAACGCAGCCTAGAGGCCTTGACAAGATGCATTGCAGTGTGTGTGTCTATTGAAGAGGTGCCACTACTGTATCAGAGGCATATCGTAGGAGTGTCCGCCAAACTGTGTTGGTTGGTGAACTGAGTTATCAAAGATGTTTTGTGCTACAATGAGAACCATGTCAGCGGATAGACATATCTCTAGTTTTCATTTTTTACACTTATGTAGGCGCGAGAAGCGATGTGTCTCAGAACACAAATTTTGATATTTTTATGTAACAAAATTTTTGCAAAACTATATATATATATATATATATATATATATATATATATATATATATATATACATGTTTTACCTGTTCTATCTATTGTTCCTACTATGTGATGGTTTTTGTTTTTACATGCGTTGCATATGTCTATCTAATACATGCTTTTCCAATGTGTCCATTAATGTATTTAGATGTCTCGGAATATGTTCATAGGTAATGTAATAAAAATGTCTTTCCAAGAGACAAATACGTAAGTACATCATTAAAATATTATAGTTTTTGATGGAATAATTCCCATTTAACTATAATACAATGAGTTGTGAGTCAAGTTTAACAACTAATGCCCTAATGCCAAGAGCAATAGCTTCCAACAATTGTTTGACAATCTCACTATATTTAGCAATTTTATTAGTTGTATGTACCAGACATATGCCCTGTAAACTCACTAACTCACCATTGGGAGCATAGAGTGCCCATGCAGTGGAAGAGATATTTCATGCACTATGGAAAGTCCCATTAGAAAAACCGACATGAGGAAGATGGTCATCGACATATACAAACCAAGTGGAACACACAATAAGCAAGGAAAACATGTTCTCAAAAATCAAATTATTCACACCAAAAGACAACACACTAATGTACAAGGTATGTATCAAAAATATAGGCATAATATTTTTTGAGGTAGAGCCCATTATGGGGCTTGGACAAATGATTTCCATCATAGTCAACTAACTCATATGAACCATTTTGTAATACACGTTTAACGATATAAGGTCCATGCCACATAGGTTCAAATTACTCGGCTCCTAATTTTTCTTTAGCCTAATCGTATAACAGGATTAAGTCACCTTTTTCATATGCACGGGGGGTCACAATTTTGTCACACTAAATTTTAACTTGTTTTTTCTAAGGCTCGGTTACCAATGTGGAAATTCGACGAGTCTTCTCAAGACGTTGTAAATAAAGTAATTGTTCTTCATCAGGTGAAGTGCCAGGGACTAATTCGACACCTAGTTTTAAGGATGGGATTTCACATTAGATAGGTAGCGTAGCTTCTAGACCATAAACTAATTGAAAAGGTGTGAATCTGGTCACCATCTTGGCAATGGTTTTATATTCCCATAATGCCGAAAAAAGCATGAGATGCCAGTTAATTTTGTGCATCCTAATGGTTCATCAAAGCATTGTGACCAAACTTTGTTAATAGCTTCTAGTTGGCCATTAGCCTATGGATAATACGAAGTTGAGCTATCATGATGTAATCCCAACTCAGCAGTGAGTTCTATCATCATATGATTTTAGAAATGGGAGCCATGGTTAGTGACTATGGCTCTCGGTACACTTAACCAAGCTATGACATTGTTAAATAGAAACAAATATGCAGTTTTAGCATCAACACTGTAGGTAGGAATTGCCTCTGCCTATTTTTGTGAAATAATAAAAAACAACGATGATATATCCATGACCCTCATCCAAGTGAGGGTTACAGGTCATAAAATAAATGCCCCATTTAAAAAATGGACAAATGGTGATAACTAGGTGTAAAGGAGAAGATGGGGTTCACTGTTTCTGGCTATAAATATGGAAAGCATGACATTTTTGG
Source organism: Pinus tabuliformis (assembly GCA_031772625.1). Lineage (NCBI taxonomy): Eukaryota > Viridiplantae > Streptophyta > Pinopsida > Pinales > Pinaceae > Pinus > Pinus tabuliformis. The sequence continues at coordinate 929,785,003 of CM062812.1, read as the reverse complement.
ACTGCAAGAATGAAATATTCGAATATGGAGGGCCAAAAATAACCAACGTGAAGGATCCTTTGAGTGGTGGCATATCCTAACATATGACCACCACAGGCTCCAGATTGGAATTCATTCAAATCTTTCTCAACTTCTTCATGTTCCAGACATCGTCGAAGGACTAAATCCATGCCAAGGCAGTATAAGGTATCCCCAATAATGTGATAGGGTTGGGACGGGTACCCGATTCGTCGCCACTCAAAGCAAGAGAAATCTGATTGAAAGGTATGAGCTTGTATATATATGATGATATCTACATACCATGGATCGTGGGTACTAATAAGGAAGAGATATTCATCAGGAATCAACTCATCATATACAATAGTTGTGTTTATAGAGCGAAGGTCACAAATTAATTCAAGAAAAACAAGTGATTTCTTCAAATTATATTTGGTGAACTCTAGGTCAAACTCCTACAAGATGACAATCCATTTGGAGTAGTTTCCCACAAATAATTGACAATATAGAATATAGTTCATGGGGTTGCAATCAGATATCACTACAGTTTTGCGTAGGAGAATATAGTGACAAAAATTTTGGACAACATGAATTGCTACCAATGCCAACTTTTATACATGATCATATCGAGTCTCAGCATAAAAAATGTTATGACTAAAGTAGTATATAACATCTCATTTCCATCGTCATCATCCTGAACCAACACCATACCAATGGTATTGTTAGTGGCAGCTAAGTACAAGAGATAATCGCGATGGTAATTTAGAGGATGAAACAAAGGTGCACTAATGAGTGTGACCTTTAAAGCATCAAATGAATTATTAGAAATGTCATCCAAAATGAATGGGATTCCTTTCTTCAAAAGGTGAGTAAAACCATTGGAAATCTCGACATAATTTGGGAAAAAACAATGAAGAAAGTTAGCCTTTCCTTGCAAACTCTGGAGTTGACGTAAGGAAGATGGAGGTGAAAAATTGACAATGGACTTCACCTTGAGAGGATCAATGCAGATGCCTTATTTGGATACTACGAATTCTAAGAGATGACAAGATTCAATGCAAAAGGCACACTTATGGGGATTAAATAGGATATTGTGGTGTCAACAGTGAAGGAAAATCACATGGAACGCATAAGACATAGCCCATTGGAAGGATTCACTAGTGGTTTTCAATCCAAAAGGAAGCCTTTTGTGGGCAAAAGTCCCCCAAGGACAGAGAAAGGTAGTCTTGTGTTGATTGGCAGGAAGGATATTAATATGATTATATCGAGAGAATCCATCCATGAAGGAGAAAATTTCACTCCCAGCACATTCATCAATAATTTTTTCAATAAGGGGAGTAGGATAATTATCTTTTGGATATGCTCGATAGATATCTCGATATGTAACACATACGCGTATGGTTCCTTGTTTCTTAGTTACTAGAATGATGTTGGAAACCCAATCTGTTAGTGGGATAGGATAAATAAAGCCATCTTTTAGAATTTTTTCAACTTCACCCATAATGGCAGCTACTTCCTTGGGTGCATCGGATGAAGAAATTTTCACATAGGTTTTGTGCCTAGATAAGTTCGAATCTCATGTACCACAATACTAGGATTGATGCAAGACATCTCTTTGTAAGAATAGGCGAAGAGATCACAAAATTATTTCAGAAGGGCTGTGTGGATCTTAATCTTGTCAGGAGAACAAGAAGCCCCTATGTGAATGTTTTCAGCAATCCCAGGTTTAACCGAGATGTTGATGGGCATGTTGCTGAAATGTTCCCTAAATTGTAGGCTTCAGACAACACTTTGTGAACCAAGATAGGTGTTTGAAATGAAGTAGTCGTTTTATGGGAAAGTAAAGTACCTAGATAAGTAGGAATTGATCGAAGGCTAGGAAGAAAAGTGTAATGATGATGAATATCATTCCAAGGGGTTTCTTTAAGAGATGACTTCAGCAATGCTTTCGTTAGTAAGGAACCTCTCATTCAAAGGATCTTCAAAATTAGAAGAATCGAGCCAAGGAGTTTTTAGATATGAGTCTAGCGAAAATATAAATCGATCATGAGTTGTAGATGTATTCGTGGAAGCCAAAAGGATAGTTTGATAAGCTTTCCCAACTAGGCTAAGAGGCATTGCGTCACCAAAATTATCGATCTGGTCAAGAATAGAGATGATCCATGGGTCATACTTAGACAATATCATGTTAATTGGGACAACATTAGAGGGGAGGAGGAAGGGAAAAAGTTCCCATTAAAGCAGGGTCCTTGAAAAGACCTACTCTGACACTTTCATAAGGAATGTTGGTTTTCCCTACATAAGGCACATTACCTGTTGAAGAATTAGAGGAAAATAAAGGAAATTGATCAACAGTTAAAAGTTTCCCTTGCTGAGGAAAACAAAGTACAGATAAAAGAGATAAGACCAAACAAAACATTGCATGAGTCCAACCCTAACCAAGTAAAAGGTTGAAATTGAGATTAGCGTCAGCAAACTCGACTTCTAAGTTTACCATCTTTCCCTACAACTGAATGGGTAAGGAGTTGAGAATACTATATGGGTAGAAACCTTGAGCATTGAAAGCTTCTAAAGTGTTCAGGTACTGGTTGAGAAGAGGGGAACCAATGGCTTTCCAACATGATATGGACACGATACATGTGGAGTCTCCTTCATCAACAATAGTCAGTGGATAGTCTTTCCCATCACAACAAAGTGTATGAGAAAAAGCAGGTTGAGGTGGCAAGTGAGAAACATGGTTTTCAAGATCAAAAGTAATCAAACAAGAATATGTGGGGATCAATTCCTCCAATGGTGGATAACAAATATTTCCTTTGTGACAGACACATTTGAAGGATTTCCAAGGCCAACATCACCAAGGGTGCTTGAGCCAAGTCTTCTACAATGCTGTAGTGTTGGGATTATAGGACGATTTCCGAGTAACACCTTTAGGGGGTGGTTGAATTATGGAATCAATGATAGTTTTTTCAATATGGAGAGGACCAGAACTGGGTGAAGTGGAGGAAGAGGGTACATCAATGGTATCTTTCTCCACCATAGGTTTCTTAGGAGGTAGATAATATTTTGATATCGTGGCTACAAAAAAAAGATTTGAGCCACTCATAAACGCTTGAGAGCTTCTAGAGGTTTAAGCACGGGGTTGGTGTTGGCTTAGTTGGGCCTGACCCAGGTTTGAAAGTGATTTAGCCAAGAAAATCCCAATACTACTGGCCCTTTTGGCAATAGCCCGTGGAGTGCAGACTGAGTTCTAACCCGAAGTAGTAAGGGAGGGTGTTGGAACCAAATTTCCACACCTTAGGGATGTCTTGATGAAGTTTCTAGAGGTTCGCAGTTTGAACCTGCATGCTTGTGCTATTCCACACAGCTATCTATCCTTCACAACCTGTGCCACTACCTCCACGTACCTATGTAAAGGTGCAAAGAAAGTACTACCCTAATCTCTATTCTTACTGTGCTATTATATTAGTGTTTAACTTAACTTGTGATGACTGAATATTCTTCTTACTTCATTCAACATTCAGGTAAGTGGGTGTAATCATAAATAGTATAAATGCATAAAGATAAATAGAAACATAGATGCACAATATTTTGAATCAAACTTACCTTTATTATTATTCTTTTTCAGGTACAATCCCACTTACAGACCTGACTTGGCCCTACGCACTCAGCTGCAGGGGTCCGCATACTTAGTTGCAGACTCTACTAGCCCTCTGCGCACTCGGCGACAGAGCCTCTCTCTACTACTACGACCAAATACACTTCAACTTCCACTCTATGTTCTAACCATGCCTTAACATCTATCTATCACTTTCTTACTAAAACTATCATTACACTTAGAGCCTCGCTCTATTTATACAATCTCATGGTCCACGGACCATGGGTAGGCCAACACAACTTTACATTATTTTACAATTCTTAGGGCGAACAACCCTATGACTCATCCTAGACTTTCACACTTCGCGTCCATACTTCGTGGAGTATTTACATTACATTTGACCAAAATGTGGGCTTTAAGCCCCAAAACCTACTATGGGGGATCCCATGCCGAACAGGCCCCCAACACAATCATCATGACTCATCCCGAGTCACTCTGCTGGTGCAGCGATATTGGCACAAAGCCCCTCCAACTGTTCCTGTGCTGTGCAAAGGTCCACAGCGTACTGTTCTGTTGTCTACTGGATTTTCTCTACTCTTTCTTATGAATGCTCACTTTCAGGGGTAGATCCCTGTCTTAATGCATGCATCACCTTCATTTGTTCGAGCTTTTCTTTGATATCAGTAGTGATGTGCAAGGCCTCATCAATCCATTGGTGGCCACATGCTTTAAGTACTGCCTCTTTCTATCATGCGGCACCCACCCATTCCTTCAACGCCTTTGCTTGTTGTAGATTCACTAACCGTTGAGTCAGGACAACTGTCTGCGCTGTTCTGCGTACATTGTCATACTGCACTTGGAGCTCCCGTGCTTCTAATTCTAGGTGTTGTATGGTGGGGTCCTCCTGTAAGGAAGTGAGGACCACGAGGGATTCTTCTAGCATTATAGTACAATCCTTCACTGCATGTCCTATTTCTTGCAGCCCCTTTTGGATAGCGCTAGCATGCTATTCCCTAACTTCTGGGGGCGTGGATGGCTGTGCCTTTAATCCCCATTTGGCAATCTGAAGGTTGAGGTCTAGCTGGATCCTCATTGTTTCCTCCTTTGCCTCTTGGAATACACTATCTAATCTATGAATTCGAACTCCTACTGGTAGGTTTGTCACAATTTCTAGCTCCAGGACACATCGACATGCTTCCTCTACTATCTATTCCAGCTATTGATTCTGCGCCAGTGCTTCATCGCATTGTAGACTAAGCTGCCCGATGTTGGTTCATTATTTGTTGAGAATTTTTACGATGCCTCCTTCCCTAGCGTAGAGTTCTGTCGTCGCTCCGTCCTATAGTTGGTATAATATATCCCGTGAAAGGGCAGCCATGTTTGGGCCAAGTCCCTTGATCTGGCCTACCGCAGCTTTGTCCTCCGTGCTATTCGTTGTCAGTGCTCCTTCCGGCAGTGCAACGATGTTAGTCATTTTGGCCCGCAGCAACTACTCTGTTGCCAATGTACCTATGGAACTGTAGATGGCTACCGTTTCTTCTTGTGCGTGTCACACTGAAGTTGTTGTAGCTACGCCATGAGGGCCCCCAACACATTATACTACTCCATCATTTCTCCTGGAGCACTTCCCTCCTGACCTTCCAAACTGTGTCATTGATGTCGTATAGGTCGCCCTCCGTCAACGTAATGAGTTCCCCATCTAGTTTGGAAGCCTTGGTCTTCTTTCGTGGCCTTAGTTGTTTTTTACTGCGTGACCATTTTAGTTTTGTAGATGTCGTCCTTGGGTTCACACCTTCCATTCTGTCTTCTATCCCCTGTCTTGTGGTCAGGTCTGGGCCTCTTTCTTCCTGCATCGTGGTGGCCCTGGTTGCTGGTGCTTCTGGTGCTTTTTTAGAGGCCTTGGTCAACTCTGTTGCGGCCTTTGCTGCCTTGCAGGAAGCCCTTACCTCCTCAGCCAACTGCTCATTGCGATTTTTCGTGCCAGTATCTTGGTGGCATCCTTCTGTTTTTGTATCATTGTCTCATCGCGCGCCGCTAGATCCCAAGTATGCCACTGGGGTGACCATGAGTCAAGCACAGTGAAAATGGCATCATCAATCACGATGAAAGGAAGTTTGGTCCAAGTTTGTACCGGGTCCTTATGCACCTTGATATATACATTGTGCATATCCACATTGAAGTCTACAAAATTCCGCAAACTGTCATATATTGTGGGGGATAGGCGTGGCCTTTTGTTGATCCACATATGGATGCTCGCCTCCATGAGCACCCAGAAGATCTTGGTCTCGCAGATTCGCGTGGCATTCTTTGTCGCCCAGAGTGACGCCTATTTTGCCGCCTTTGGCATGTCCTATTCAAGGGGAGGGAACTGACTGTCCTTCAGCATTTCCCCTGTCACCAATAAGATAGACAACAGAAACCACACGTAGTGGAAGGTCTTGCCTTGCTCCTGAGCTTCTTTTCAGTTGGTTAGAAATTCCTCACAGAGGAATTCAGCCCAGTTGAATTAGACCCCCTCTGTGCATTGTTCGGCCAGCGCGATGACAATTGGTGGTACCTCATTGCCGCGAAATTTTCATCACCTTCATAGACAACAGCTAGGTGGCTACGCACACCCCTTTGTCTTGAATGCTACTAATTATGTAGCCTCTCTGCTTCTTTTACAACTTGTATTTCTTCTTCATGGCCTTTGCGAGCACTAAATCTCTTCTTTTGCCAGCTATTTCCACCGGGTCCCTTCTCGTATAGGGAAGCCGAGAAATCCTATGAATAAGCTCTGCCATGATAGGAATAGGATCCTCCAACCACAAGTACCCATCATGCACTAGGAAAAGTAGTTTCCTAATGACAAAGATCGTGATTGGTCCCCAGTGAAAGTGTGGAATCAATAGTAGGTGGAGTAGCCCGGCCCCCTCCACACCACGCAGCCATTTCCGTTGCTCTAGCACTATAACTGACCCCTCCTTGCTCTGTTTCATGAGTTTTCTAGTCTCCAAATGTGGAAACTTTTCATTGTCCCCGAGGTCCCAATCTTCAAATTTCATCGTGGGCACATGGCCCAAAATTGAAACTTCAAACAAAATTCCATCTAGGAGGAGTGGGGTTTGGAGTGCACTCTTAATGACATCTAAATCCTTGGTTATTTTTGCTTCCCCTCTCTGCGGGGGGACATACTTGGGTAGTTTTGCTGTAGCACGCACTGGCTGAATGTCTTCCTCCATTTCTTCATCTGCCTCGATTTCTTTTACGAAAGTTTGGAGATCCTCCTCCTCATCATATGTCTCAAGATTAACAGTCCTACCCTTGTCTTCCATATATAGTTTACCAAACCACGGATTTCATAGAGACATGCAGACTGGTCCCGCTTCCTGTGGATCCTTTTTGGGCCTCGGCGTCTGGGGTGATTTTGGAATTTCCGGTGCATCCCCGATCGACAGTGTAGGGCTCTGCGTGTCTTCCTCAGCTTTCAACATCATTCCATTCAAGAAGTTCTACATCTCCTTCGGCAAAGTGTCAAACACTAAACTTGCTCTTAAAGCCTCCAAATTCATAAGGTCCATACCCGCTTAATTGCACAACAACTGAATTCTCAAAACACCAAGGGTTGTTCGTTGGATAGCCACCTGTGATTTATAGGCCTTTTTGAATTCAATTTCAACCCTTCCCCCCTTATTTTGCCCATTAATACTGGATTGGCAACAGATCATCCCAAATCCAGTTCTGACTTTGTGTCTTAATTGCCCGTCGCCAGCTCCTCGTTGCCTTAAATTGGAAATCTTTTCATGAACAGTGACACCAATGGTCACTTCCCAGCCTACCCATGCGGCAAAGCAGCCCCATATGTGCGGATACGACCCCTGTGGCATAATCATCCTCCGCGCAACCTCCTTGTCGCGCAGCTCCTCTATATACTCTTTTATAATCCTTCTCTTTCTTTCAACTGCTTGGAGCACTGAGACTGTGCTCCCTAAGGATAGTCAGGTGGTCACACCACCTATGTGACGCTTCAATTCACCTTCCAGCCTGATCCGCGGGCACTCCTCAATTACCCTCGCACTAGTCAGCACCTCATGTTATTCCTTATGCGGTGCACTCCCCTGGTTACTTTGTCTGGTAAGGTGCAGTCACAGCCATGGTAACAAGGCCACAAATTCTCGACAACCATCTTCTAATGTAGTAGTATGGTTGCCCATATCTTGTCTTGTCATTCTTAGTTCCTCGACACAACATGCTTGCATGATTTCAGTTTCTAGTTTGTTGATTTCTGCATCCAGTAACCTGCTTTTCTTCCTCAGCCATACCCGATCTTCTTCAAGTTCGCGAAGCTTATGGTTCCCTTGCCGAATGGCTTCCTGAACCGCATATGTTCCCCTTCGAGTAGCTGCATAATTCCTTCATCTGGTTCCTCGTGTACTGTCCCAATTGTGGGAGTTGTTGCATAGGGATTCCTTTCCTCCAACATTATGGTCTTGACTCTGCTTGTCGGCTTCAGAATCATTTCCACGCTTAGGTTTTGTACATGGCCCTATAGGCCCATCGGACCGCTAGTATGCGCTGGTCTCAATCAGTTCGTCTCGCCTGGTGAACCCTATTCAGGATTTTTCATACCTTCTTGAATGCTTCTACATGGAATGTTTTTGGTGTGTGTCAGTTTTCCTGTTGTTGCATCCTGTTCCGATTTTTTATCCTTAGTTTGGGATGTGTCTGTGTGGATTGCACAACACATGTCTATACCCATCGACACAGGTGGACGCGCAAGCTGCTTTGTCTTGGCTGTTCAACTCTCATTCGAGGTTTGGGGCTTCCAAACGATAGGTGCCTCACCCTTCTACATCCATGCCAGTCCTCAGAGTTTTTTTGATGTGTACCCCACCATCGTGCTAGTGTTACGCGCAGTGCCCATTTCAACGCATCAAACCGTTGCTGTTTCGATATTGCACTTTCAAATTTTCTCAAGAATTCATCCACCACTGTTAGTCCATCATATGTTGGAAGCTCCCATCCCTCTATTGTCATGCAATGCAGTGATCTAACCATCATGTTGCAATTTAGCATTGTCACTTCATGCAACCAATTCTGCTAGCGCTCTACTTCTTCGTTTGAATCCGAAGTGCATGAGCTTTCGTGCTCCCATGAGATCCACCCATCTACATTCGGATTCACCTAATCTTGGTCTCACGTTGTTATCTTATAAATAAAATCGATTTCATCGTCACTTTCATCATCGCACACTGGTTCAGTGTAGCACGCTCCTTCAGCTGGGTCAAGTGGGACTACTGCGCGTCGTGACTTTTTCTCGAATATCATCTTCCACTTCTTCAGGTTGATGACTCCATTCATATCAGTGGCCTAGTCTATTCCTAACAATGCAAGATAAGGATTGTTGTCATTGACAATCTCTATCACTTCAAAATCTGTCTTTGTGCTCATGCCTTCAATATCAACTGTTACCCCTTGCAACCTCCCCACGGAAAAAATCTTCTATTGGTTCGCCATTCGTAATTGAATAGGGCACCACTATAATGTGGGCTTTCCCATGCGTTCCCATGTTTGCTTTGGTAACACATTTGCGCCAAACGCAGATCTAGGATTACCTGATCGATTTCATACTCACCAATCTGCGCAGTCAATCTCATTTCCCTTTTGGTGCACAAGGCATGCTTTCCCAATTTCTAGACTACACGCAATTCTCTTGACCTTGCACACTTGGTGATCAGCTCTTGTAGTCCCTTAACTGCCTTGTTGTCGCGCAGCAGTTTCATGCATGTCTCTAGAAAGGTAGTAAGCATTGAAGGGTCCATTCCTGGCTCTGGTTGATCCTTACTACCTGAAGTGGAGGCCTCCACGAAGCTCTTCCTAGCTTCCATGAATGTCTCCTTTGCATGTTCTATGCTAAACTCATGTTCCTCTGCAGGAGCCTTGCGAACCCATTTATCTTCCTCAGGCTACTTCCCTTTATCCTCCCCCATGGCGGCACTGCTTCTGAGCATCATGTTCACATTCGGGTCTTCTTATCGCGGTTCAAACCTCATCATTTGTATATTCTGAGTCGGAGGAGGCTGGAATACCCCTTTTTCATGCATTTGTGTGATCAATGTATGGCAATCTATTGTTTCATGATCAAATTGAGCACAGTACGTGTTAGAGTCGGTCTTTACATCCTTCCGTTAGAGATCATTTCTCTTATTTCATTTCATTTTTAGGTGTCTCGCTCGATTCTCTCAGTTGCATTCTGCTAGGGGCATGCCATAATCTGACGGGAGGGTCTTGTTATTCATTACCCCTCATGCCTTATACCTGCTGGCTTAGGTCTTTTAATCAAGCTTTTAAAGTCACTTACAGTCCTGTTTTAGTCTTTTGATCAGCAGAGTCATTTCAGTCACTAGGTCTAGGGTTTCACAAATTGTGTCTTCAAAGTGTCCAATAATGCCAGCAGGCCAGAGGGAGGTTTTATTTCACAAAATTTTATCGTCATATGGATGGATTATGACTTTTCTTCAAAACTCTGTTTTGAAGAAAATTCGTCATTTCGTTTTGTAATAAATTGCCATGTAATTTTCAAAAAAAATTCAGTTGTTGAAATCTCCAGGCGCAGCCCTGGTCTTCCTTTGTCAAGACATGCCACTATCCCTGCAAAAATAGCCAAAAGATTCATTATTCAAGTCAGATAATCAAAGAAGAAACAGAAGAACAGGGTTTGTATTAAAGTGAAAAAGTGCCAAAAGCTAAAACATTACAAAGATGGGTTTTTGAGAACCAAAAATCAAAGCCATGTATTTATAAATATATTTATGTGTGTATAATGTCATTTGCATCCAAGAAGATCAAGGAAAGTCGAAGTTAGTGGTGAGAAGGCGATTTTTAAAGCCAAGACTATGTTTATTGGCTGCGTGGCACATTGGCTTAGAGCGCGGCACACATAGGCTACGCGACGCGTTGGGCCTCCTGCCACAATGCTTTTCTCCACTGGCACGGCACATCCACAAGGCGCGGCAGACTGCACTTGCGCGCGGTGCACAAAACCTCCAAGACAAAAAATCATTGTGGCTTCAATAAAAATCAAACCCATCATTCCATTAGACATGTTCATTGCTTGAAACATCCATTGCTATGCCAAGAGGTCAAAGAATATCGACTTGAGGGTTAGAGGAGCGAATTTTGAGTTTGAAGGGCCAAGATTGTGAGGTGAAGGGCCGCGCAGTGCATTGGAGGAGGTCGTGGCGTACACAGGCCACGCTACTCATTGGGTGCAAATTCTCAGTGTAAAATTCCACTGTCACGGCACATCCAGGAGGTGTGGCGCATTTGGTTTGTGCGCGGCACACAGAGCCTACAGGCCAGTTTTATGCTGCTTTTGTTATCAAAACTCACAAAAACGCCATTTTTTCTGCTCCAAGTAAGTTCAAGCGTGCGACTATTGAATTTAACTTGTGTTGGGTGTTGTTTGGAGGGAGAATTCAAAGGTTTGAAAGTTTGAAAATATAAACCCTATGTGTATATCAAAAGCTGCTCCTTTGGGGTTTTAAATTTGGTGTTTCGAAATTATGATGGTGGTGCCAACTCTCCTTTCCCACCTATGATCTTTTCCCATGCCCTAACCGTCTAAACCACTCATATCCCAGCTTCCCATTTTCCCTATTCTACAATTGTATTAGTCCCTATCATCATTCTCCCTCTCCTATATCATTTATCACTATATCATTCCCATATCATTCCCCAAATCCCTACATCCCTAAAAGTGATTGTTTGCACATTTCTTCACTTGAAAAACTCCATCATCCACTTTTCCCACTATCCCATATTCCTCACAGTCCCATTTCCCTTTGGCACATTCGGCATTGAAAACACATCACCTATTTCTCTTTGTCAAACCAATCAAACATACACATTGTAGCACCATGACAGAGACAGATTCATCATATGAGCAAGAATATGAGCAAGACAGTGACTCAACCACTGAGCTTAATGTGCTGAGAAGGCCTCGAAAAGGTGGCAGACATGTCAGAGAAGAGCCTACTTCCTTAACTCAATTGCAGGCCTGCCCACTTGCAATGACATGCTTTCAGCAACTATCATGCTTTCAGTATTGTGAGATGATTGCTCAGATCCAGCATCATCAGGAGTTAGTTCGATTTTTTTTTTTACATTTGCATGATAGTCATGTTACTCTTGTTGGAGTAAACTTCACCTTGACACCAGAAACCATCTCTCAGGCCACTGGGATACCGAATATTGGGGAAGAGTGGAACAAGAGGCAACAGCTGGGTAGATCATATTATGAACCTTACATCAGGCCTAGCTATTTGAGGCAGCTCAGGAGAGTATTCCCATTTCAGTTTTTGAAGGAACCTTATGCACCATTGATGAGACTCATTATCATATACTTCAGATGTAAAGGTCGCTTCTCACGCCTCTATGCATACCATATCAGGTTATTGATGCATTTCACGAGAGTGAGGTTAATGAACATTCCATATTTCATGTGCCGAAACATTGACAGGATGACTACTCTTGTGCAGAAGAAGACTCCTGAATAGTAGTACAACAGCATTTACCACTATGCGCTCATCAAAATTTTGGTGGTTCATCAGCTTGGATTACAGGGCATCACTTGGGACGATTTCATCTCCCGTGAGTTTTTCAGAGCTTCACAGGGACCTTCAGAGGCTGGGCATGAGACAGGTGGACCTTCTCATCAACTTGAAGGCTATGATCCACACATTGCTACTATCCTGGTTTTCATTACTTATCAGAAGGGTGCCAGGCAGCTATTCGCGGCAGCAAAGCGAGTGTTATCTCCACCCGGTGTGGAAGGGGCCTCGCTTCCGACATCAGCATCACAGGTACAAGACAGAGGCAAGAGGCCAATGTAGGACGAGGGGCCTTCAGGTGAGCGGGACTTTATTCTTATTCAGGATGACGATACAGACATGGGCCCACAAAGTGCACATCTTAGAGAGATCATCCAGGAGCAGCAAACAGAGATCAAAGCCTTATCCCTTGACTTGGAGAGGGCTAAGTGGACTATGAAATACTTGGAGTAGAGGAACAAACAGCTTGAAGATTAGCAAGCAATCATGGAGTTACAAAACATCCGCGAGAATCGCCAAGCTGCACAAAGGAGGAGGATTGAGCTCACTTCATTGGAGCAAGAGATTAATGATGATCGGGAGTCTTGGCTCGAAAGAATCAACATCCACTTGGAGAGACTACTAGACAAGGCCGATAGGGATAAAGCATTGTTGAGACACATGGTTTTCCATTACAGGGCACGAAATATGAGTTCCAAGGCACGAATAAGGAATCTAAAGGAAAAATTGAAGAAGGTGACAAAGAAGCAAAAGAGGCAAAAGGAGCATGATCGTCTTCAGATATTAGCCAAAGCCTCTTTAGCCTAGCATGACACTTGATAGAGGAGGTCCAGCCCAAATTTCAAGAAATTTCGAGAAAATTTTGTAAATTTTGTCAATTTTGGTTCAAAACAGGTTTTCCTGCCCAACGCGTAGCGCCACTTGGTGCGCGCTTATAATTGGGAGATCTCCAAGAGGAAAACTTTACATTTTTGGATTTGTCATCAAAATTTATGTATGCTCATGGATTACCTAAGGATTTCATCAAATTCTGGGTTGCCTAAAGGGTCAAAAACACCCTAAAAATGACCTTTCTGCCACCTTTTGCAACCACAGGAAGCAGTCTTGGGAGATTGAAGTTTTGGAGGGGCAAATGACATCCAAATTCAGAAATTCCACTTGGGTTAGAAATTGGATAGGCAGGGCTTTCTAACGAGCTATCTTGGGCTCAATTTCGACTTAAGGAAGTTCCTCAAACTCAGCTCCAAAGTTGTGCTATGCATACAAGTTTCAGGCGTGGCGCATAGAGGATTTTTGCCTATTTTTAACTCAACAGCTCAGAAATTCGCCCAGTTTTGACTAGTTTTACTTTTTGATGTAATTATTGATCTATCTTGATGTAACGTTATGACTATGATGTAATTTTTGCACATATTTACTTGTTCTAGAAGATTCATTCACGAAAAAGTGAAAATTTAATGAATGAATCAGTTTCCTATCATATAGAGGCAAGTTGTTTGAGTGCCTAGATTTCAGTGCTTTGTTTAGAATTGGTTGAAACAACTCCTAGAATGATGAGCTAGACCCATGGAGGCAAGGGAATGGGTTGGGCTAGTATATATCATGTATTTTCTAAGTCATTTTCAGGGTTGGACACTTGGGATTGCTTGGCACATCATTGTACATTCTATCTCTGCATTTTTGGCTAAGGAAAGACCAGGGTTTGGCAGCACTTGTTGGGATCCATGTGGCTCTGTGTTTTGATGGTGTTTTTCTCTATGTACTTGTAAGTTCATTGATCTTTATGTGTATCATTCTCCCTTCACTTTGATTCTCAAATTAAACAAATGAGTGATTAAGGTAGAATTCACTGGACTGTTGTGCTCTGCCTTGAATTTTTTTTTAATTTTCAATGTTTTCATCTGTTTAAGGAGGACTATTGAGACTCTCTTGCCCTCCTTAGCTCCTTAGCTCCTCACCAGTCTGATCCATCCATAAATTCAATCTAAAGCATCAAAACGATTTCCTTCCTTGCCCCAATCAGAACTCTGCAAAAATTTGACCTCGTCCCCGGACCCAAAATTTCCTTTCCCTTTTTCCAACAAAAAATCTCCCAAAAACTCAAATCAATCCTTTCACTTGATACCTAGCCTAAGATTAGTTGTTAACTTGGTCATCTCAAGCCCCATTTGATTATCGTTTGCTGAGATTGACCCAGAGAGAGCCCTCTCCTGTGCTCGTAGGGCTAGCTACGAGGCTGAGCGTGGTTTGATGTGGACCTAGAATCTTACCTTTTCAGCCTGAGGTAAATCTAGGCTCTAACATAGTGGTGACCATACTGGGGACAAAAGTTTAATTGTTTGTTAGTATTCTTCATTTTGAAACTACAGACGGAGTCTGAAGATTAGCCAGGTAGCCTTCGAAACGCTTTTGCTCTGCATTAGCGCAAGTAGATAAACGCTACTTCAGTCAATCTCCGGTCTAGTCTCATTAACGGAAAATCTAACCTGCAAACACCCCAGTACATTTGATGATTCTAAGCTGTGGATGATAAGCTTAGGATTTGATAGGCTGAAAAAGTTGTTTATGTCCATCTGATCTTTTGAAAATAGCACACTGGCTTCAAAGAGATATACCAGAGCTAATCCAGATCCAAATCCTCCCCCTGTCTACGAAAATCCCAATTTGATTCCAAGACTCCTTCGTCAAGAGAGCTCTGTGACTCCCGTGTTTAAATCTCGTTCATGTCCTGCAATTTTTAGGTATCTTGAAGAGCTTGATTTTGATGAAAAGTTTTAATTGTCATTGTTTGATACCAAATCCGAAAGTGCTCTTGGTTCTATAGTCCCAAATCCTGATTTTGCTGCAGCTCTTGAAGTTGAAAGAAATAATAAATCAATTGAGAATTTTATCTTGAAGCACCTTCAGAGTGAAATTCATGCGTCAAATATCGCTGATTTCCTAGAAGCTACGTCTGCAACCCTCGAATCTTCTGTAACGGCATCCACCTCAAGAATTCCTACCGAACCGCCCTTCATTCCCACCATCCCTATCCAACCTATTATCCCTGATCAAAATTCTACTGTAAATTCACCTCTGTCTACTCCTTCTACATCTAAAATTGCTTCTCCTCTGAACACCCCTCCTCATACACCTCACACATCAACTGCACCTACTCCTCCAACAACTCCAAGGCCGATTGAAAATCCACCAAGAGCGATGGCTGCTCGTTTTTCTCCTCTCGCGCTACCTCAAGTTTTGGATGACATGCCCACAGATTATCAGAGTAAGATTCCTTTGTTTGGTCGAACTATGTTATGAAACCAGCTCAAGAAAAGATAGATCAACGCCTTAGAATTCAGCCTCTTCGAGGGGGCAACCTCCTTTACATTACATAAATGAAAAATTATTGGATGATACAAATGACAAAACCCCCTTTCTATATATAGGAGTCTAAGGAGTGACAATATAATCCAGCCGACCTAACAATAATAATATAAAGCCACAAAAATAACAATATAGGGATTCTATGGGGCACAGAAATAACAATATGGGGGTAATAGGGGCACAACAATATAAATAAGGGGTATAACTACAATAGTAATGGGGTAATCACTAGTATTATAGGGACCCAACATGCCCCTCTCCTTCAAAAAAATGTTGTCCTCAATGCTTGAATAGTTCTGGATACTTCTGCATAAAATTCTCATCCTCCCATGTGGAATCTTCAGCGGATAAGTTCTTCCACTTGATAAGATACTCTGAAATTGATCAATTTCGTAGCTGTCGAGTTCTTGTTTCTGTGACTGCTTCCGGTTCCAACATAATTTTTCCTTCCTCGTCAATTTCTGGCAATATTGTTTGAATTGGGAGCTTTTCACCTATAACCTTCTTTAAACATGAAACATGGAAAACTGGGTGCAATCGAGAAGCTGCAGGAAGCTCCAATTTGTATGCCATAGTACCAATCTTTTGCAACACCTTGTACGGACCATAATACTTTGGTGATAATTTATTATCCTTCTTAGCTTGCTTTAGGGACATTTGCTTATATGGTTGTAGCCGTAGGAATACCCAATCACCTACATCAAAACTTCTTTCACTGCGATGTTGATCTGCCTGTTGTTTCATTCTATTTTGTGCCAACACGAGGTTATCCTTTAAGAGTTGGAGGACTTGTTGTTGATGTTCGATGTGATGTTCCACTGCCTGAACCTTAGAATTTTCTCTTAAATATGATGTGATGGATGGTGGTTGATACCCATAAAGTGCCATAAATGGGGTCATTTTTTTTGTTGTATGGAAGGAAGTGTTATACCACCATTCAGCCAGAGGCAACCATTTGACCCATTGTGTCTGTTTATCAGATACAAAGCAACGAAGATATCCTTCCAAACATTTGTTTACTATCTCAGTTTGCCCATCAGATTGAGGATGATAAGATGAGCTATGAGCTAACTGAGTACCAAGACAAGAAAATAATTCTGTCCAAAAATTTCCAGTGAAAATGGGATCTCTGTCACTTACAATAATCTTTGGGTTTCCATGTAGCTTTTGAACTGTTTCCATAAATGCAGTAGAAACTGTACTGGCTTTAAATGGATGTGATAATGCACAAAAGTGTGCATACTTGGTAAGTCTGTCAACTACCACCATGATGACACTCTTTCCCTCAGACTTGGGTAAACCTGTGATAAAATCCATTGAAACCTCCTCCCAACGTTGGCTTGGAATGGATAAAGGTTGTAATAGACCCGGTGTCTTAATTGTTTCAACTTTATTTTGCTGGCAAACCAAACATTCCACCACAAAATTTTGAATATCTGATTTAAGGCCATCCCAAAAAAATTCCTTCTTAACCCTGTGGTAAGTTTTTAAAAATCCTGAGTGCCCTCCTAAGGGAGAAGTGTGCAATTCCATAAGAATCTTTTGTTTTAGCTGGGAATTCTTACAGAGGTATAAGCGATCTTTGTACCATAACGAATCATTTTGCCAGCTAAATGTATCAGAAGTACTGGAATCTTGTTGTAGCTTTCGAATAAGTGCCCACACTTCTTCATCATTCTTCCATTCCTCCCTTGCTTCGTTTATCCAATCTGGTTGGATAATAGAAATGGCACACAACAATGCTTCCACATCCTCATCCTTTCTTGAGAGTGCATCTGCCACCACATTTTGCTTCCCTTTTTTGTAGATGATTTCAAAGTCATAAACCAACATCTTTGTGACCCACTTTTGTTGCTCTTCAGAGGATAATCTTTGTTCTAAAAAGTATTTAAGGCTATCATGATCCGTTTTTACCTTGAAGTGTCTTCCCATTAGGTAGGGTCGCCATTTCTTAAGTGCATGGAGTATTGCCAACATTTCCTTCTCATAAATAGCTTTTCTTAAAAACTTTCCCTTGATTGGACGACTTTCAAAAGCAATGGGTCTTTCATCTTGCATTAGAACAACACCAATTCCATTTCCTGAAGCATCACATTCCACAATAAAGGTTTTTGTGAAGTCCGGTGTAGCTAAGACCGGTGCTTGGCACATTGCCTCTTTAAGATGTTCAAAGGCCTTTGTTGCTTCTGGAGTCCATGAAAATGAATCTTTCTTCAATAATGTTGTTAGAGGTGCTGCTATTCTCCCATAATTCTTAACAAACTTGCGATAATACCCTGTCAACCCAAGAAATCCTCGCAGATGCTTTATGGATGTGGGGATTTTCCATTCCTTAATGGCTTTAATTTTGCTAGGGTCTACCTTAACTCCTTCATGAGATACAATATGACCCAAATATTCCACCTCCTGGACTCCAAAGAAACATTTGGATCTTTTTGCATATAATTGTTTCTCCTCCAATAGTTGTAGCACCCTGTCAACATGTTCAACATGATCCTTCCAAGACTTGCTGTAGATTAGTATATCATCAAAAAATACTAACACAAATTTTCTAAGGAATGGTTTGAAAATTGAATTCATCAAACCTTGAAATGTTGAAGGTGCATTGGTAAGGCCAAAAGGCATGACCAAAAATTCATAATGACCCTCATGAGTTCTAAATGCCATTTTCGGAATGTCTTCAATCTTCATTCTGATTTGATGATATCCCGAACGAAGATCCAACTTGGTGAAGTAAATTGATCCATGCAATTCATCAATAACAGGAATGGGGAACTTATCTTTAATAGTGAGCTTGTTGAGCTCCCTATAATCTGGACACATGCGCCATGATCCATCCTTCTTGTGCACCAATACTACTGGAGCTGAGAAAGAACTTTGACTCGGTTGAATTATACCAGCCTCTAGCATTTCTGCAACCATACGTTCAATTTCACTTTTTTGGACATAGGGATATCTGTACGGCCTGATGTTTGGAGGAACACTTCCTGGAATCAGATGAATAGCATGATCATGATCACGCATAGGTGGGAGACCCTTGGGAGTCTCAAATACCTTGGAATGATTGTCCAGGACTTTTTGGAGATCTGGAGAAATAGATGATTCCAATGTGGAAACATCTAGCGAGCATAATTGTGCAATTACACCTCTTTGCTCCTTTTTTAGAAGCTTTGTCATACCATGAGAGCTGATTATCTTTCCTGGTTTCCCTGCAATACCCCTTAATTCAACTTCCTTTCCTTCCATAGAAAATTTGTTGAAAGTTCTTGAAAATTAAAAGCTATTGTACCCAAGGATTGTAGCCATTGGACTCCTAGTACAACATCCTCACCTCCCATTGGAATGGAAAGCATTGGGCTAGTCAATACATATTCTCCCATGGATAGCTTGATATTATGGCACTTTCCAGAGCAATTTATTGTTCCTCCATTTGCAATCATCACTTGACACTCTGGTGCTGGATATAGGAAGCAATTCAATTCTTTTGCTACCCTACAATGAATAAAATTGTGGGTGCTTCCTGAATCAATCAACACTATTACCTTTTTCTTCTTGATTTGTCCTTCTATCTTGATGGTTTGAGGAGTGGTAATTCCCACCAATGCATTACAAGATATGGTCGGATTTATTTTTCTTCATCTAGGCTTTGTTCCTGGAGTATATCTTCTTCTTTTGACCTTTCTTGCTCCTTTTCTTCTTCCTCTTCACAATCTATGTAGAATAATTTCTTCTCAGCACACTTATGACCTTTAGTGTATTTGCTATCACAACTGTAACAAAGCCCTTTTGCTCTTTTTTCTTCCAATTGTTGTGGTGTCAACCTTATAGGTTGTGGAAGACTAGGGGCAACAACACTTCCGTCTTTATAGTTGTGAGTGGTATGCTTCCTGGTTGCCATAATTTTGCTTTCCATTTTTCTTGCTAACCTGAATGCCTTCTCTAATGAATCAGGTTCCCAAAGGCGAACATCATGTTGGATATTATCCTTTAAAGACCCTATGAACACATCAATCCTATGCTCCTCTGGAATATCTTTTACCCTTATGTTCAATTTTTGGAACTCCTCAATGTGCTCCATTACTGAACCCTTTTGTTTGAGACTTATCAATTGGCTAAAAAAAGTGTTGCTTTTTGTATATTCATAATGTGCTATCAATTCTTCCGTAAAAATTGCCAAAGTGATAAATTGTTTACGAGAGCAAAGCCATTGATACCATACAAACTGATTTGGTTCCAAATATACAGTTGCCATACGTACCTTTTGTGCGTTTTGCACATTATTGAGATCGAAGAATTGCTCCATCTGTAATATCCATGTAGCGGGATCCTTGCCATCAAACTTCCTCATATCGATTTTTGGAATATGGTGATTCTTCGATCCAACATTAGCGTCTATGGAATCATGATTAACATTTCTTTTGTTCTCATCATGAGTTTCCTTTACTACCTTTTCACCATTAGTGACCCTTTCTTGTAGCAACTTCTTCAATTCTTCCATGTCTGTCTTCAAATCTATCTTCAAATCTGCCATGTCTCTCTTCAAATCTGTCTTCGAATCATCCATCTTAGCTTCCATGCCCTTTATCTTAGATTCCATGCCATTTATCTTAGATTCCATGCCACTTATCTTAGCTTCTGTTAGCTTTTGTGAGCATGACATTTGTTGCATTTGTTCTTGTAATTTTGATATATCATGTAGCATTTCTTCCTCTTCTTCATGAGTCATGCTAGAGCTTTCAGGTTCCTTACTAGGTGTTTGCATTTTCTTTCCTTCAGGTGTCATTTACCGATAATAATGCTTTACTATGCCCTTTGAATTCCGTTAAACCAAGCTTACACAAAAATTTAAACAAAAACTACACACCATTTTTCACTTTATAGAAGCCTGATATTGAATCTGATGTATCTCTATAATTTCAGATCATCCAGTTCTAAAATTGCTACATGTAGTAGCCTTCTGCGTCCTCTTTCCAATGCCACAAGTCTGAGCCAAATTGGATTCTCCAAGGAAGTGTTATGTGAAATCTCCCACAGTGACTTGCTTTAAGACTGGTTCAGTAGAGCGAACTTGTATGACGTGCCACGAGTCACTGTTTCAACCTTTGAATCTGAAACACACACACAAGAAACAACAGTCCGTCCTCTTTCTGTACCTTCTTACAAAATTTCAATCTGATCCCCAGAGAGAAAGTTATGACGATTCTCCCTAGGTCACCTGTTTTGAATGTAACTCAGGAGTCTGCAAAAATACCAACTTCCTCAGACCATATCTCCACAAATATCGCTCGAAAAGCTTTGAAGTTCAAACCCAAGGTTCAACATGATTTCTTCTCAAATGGGTTTTTTTTGTGACTTCTGAAACATCACAGAAAAAAAGTTATAGTGAAAATGCCACGATGACCTGTTTGGAGCAGCGAAACCCTAGAATCCAAAGCTCTGATACCAAATGTTATGAAACCAGCTCAAGAAAAGATAGAAAAGATAGATCAACGCCTTAGAATTTAGCCTCTTCGAGGGGGAAACCTCCTTTACATTACATAAATGAACAATTCTTGGATGAAGCAAATGACAAAACCTCCTTTCTATATATAGGAGTCTAAGGAGTGACAATATAATCCAGCCGACCTAACAATAATAATATAAAGCGACAAAAATAACAATAGAGGGATTCTATGGGGCACAGAAATAACAATATGGGGGTAATAGGGGCACAACAATATAAATAATGGGTATAACTACAATAGTAATGGGGTAATCACTAGTATTATAGGGACCCAACAAACTCCTCACAGCATTACTGCTCAGCAACATGTGGACAGAATGGTAGATTTCTGTGACCTTCATGAGATCGATGCAGAAAATGTGACAATGAGATTGTTTGCACAGACATTTAGTGGTGAAGTTAGGAAATGGTTCAGAGCTTTGCCCGCTGCCCGTATTGCTACATTGGACGATCTACAAAGACAATTCTTAGATCGTTGGGAAATCAAGAAAAATCCTCTTCAGATCCTTCAAGAATATGAACATATCAAACAGAATGTCGGTGAGTCCGTTCAAGATTACTGCACTAGATTCAATTCAGTTTACAAAGCAATTCCTGATCATCTAAGGCCACCTGTGGGGCTAGCCATGATGAAGTTTCTGGATGGTTTTGATGCTGACATGGCTTATCAGCTAAGAGAGAGAGAGCCTGCCACAATGGAAGATATGCAGAAGATCGCAGTCAGCGTTGAGGCAAATCTGCTGGCCAAGAGGGCTAGAGCAAGAGCAGAAAAGAAGGTCACAATAAAAGAAGAGTCGTCTTCGACAGATCAATTACTTCGGAAGGTGGAGCAGATGTTCGAAAGGGTGAGACTTGATAAACCGGAGCCACAAGTTAGAAATCCTAACTTCCATGGCCAGCAGCAGCCACAATATAGAATTAAACAAAGAGAACAACGAGCCCAAGATCAGACAGCCCAGCAGCCAGTACAGCCACCTCTGCAGCAAAATTTTGTGCATGGACCGGAATCCGATGAAGAAGAGCATGTGATAGGGGAAGAAAATCACTTCTTTACTCCAGATGATTTGCCTATTTATATTACGGAAGAAGAGGAGTATGCAGAAAGTTCAGCAGTACACAAAGATGCAGATTTCATTCTAGCAAGTGATACGGTTTTGGAAGAAGAATCAGATGAGTACCAAAGAGGCTATATGAATGCTTTGTCCACCCATCAGCGACAATATTCACTTAGAAACAGAGATGTGCCTGTTAACCCAATTCAGAAGAGGAAGGAAGCTTCAGCATCAAAGAGTGATTCACCTGCTGTACAAAAGAAAGGGAAAGAGGCAGTTGATCCTAATATCAGCAAATCACCATCAGCAGAAAAATCAAATCAGCCAATTGTATCGAAGGAAAAGGAAAAGAAAGATGTCCCAGTCAAAGAGGTAGAAAAGATTTCAGCTTTTAGTTTAGAAAATGAAATTTCTAAATTGAAGGTGTCCATTCCCTTGACTGAAATAATGAGGAACAACAGTTATAGAGGACAAGTTTCTAAAATTTTGAATTTTGATCCAATGTCTGATATGGTGAATGTCGAAGATGATCAACCCGAATTGATTTTTGGGCCAGCATTGAATGGTGAGTCTCCAGATAGTGATGTGCCACCTTTTTATATCAGTTTAAGGGTGCATGATTTTGTGTTGCATAATGCTATGTTCGATTCTGGAGCTTCCCACAATCTTATGCCGAAGGCTATCATGGAGAAGTTGGGTCTGGACATCACTAGGAAATACCATGATCTTTATTCGTTTGATTCCAGCAGAGTAAGATGCATCGGGCTCATCAAAGACTTGGTTGTAAGTCTGGATCAAATCCCAACGAAGAATGTTTTGATGGATATTGTTGTGGCGGACATTCCTCCCAGGTTTGGTATGCTTCTTTCCAGGTCTTGGGGAGCGAAATTGAAAGGGACATTACAACTAGATTTCTCCTATGCAATGATTCCTGTGTTTGGCCAAATGAGAAAATTGTACCGGGAACAAAAAATGAAATACATGATTACAAGCAAGGAGAAACCGATTAATCATCCGATTAATTATGTACATACAGATCTAGAGTCTTTTGTTTTGTATTCAGATAGTTTCAATGATATAGATAGTCAGTTAGTAGAAGCAGAAAGTATTCCAGAAATAACAGAGAATTTCAGAGAAGTTTTAAAGAAAGAAGGACAAGAACAACAGAACACCGTTGAGCAATCAGCTGAAGATAATGGACAACAAGCAGGAAAAACAGAGCCAGCTGAATTTCAGCACTTAGAAGAAGATGAAGAGGGCCTGTGGACCATGGATTTCGATGGTGCAGTGGGAAATGATGGTGCTGGAATTGGTATTTGGGTACGCAGTCCTTTCTCCACCCCGAACAAAGTGCCTAGTAATGTGCGGGTATGTTCTTACAAGTTAGCTTTTGATTGTTCGAACAATGAGGCTGAGTATGAAGCTTTGATTGCTGGCCTAAAAATTCTAAGAAAGTTGAATGCTAAGAGGATTGCAGTATATGGCGACTCCGAATTGGTGATTAAGCAAGTTAAAGGCGAGTATCAAGCAAAACATCCTCAGATGCGAGCTTACCGAAATGCAGTCCTAGACATCCTGAAATTGTTTTCAGATTATACCTTGACGTGTGTGCCTCGTATTCAAAATGGCATTGTTGATGCACTTGCTAAGGCAGCAAGTAATTTGAAGATTCCTATGAACTCAAGAAATAAATTCAAAATCCATGTCAAGCATCGTTCGACTGTTCTAGAAATCAAAGATATTGGAAAGTTTTCCAAGATGATGAGGAGATTGATGATTTTCTGCAAAACAAAGGTAAGTTCAAAGATACCTCAATTGATGTAGAATATGATGATGGTGAAGATGATGTGCAGATCAATCAAATGGAAGTGTTGCAGTTAAAGGATAACATTATTCCTAAAGGCTCGATACCTTTAGAATAACTCTTCGATCAAGATGTCGTAGCCCACAAACCAACATTGCAACCAACAGAAAAGGGTGTTGAAGAGGTCAATATCGGAACAGCTGCAAATCCAAAAATGGTAAAATTGTCCAAAGCATTGCCATAGAAGGTAAAGGCAAAATATATCAGTTGTTATCATCTTTTTCTGATGTGTTTGCTTGGGATTATTCTGACTTGAAGACATATGATACCAATATAATTCAGCACACTATTCCCATTAAGCCTAATCAGAAACCTTTCAGACAAAAGTTGAGAAGGCTAAATCCAAAACTGCTGCCATCAATTGAAAAGGAGATAAACAGGTTGTACAAATCAGGAATCATTGTTCCCATCAGATTTTCTGACTGGATCTCTAATTTGGTGCCCGTACAAAAGAAGACAGGTGAGATTCGCTTGTGCATTGATTTTAGGAATCTCAATAAAGTTTCATTGAAGGACAATTATCCATTGCCCAAAATGGATCATATACTTCAGCGAGTAGTTGGAGCATCTCGAATGTCATTACTCGATGGTTATTCTGGATATAACCAAATTTTGGTCCATGAAGATGACAGGGATAAAATAGCGTTCACCACTCCGTGGGGAACTTTTCATTACGCTAAAATGCCTTTCGGTTTGAAGAACGCGGGTGCCACATTTCAGCGGGCAATGGACTTGGCTTTCGCAAATGAGAAGGATGTCTTTTTGGTTGTGTACCTTGATGATTTGACCGTGTTTTCCAAATCAGATGAAGAACACATGTATCATTTGAAAATTGTCTTTCAAAAGTGCAAAAAATATGGTGTTTCGCTGAATCCGAAGAAGAGCTTGTTTGCAATGGATGAGGGAAAACTACTTGGGCACATTATCTCAAAAGATGGCATTCGTATTGATCCAGCACGTGTAGAAGCGATTCAGCAAATTGACCTTCCCCGGAACAAGAAGGAGATTCAATCTTTTAATGGTAAGATGAATTTTTTACGCCACTTTGTGCCTAACCTTGCTGAACACCTAAGAGAGATTACAAACATGCTTAAGAAGGACAGCCAAGTGAAGTGGACGGAAGAGGCTGTAAAATCTTTCAATTTAGTCAAATTGGCTCTTTCTTCAGCTCTGGTTCTAATTAGCCCGGACTACACTCAGGATTTTATATTGTTTTCTTTTGCTTCGGAGCATACAATGGCAGTTGTATTAATGCAGAAGAGAGATGAGTATGAAAGACCAATTGCTTTCTTCAGCCGAACTATAAGAGATGCAGCCTTGAAGTACAACATCATTGAAAAGTAGGCCCTTGCACTTGTGAAAGCATTGAAAGATTTTCGGGTATATATTTTGCATTCTCATACTTTGGCTTATGTTCCTAACGCTGCTGTCAAGGATGTTTTAGTGCAGACTGATCCGGAAGGAAGACGAGGCAAGTGGATTGCAGCTTTGTTGGAGTACGATGTGGAGATAAAGCCCACCAAGCTTGTTAAAGGACAGGGATTGGCAAAGTTAATGGCTGAATCAAACTTGCACGCCTTAGACATAAATCTGATCGCTGCTATGTCTGATGAAAATGAGGAAGGTTCGTCAATTCAGGTATCCAAAATGTTTGTTCTTTCCCCGTGGTATTCAGATATCATATATGTGCTGCAGAATTTGTCACCACCACCCGGCATGGCTAGAAACAAAGGTAGAACTCTCAAGTTAAAGGCTGCTAAGTTTTGTGTTTTGAATTCTGCACTTTATTGGAAAGATCCTGGTGGCATTCTGTTGAATTTTTTGGTGGAAGAAGAAGAAAAGCAGGTCATGGAGGATTTCCACAAAGGAGATTGTGGCAGTCACCATTTTTGGAAAAAAATGGCAAATAAAATTCTGAGAGAGGGATACTATTGGCCGACATTGTTTGCTAATGTATATAAGGTTGTCAAGATCTGTCATAAATGTCAGATTTTTGAAGGAAGGCAGAAATTACAGCCTTTTCCGCTTAAGCCCATTGAGGTGAGTGCCCCTTTTTAGCAGTGGGGGTTGGATTTCATTGGTGAAATTCATCCTACTTCTTTCGGTCAGCATCAGTGGATTCTCATGGCAACATATTATTTCATGAAATGGATTGAAAAAATTCCCACTAGACAAACTACGGATACGGTAATTATTTCATTCCTTGAGAAAAAAAATTTGTCTCATTTTGGTTGCCTGAATAAGTTAATCACTGATAACGCAGCAGCTTTCAAATCAAAGAAGATGATTGAGTTTTGTAACAAGTATAAAATCATTTTGGGTCACTCAACTGCCTATCATCCGCAAGGCAATGGGTTGGCGGAGTCTTCTAACAAATCTTTAGTCAACATCATTAAAAAGTTGCTGGAAATTAACAAGAAGAGTTGGCATAAGAAGTTGGTCAATGCACTTTGGGCAGATCGGGTCAGCCAAAAGAAATCCATTGGTATGTCCCCCTTTGAGCTTGTTTATGGAGTTGATATAGTGTTTCCTACCTCTCTAGCAGCTCTGGTAGTCAAACTTCTTCAGGAGGCTGGCAGTGAAGAAGATCCTATGCAGAGAAGACTAAATCAAATGGTCCATTTGCAGCAGACAAGAGAAGAAGTTTTCCAAAACACATCAAAGTTGCAGGAGAAGATTAAGAAAATCTATGACAGAAAAGCAAAGGCAGACAAATTCCAATTGGAGGAAGTGGTGCTGAAATGGGATGCAAGGAATGAAGAAAAGGGTAAGCACGGTAAGTTCGAAAATCTCTGGAAAGGTCCCTTCAAAATTGCTGCATATCGTGGTCAGAATGCTTTTCTTTTAAAGGAGATGAATGGGGAAGAATGTCCCGGAGGGCCGGTCAATGGTCGGCTGCTCAAGAGGTATCATTTCTGAGTTGTTTCTGCTGTCCACATTATCACTGTACATACCATTTTATTTCAGTTTCATTGCAAGTGTGTGCTGGGATCTTTTCTTCAGTCTGGGGCCCGAAGTGAAGGCTATAATTCTGAAGAAAGGTTTCAGTTTTGGGTTCAGTTTGTCGAGTCAGGTTTTTAGTCATTTTGGTTTCCTAATTGAGTCAGTTTGAGTCAATAAATGAGTCAAGAGTCTTGTGTTAATTTGTCAAAATAATGGACTCCATAGCCCAATGGACGAAGGCACTGTCTATCTCTCCCAGAGATCTGCCATTCTTGGCACCTCCAAGGAGCTACCATCCCCATTGGAGCCAATGTTAGAGTCGGTCTTTACATCCCTCCATCAGAGATCATTTCTCTTATTGCATTTCATTTTTAGGTGTCTCGCTCGATTCACTCAGTTGCATTCCGCTAGGGGCATGCCATAATCTGACGGGAGGGTCTTGTTATTCATTACCCCTCATGCCTTATACCTGTTGGCTCAGGTCTTTTAATCAAGCTTTTAAAGTCACTTACAGTCATGTTTTAGTCTTTTGATCAGCAGAGTCATTTCAGTCACTAGGTCTAGGGTTTCACAAATTGTGTCTTCAAAGTGTCCAATAATGCCCGCAGGCCAGAGGGAGGTTTTATTTCATAAAATTTTATCATCATATGGATGGATTATGACTTTTCTTCAAAACTTTGTTTTGAAGAAAATTCGTCATTTCGTTTTGTAATAAATTGCCATGTAATTTTCAAAAAAATTTCAGTTGTTGAAATCTCTAGGCGTAGCCCTGGTCTTCCTTTGTCAAGACATGCCACTATCCCTACAAAAATAGCCAAAAGATTCATTATTCAAGTCAGATAATCAAAGAAGAAACAAAAGAACAGGGTTTGTATTAAAGTGAAAAAGTGCGAAAAGCTAAAACATTACAAATATGGGTTTTTT
The DNA here is from genome assembly GCA_031772625.1 of Pinus tabuliformis. Lineage (NCBI taxonomy): Eukaryota > Viridiplantae > Streptophyta > Pinopsida > Pinales > Pinaceae > Pinus > Pinus tabuliformis. Next base: position 929,757,168 of record CM062812.1, on the reverse strand, counting down.
AGAACCAAAAATCAAAGCCATGTCTTTATAAAGATATTTCTATGTGTATAATGTCATTTGCATCCAAGAAGATCAAGGAAAGTTGAAGTTAGTGGTGAGAAGGCGATTTTCAAAGCCAAGACTATGTTTATTGGCTTCGCGGTGCATTGGGTTAGAGCGCGGCGCACATAGGTTGCGCGACGCATTGGGCCTCCTGCGACAGTGCTTTTCTCCACTGGCGTGGTGCATCCACGAGGCGCGACGCACTGGGCTTGCGCACGGCGCATAGAACCTCCAAGAAAAAAAATCATTGTGGCTTCAATAAAAATCAAACCCATCATTCCATTAGACATGTTCATTGCTTGAAACATCCATTTCTATGCCAAGAGGTCAAACGATATCGACTTGAGGGTTAGAGGAGCGAATTTTGTGTTTAAAGGGCCAAGATTGTGCGTTGAAGGGCCACGCGGCGCATTAGAGGAGGTCGCGGCGCAAACAGGCTGCGGGGTGCATTGGGCGCAAATTCTCAGTGTAAAATTCCACTGTCGTGGCGGATCCAGGAGGTGCGACGCATTGTGTTTGTGCGCGGCACAAAGAGCCTATAGGCCAGTTTTATGCCGCTTCTGTCATCAAAACTCACAAAAACGCCATTTTTTCTCCTCCAAGTAAGTTCAACCGTGCTTCTATTGATTTAACTTGTGTTCGGTGTTGTTTGGAGGGAGAATTCAAAGGTTTGAAAGTTTGAAAATATAAACCCTATGTGTATATCAAAAATTGCTCCTTTGGGGTTTTAAATTTGGTGTTTTGAAATTATGATGGTGGTGCCAACTCTCCTTTCCCACCTGTGATCTTTTCCCATGTCCTAACCGTCCAAACCACTCATATCCAAACTTCCTATTTTCCCTATTCTACAATCATATCAGTCCCTATCATCATTCCCCCTCTCCTATATCATTTATCACTATATCATTCCCCAAATCCCTACATCCCTAAAAGTGACTATTTGGACATTTCTTCACTTGAAAAACTCCATCATCCGCTTTTCCCACTGTCCCATATTCCTCACAGTCCTATTTCCCTTTCGCACATTCGGCATTGAAAACACATCACCTATTTCTCTTTGTCAAACCAATCAAACATACACATTGCAGCACCATGACAGAGACATATTCATCATATGAGCAAGACAGTGACTCAACCACTGAGCTTAATGTGCTGAGAAGGCCTCGAAAAGGTGGCAGACATGTTAGAGAAGAGCCTTCTTCCTTAACTCAATTGCAGGCCTGCCCGCTTGCAATGACATGCTTTCAGCAACTGTCATGCTTTCAGTATTGTGAGATGATTGCTCAGATCCAGCATCATCAGGAGTTAGTTCGGTTGTTTGTTTTACATTTGCATGATAGTCATGTTACTCTTGCTGGAGTAAACTTCACCTTGACACCAGAAACCATCTCTCAGGCCACCGGGATACCGAATATAGGGGAAGAGTGGAACAAGATGCAGCATTTGGATAGATCATATTATGAACCTTACATCAGGCCTAGCTATTTGAGGTAGCTCAGGAGAGTATTCCCATTTCAGTTTATGAAGGAATCTTATGTGTCGTCGATGAGATTCATTATCAGATACTTCAGTTGTGAAGGTCGCTTCTCACACTTCTATGCATACCATATCAGGTTATTGATGAATTTCACGCAAGTGAGGTTGATGAACATTCCATATTTCATGTGCCAAAACTTCGAGAGGATGACTACTCTTGTGCAGAAGAAGGCTCCTGAACAGCGGTACAACAACATTTACCACTATGCGCTCATCAAAATTTTGGTGGTTCATCAGCTTGGATTACAGGGCATCAATTGGGATGATTTCATCTCCCATGAGCTTTTCAGAGCTTCACGTGGACCTTCAGAGGCTAGGCATGAGACAGGTGGACCTTCTCATCAGCTTGAAGGCCATGATCCACACATTGCTACTATCCCGGTTTGCATTACTTATCAGAAGGGCGCCAGGCAGCTATTCGCGGCAATAAAGCGAGTGTTATCTCCACCCGATGTGGAAGGGGCCTCGCTTCTGACATCAGCATCATAGGTACAAGACAGAGGCAAGAGGCCAATGCAGGATGAGGGGCCTTCAGGTGAGCGGTACTTTATTCTTATTCAGGATGACGATACAGACATGGGCCCACAAAGTGCACATCTTAGAGAGATCATCCAAGAGAAGCAAACAGAGATCAAAGCCTTATCCCTTAACTTAGAGAGGGCTAAGTGGGCTATGAAGTACTTGGATCAGAGGAACAAACAACTTGAAGATTAGCAAGCAATCATGGAGTTACAAAACATCTGCGAGAATCGCCAAGCTGCACAAAGGAGGAGGATTGAGCTCACTTCATTAGAGCAAGAGATTAATGATGATCAGGAGTCTTGGCTCGAAAGAATCAACATCCCCTTGGAGAGACTACTGGACAAGGCTGATAGGGATAAAGCATTGTTGAGACACATGGTTTTCCATTACAAGGTGCGAAATATGAGTTCCATGGCACGAATAAGGAATCTAAAGGCAAAATTGAAGGCGACAAAGAAGCAAAAGAGGAAAAAGGAGCATGATCATCTTCAGATATTGGCCAAAGACTCTTTAGCCTAGCATGACACTTGATAGAGAATGTCTAGCCCAAATTTCAAGAAATTTGGAGAAAATTTTGTCAATTTTGAAAATTTTGGTTCAAAACAGGTTTTCCTGCCCAACGCGTAGCGCCACTTGGCGCGCGCTTATAATTGGGAGATCTCCAGGAGGAAAACTTTACATTTTCGGATTTGTCATCAAAATTTGTGTATTGTCATGGATTACCTAATCATTTCATCAAGTTTTGGGTTGCCTAAATGGTCAAAAACACCCTAAAAATGACCTTTCTACCACCTTTTGCACCCACAGGAAGCAGTCTTGGGAGATTGAAGTTTTGGAGGGGCAAATGACATCCAAATTCAGAAATTCCACTTGGGTTGGAAATTGGATAGGCAGGGCTTTCCAACGACCTATCTTTGTCTTAATTTGGACTTTGGGAAGTTCCTCAAACTCAGCTCCAAAGTTGTGCTATGCATACAGGTTTCAGGCACGGCGCATAGAGGATTTTTGCCTATTTTTCACTCAGCAGCTCAGAAATTCGCCTAGTTTTGACTAGTTTTACTTTTTGATGTAATTATTGATCTATCTTGATGTAACTTGATGACTATGATGTAATTTTGGCACATATTTACTTGTTCTAGAAGATTCATTCACTAAAAAGTGAAAAATTAATGAATGAATCAGTTTCCTATCATATAGAGGCAAGTTGTTTGATTGCCTAGATTTCAGTGCTTTGTTTAGAATTGGTTGAAACAGCTCCTAGAATGATGAGCTCAACCTATATAGTCAAGGGAATGGGTTGGGCTAGTATATATCATGTATTTTCTGAGTCATTTTCAGGGTTGGACACTTGGGATTGCTTGGCACATCATTGTACATTCTATCTCTGCATTTTTGGCTAAGGAAAGACCAGGGTTTTGCAGCACTTGTTGGGATCCATGTGGCTCTGTGTTTTGATGGTGTTTTTCTCTATGTACTTGTAAGTTCATTGATGTTTATGTGTATCATTCTCCCTTCTCTTTTCTTCTTAAATTAAACAAATGAGTGATTAAGGTAGAATTCACTGGACTATTGTGCTCTGCCTTGAAATTTTGTTTAATTTTCAATGTTTTCATCTGTTTAAGGAGGACTCTTGAGACTCTCTTGCCCTCCTTGGCTCCTCACCAGTCTGATCCATCCATACATTCAATCTAAAGCATCAAAACAATTGCCTTCCTTGCCCCAATCGGAACTCTGCAAAAATTTGGCCTCATCGCCGGACCCAAAATGCCATTCCCTTTTTCCAACAAAAAATCTCCCAAAAACTCACATCAATGCTTGCACTTCATACCTAGCCTAAGATTAGTTGTTAAATTGGTCATCTCAAGCCCCATCTGATTATCCTTTGCTGAGATTGACCCAGAGAGAGCCCTCTCCTGTCCTCGTAGGGCTAGCTACGAGGCTGAGTGTGGTTTGATGTGGACCTAGAATCTTACCTTTTCAGCGTGAGGTAAATCTAGGCTCTAATAGTACAAACAAGATATCCTTGTCAGGTTGGTACAATTGTGAGCATAGTTCCCGAGTCCTCCGCAATTGTAGCAAATTAACTTTCCATGGCCCCTTCCTGGTCCCATTCCTCCTCGTCCTCGACCTCACCTCTGAAATCCAGCACGCACCATCCCTACAACTGGGTCGAGGGTTGGTGTTTCTGTTTTCATCCTATAAGCTGGGGTCAAATTCATCATTAACTTATAGTTGTGAGAAGTGCACTCGTTGTGAACTACCGACCTGCAGAAATTACAAAACAACTATTGGGGTGTCAATGTATACTTCTGCAACAAATTACAAATATCCATCGTGTGTTTTCATCCTATCTGACAGACTGCACACCATAACGTGGGTGCCGCACTAGGCCCCGCCTGTGCCTCTAGTCTGAATGTCATTAGCCACCCTCCTACCAAGTAGTTCGCGAACACTAGATAATGATCTTTGTCATGGCCCTGGCCTTTGCATTTTATGCACCATAATTCCTTGCGCGCCTCTCAATGTGGTGCCCTATCCTTCTTCAAACTTTGCATTTCCAAGCATAGACTTTGTAGTTGGGCATGGATTTGTTGAAATCCCAACCCAGGGTCTTGTATCGGGGTCTCATGCAACCTCATCGCCATTTCCAATGCTTCGGCTTGGGTGGAAAGTTTCTGTTGTGACAACGCTGTCCTCAAGTGCGGTGTCAGAGATGCCACAAACCTTGCATGATGTTGTGCATCCATTAGTGCCATATTGGCCTCATGGATCGTACTCTTTAGCCTTTGGTCTAGATCCTAGGAAGTCTCACCTGGAAGCATCATGATCTCCTTAAACCTGATGATTGACTTTGTCTCTAATTTTGCCCTGCTAAATTCTCTATTCAACGCATTCTGGATCTCTGCTATCCCTGCATTTTGGTGGTCGTCAGAGTGCTTGATATACCATGTCAATGTGTGATCCTACAACGTGCTCACAAATGTGGCCTTCTTAATATTGTCGTTCGTAGCACCTTGTGCTTCCCATACTACTCTTACCACGAACTAGAATTGGTCCAGATCTTCATTCCATACTCCTTTGAATACAGGTAGTTTGATCGCACTTGCCATGCTGAACTGTGGGGTTGGTGGATGTGGATTGGGTGGAGATGGAGGTGAGAGAGGTGAAGTGGGAGGTGGCATGGGTGGAGGTGGTAACCATGGAATGCCCTGCTTTATCAAGCTAACCGTGCTTCTTGGAGTGACCTTAGTGAGCTCTTCCTCACTCTCTCGCGAAGGGGAAATTAAGGGACTATTTTCTAACTCATCGCTGCTTTTATAAATATTTTTTCTCCACGTTGTCCCAAACATTAATGTATTCACATGACCCTCTTTTCACATAACAAAATCTTAATCCAAGTATTCAAAGATTTAATATACTTACCTCACTGTCCCTTGTTAAAATGTCATTCTACTTTGCTATAGCTCACAGTCGTGTCTACTTCAAATTAAGTGATAAATCCCCCTATTATCCGGTCGAGCCAATGGTCCACAGCTCACGCGATCTTATCTTCTGGTGCCTCTAGTTTGCGCACTAATTCCGGAGTCCACATTATTGGTTTGTCAAGCCTGCACCTTCCCTGGCTGTCGGCTAACATCGCGATCCACTCATATAGTTCAGAAGGAAAGGATGCAAAGAAAATCTCATGGATTTCCGTATACACGTAGAAATCCAGCCACTTTCTCTCAGATACTAGCAGAGTCCTATTTTCCTGTGTCATGAACTCGTGAATCTTCATGTCCAAGCACTCTTCAATTTCCTTCTTTGTTGGGTTCCAATGGCATGACATCAGACATCCCTTAGGCAGATCCCAATCCCGACAACGGAACCATTTGTTGGCTTAGTGGGGCCTGGCCCAGGTTCGGAAGTGATTTATCCATGCAAATCCTAGTACTACTAGCCCTTTCAGCAACAGTCCACAGAGATCGGACTTAGGTCTCACCCAAAGTAGTAAGGGAGGGTGCTGGAACCAAGTTTCCACACCCTAGGGATGTCTTGATCATGTTTCTGGAGGTTCGCGATTCGAACTTGTGCGCTTGTGCTATTCCGCACAGTTGTCTATCCTTCACAACCTATGCCACTACCTCCACGTACCTCTATAAGGGCATGAAGAAAGTACTACCCTGATCTCTATTCTTACTGTGCTATTATATTAGTGCTTACCTTAACTCAGGAGGGCCCAATATTCTTCTTACTTCATTCTGTTAGCGCTTGAATTTGGCCTCAGGCTGAAAAGGACAAAATCCAAGGCAACATCAAACCACTTAGCCTCGTAGCTAGCCCTACGGGGCAGGAGAGGGCTCTCTCTGGGTCTATCTCGGCGAAAGGTCTTCAAAGAGCGGAGATGACCAATTAAGAACACTGATTTTAGGCTAGTAAACTGATAGAAAAAGGGGTTTTAATGGATGATGGGGTTTTCTGGGCTGCAGGGTCAAAGAAACAGCTTGAACAGAGATATATAATCAAAGACACAAGTTATCTCCTGAGGCAAGGTAGGCAAGAAATTTTAACATCAAATTGAGATTAAATGGAACGGCAAGACTACTGAGGAGTTGACAAGGGCATAGAAGATGAATCCTTGTCAAACAGAAGAAAACATTAAATATGAACAAACTTATAGGCAGAGCATAAAATATTATGAATTCTACCTAAACACTTCATTTGTTCAATTGGAAATGATCATGAAGTGAAATGAAAACATAACAGGTTACATATGAAACAGAAGGAAAACTTATGCTAAATTGTCATACCACAGGAATCTCAGGGGTCAGAGCTGTATTTTTCATTAAACTCTCTGTCAAAAACTGTACAAGTAAGCTCTCTGTTCTCCTCCACCAGCACTCAGAACTCTCTCTCTTCACTCCCTTTTTAAAATGATTATCTTTATACATTAAATAAACTATTCTAAAAAAAACACAACAGATCGACCCCCAAAACAGGGGCGCTGTTTCACCTGCAGTTACAAAAAAGAGATAGAATCATTTCTTTTTCCTAAAACAGAAGATCGTTCCCCTTGAAATCCTCTGATGGCTAATAAACCGGAGCGCAGATCCTTTTGACTTATTAACTGAAGTCATTAATAGGAAATTGGTTCCTATTTTTCTGTTGTGGTTGATGTCTTTGTGGCGTGAATGAGGACCGGATTTAGTGCTCTGGCAGGGTTCACTTCACCCGATTCCATATCTAAAGAAGAAATCCTTTTTGTTGTAAATATCTGTTATTGGGGCACCCGCATTGTTCGTTAAAGTGGCAGTGGTGATGAGGGCGGACCTAGTGACCGCCACGCTTCTACACTGCGAAGGATTTTTTTGCAGGCGGTATATCCGCAGACTCGTTAAGAGGTTCCAAGCTGCGAGTATGTTTACGCCCGGGCAATAACAACAACACAACTCATTTTAATGGTTCTTGTACTTAACCAGTAACATGATAAATGTATGATTCGATGCTTCACGAACGGTTTGCTTGAAATGTAACTCCACATCTTTATCATTCCCCACCATTTTCCATTGACTCCCATGTTGACCTTAAACCTTAAAACAATTCCAATAGGTAGGCCAACGACCTAATATGTTGCCAAATTCACATATGCTGCCACAGCTTGCCATCCGCATCCTTTTATGCTATCAAAAGGAAGGTAATTAGGGGCTCCACTGTGTAATCCCTTGTGTTTATCCACGGATATTGGGCCCTTTCCGGTCCTTCACTAATTGGTTTCTTTATATTTTGAATGAGTTCTCTATTTACGAACTGCAAAAGTCACCATTTTAACTCCCTCCGAGCAGCCTTCACAACACTTCGGAGAATCTTTAGTCCTTCGTCCAATCTCCAATGCAATCAAACTGTGATTCCACCTGCAAACCTTCATAGGAATTCAACGATACTCTTCACCCTGACACAAAGCATCCGAAATAACAAAAACGGAAACAATAGATTAACCAATGTTTACATCATTTGCATTTGGGGCGCTCACGTCCACTGATGATACCAGCGGATACTTTTGTCCCTACATAACCAAAAGCATTCAGCACTCAATGGAACTTGAAAAGGAGATCCAGAAAAAGGAAAGAGAGCCACCCACGCACAGGCTTTTATGATTTATCTCCTCTGTCCATCAAATCAAATCTAAAGCATATATTCCTGGAGAACAGCGACCCCTGAAATCAAAACCACTGCATATAAAAGCAAAATGCAGTAGGCTAGGAATGGAGAAACAAAAACAGTAGTCATCGACACATTTACAAGGCCCGTTAATATATTTGCCAGGAGGAAAGTCACAAGCACATTCTGATCAAAGACTTCCTCAAGGACCAATGATTTTCTTGTGGGGACCAAATCTAAGAGCATAAGCATCCCAAGAACCTCAAAGTTTTGTGCCAGAACAAAAGTTACATATGCCAAATTGCACATGCGACGAGAAATTTTTCTCTACAAACTTATCCAAAAATATTGTTAGCACCCAAAGGAAACCATCAAGCAGCCAAACTTCGATTGCAATACTTGATTTCCCTCCAATTGAAGCTACTCTAGAACTAATGGGTTTCTTTAGGAAGAAGAGATGATAGCCTAAGTTGACATTGACAAGGTATAAGCCCCAATATCCAAATAAACTGAAGATGCCCTCTTTGCTCAGACTAATGATATTTGCACCCCTCTGATCTGAAATGAGGTAACGATTTAATCCACACAACAAGACTGCTTGATAAACTGTGAGAATTGCACATCCAAAGAAGCCACAGTATTGGGGATGAATATTGATTATTGATGTCACAATGGCCACTGCTGCAAGAGTGAAAAAGAAATTCCAGTGTACACCATATTCCCCAACATGGACACTGAATCAATGTTGCATGCCTATTTTGAAACTAGTGCATTTGCAACTGCAAAAGGTCCAACCCCGAGATCCATTAATCCTGTACCATACGTTTCTGTCTTAGCAAATCGCCTGGGAAATATTTTGAAGTCCACAGCCAGGATTGACAAGCATGTCACCAGCATCATTGCAAATCGATATGATGAGAGGTTTTTTCTTCCAATAAGACACAGACAAAGTACTACTCTCTGCATGGGTTGAAATTCCAGAATGTGACAACAACCTTGTGTAAAAAAAAATCTCAAGCAGTACAAGAAGCATCAAGCATATAGAACAAATGTAAGTCTGGTCTGCCATAATTGTTAAGCAAGAAAGCATTGGTAAAACAACGAGAAAGAAATCAACAATCAAAGAAGATGCATAATTCCTCCAATCTTTCAAATGTTTACTCCTGCTGCTATGCTCCTCCATTTGAATATTGGTAGATCCACCTTGGTCCCATTTGATTTGCAACACATTCCATTGTCGCATGAGGATAAGAACAGGCATAATTGCAGTGAGGGCAACAATTTCAAGAATTGATGTACCATTCAAGTTGCTGACAAAATCTTTCTTAATCTGCTTGTGAGGATTGAGGTAAGTACTGTAGGACTCCATTGATATATTATGAAAAGTGAATATTCTTCCACTGCAATGTTGAACATAAGCCACTTCAATGGAAGAGCAGAGTAGGTGACTGCCAACTGCTTTGACAGGTTTTTCCTTTAGCAGTTGACAAGAGATAAATTTTGATGAATTTGACTTTGATGGAAGACTGACAAGACAGAGTCTAACACATTCAACATTCAGGTAAGTGCCCGTAATCATAAACAATATAAACGCATAAAGGTAAATAGAAACATAGATGCACAATATTCCGAATAAAACTTATATTTATTAGTATTCCTTTTCAGGTACAATCCCAATTAAAGACCTGACTCCACCGTGCGCACTCAACTGCTAGGGTCCATGCACTCAGCAGCGTACTCTACTAGGCATCTGTGCACTCAGCTACAGAGCCTCTCTCTACTACTACGACCCAATACACTTCAACTTCCACTCTATTCTCTAACCATGCCTTCACATCTATCTATTACTTGCTTACTAAAACTATATTTACACTTAGAGCCTCGCTCTATTTATACAATCCCATGGTCCGCAAACATGGGTAGGCCGACACAACTTTACATTATTTTACAATTCTTAGGGTGGTCAATACTATGACTCATCCTATACTTGCGCGCTCCATGTCCGTACTTCGTGGAGTCTTTACATTAAATTTGACCAAAACTTAGGCTTTAAGCCCCAAAACCTACTGCAGGGGATCCCATGCCCAACAGATGCTCTACCCATTGTGTTTGTTGAGACGGGAAAGGTTCCTTTAGCACAATTGGCATCCTTATAGTTCCCTTCAGAAGACAAATTACTTTGGCATGTCGGGGACAATCCTTGGTGTACTGATCCTCATCACAAATAAGGCAAGGGTATTTAGGTTTTCATCTGGGTGTATCGTCAGCCAATGGTTTTGGGAATGCTATTTAGGGGTATCTTGTTTAGATTTTCCTTTACCCTTCTTCTTACCTTTTGAGGATTTATTTGTTGTGATAGACTGAACAATATTTACCCCTCAGGCTTTACTGAGATTCTTAGGATTATCAACATTATTAGGAGTTGAAGCGACTGAAGTAGATTTAGGTTTCGAAGAAGTAGCCAGAGTACTACTACACCGCTGAGTCACAGATCCCATAATGCCATCAATAGGTGGTGAATCAGTGGGTTTGGAAGATGTAGGGCCAGTCAAAGGTCACTAGGCACCAACTAAGAGTTCATATAATGTGCCAAATTGTGAATAAAACAAATCCAAATACTGGGCTTTGGCAATAGTTTTTTCCTCACTCACACATCCACCCATGGCTATGTCTTTAGCAATATGAGGGATAAATAATTTAGTGAACCATTCAATCAAAACCTAGTCGAGGATATCAAATTTGATCAGATGATGCCTACGACTCCATTCATGGATATGATCATAGATGTGAGTAGAAGTCATTTATTGGAAAGATGTTAAGAGATAGGTTTCAATCTCATACCAGATAGGCAATTGGAAATGAGTGAGGAAAGCCATATCCAAAGTATTGAAATATTGAAAAGCGCTATAAGGGAGCTCTATGTACAATTTGGTGGGAGTGCCAATTAGAGTATGCCAGAAAATCCATAATCGGATAGAATCATCCACCCAAGAGTTAGAGGGACACCAAAGATGATAAGCCATAATGTGTGCTTGGAGGTCTTCTCCATATTTACCTTCTAATTTGGGGAAATAACTGGGTATTTTTGTTGGTACCGGAGGCCAATACGGTGAGTCAAGTATTGGGTCATTCATGACCCTTGACACATGCTGAATTTCCAACATTGCAAAAAATTGCAGTTGTTTGGAGTATATGGTCTCTGGTATGTACCAAACTGAGTATTCAAACCTTTCTAAGTTTGGGTTTTCCACCACCGTGGTGGATTTTGTCTATAAGGCGGTTGACCATATGGAGGTTGACCGTATGGAGGTTGACCATATGGAGGTTGGCTATATGAAGGTTGACCATAAGGAGGCTGACCATAAATAGGTTGACCATACTGAGTCTAGTGACCATATTGGACATATGGAGTTTGCAAAGAAAATTGACCATACTGTTGTTGGTAAGGTCCTTATTGCATCTATTGGAACTATGACAATGATTGTTGGTAAGATCCCTGTTGGGTTTGGTAGGGAATCTATTGTTGTAGTTGTGAGTAAGTTCCTTGTTGGGGTTGAATAGGAACTTGTTGCCATGGTTGATGGTAAGGTTCCTCTTGGGATTGGTAAGAAACCTGCATCTGTGGTTATGGGTAAGACACTTATGGTTGTGGCTGCGGGTAGGAAACCTACAGCTATGGTTGTGGAGGTCACCTATGGTCATGGCTATAAGTAGGGCCCCTGTTGTATTTGAATAGGAATTTGTGGCCACATAGGAGGATTACTAGTCCCATAAGGATATTTCATTTGAGGACCATAACGCATCTGAGGACCTGCTTGTTGATAAGGAGTTTGGAGATATTGAGAGACTATAGGATTAAAAGGTTGTCGATAGGAAGGTTGAGTTAAAGGGACTTGATGACTTTAAAACGGGACCCCTATAACGTTTCCTGGTACAGATGGAATCGACATTCCACCTAGGTTCGAAACAACACCAATGGGTTGACTTGCCCCGTAAGGGGTTTATAGCTTCCACTAGAAGAAGGATGTGTGTAGGGTGGATGAAGCCCCCCCCCCACATACATTGGAGTAGATGAATTTGTAGGTTGTCCACTCACATTGGGAACCATAGTTACCATATCTACAATAGGAGGAGCTGAAAGTTTAATAGGAATGTGTGTTTCACTTACCGAAATTATAGGTTGGGTAGAGATCTCTGTAGTTACCGACATGTTTGGGACAAATGAATTGGTAGTAGGAATAACACTAGAGGACCAAATAGGATTGCGAAACAATGAAGTTGCACCATAATAGTCTGAAAAAGAATCACCGATAGAGATATAACCTGGTAGAACCAAGGGTGTACTATAAGTAGGAGATGTTCTTGGCCCCGTCGTCATGTAGGGAGAGGTAACATAAGGAAAGCTTTTAGAAGGAAGAAGTGACAAAGGATCAATCGCTGTACTGGGAATGTGAGTTCCAAAAGTTTCCACTAGAATACCTTGGGGTGTTGACCCTACAAGTGGGTTATCATCTTCTGTTGCCATTATTGGGAACAACTCTTGGTTGGGAACCTATGTTGTTATGGGAGAAGGACTCAGATGTACATTGGGAGTTTCAAACAGACTATATAGATGTGGAGGCATTAAATACACAGGAGAATCTAATTCAAAGAGTGGATTAGGAGGAAAAAGAAAAAAAATCTGAAATAGGTTGAGGAATCCCCCGAGGAAAGTCTTGGGATCAGCCTACCAACTCTGGAGGTGGTTCAAAAGAAAGGGTTTGGATGCTTAAGACAATACCAAGTTCAACTCCTTGGTTTTCAAGAGATTCAGGCTCAATAATATTGAAATTTATAACTCTAGGCGAATTAGGTGCATTAGTATTTCCATAGATATCTAGGGTCTCGTTTGGAACTCTTGGTGGTTTTTCCACAGTGTATTTTTAGAAAATGAATCAGAAATGTGTGATGGTGAATTATTTGGGCTTAAATACAATTTTACAATTAAAATTAATGTTTAGGAAAAAAGGGGGTTTTTGTTTCACTGGTAATTGGTGATTCCATGGTCAATTAATTTTATTATCAAAAAAGAAATAAATCAAAAAGGGGTAAAACTAGGCATGATGGTTTACTAAGAAACCATGAAATGCAATATACACCTTAGCAAAACCAAGGACTTAACATATGACATCCAGTCTCCCTAAATGTTGTGTTCGGTGTATTGTGGTATACAAGGCAACAAATTTAGTTAGATGTGGCTGGATAGCAACCTATAGAGGTCTCCCAAAATATACGCGATGGTACATGGGAGTGCAGTCCGTAGTAGTGTTTTCTAATGCGTAACCATTCGATGAGAGCGTTCCCATATACTTACCATGCATGTAGTGCCTCCGATATACCCAAAATTATTAGGGAATGATCCTATACACTTTTGTACATGGAACGAGATTTCACCTCTGGGATACAACGATGGTAAACAATGACATCTCCTACGTTTAACAATGACAAAACACATCACTAGCCTAGACCTATAAATTCTTTTTGTTAATGAAAACTGCTCATTAGGTTAATTGAAGTAAATTTTAAGTTGATATTCAATTAAGTTTCAGTTTTAAGTCTCAAATATTGATGTCACCAGAATGCCTATGATTCAAGAAGCATGAAAAAATGATTCTTTTAAATTCAATGAAAGTCATCTAACATAGGGAAGAGGTTTAACAACTGATGCAACAATCAAGTGTGTAGCAAATAAATCTTCCTAACTTTAACTTTCACTATTTCAATGTACCCATACAAAGTAAAATGAGATTTAATTCGTTAACATGCAGCTACATGAATTGTTTACTTTTCCTTTTCAATGCAATCACCAAAGTAAAATGAAATTCAATCCAAATGCACCTACATGTCTTTTTTTCATTTTTATTTTTGGATGAATGATAATGCACTTCTTTCAGCTTTCAGAATCAAGCAACGTGATCTATGCTCAGCTATAATCGAAAAAATGACTTTTTCAATGCTATTAACCTAATGAAATATGAAAAGTAACTCTCGAGATAAAAGCTAAAACGAAATGAAAATGTTGTTTCTTTATGATTTCCAAAAGGACAAAAAATTCTTAATCAATAGGAATATCCGTATTCGTTTCACATACCCAAGTAGTAGGGTGTTGGCTTATTGGGCCCTGACCTAGGTTCAGAAGAGTTTTTAGCCAAACAAATCTTGTACTACCATTTTCGGCAATAATCCGTGGAGCACGGACTGAAGTCTTACCCGAGGTAGTATGGGAGGGTGTTGGAACTAGGTTTCCACACCCTAGGGATGTCTTGATGAGTTCTCGAGGATTCACAACCCAATCTATGCACCTATGTTATTCCGCTCAGCAGTCTGGCTTTCGCGAAGATCCGCGAAAGGGTGTCTTAGATCCTTAGTCTTATTACAGTTATTATAGATCTAATTTATTCTTTATGTTTTTTAAGTGAACATTTAATAGTTAAACCCAGAGCACGCAATCATAAATCTTAAATATATTCATAAAAACCATAACATAAGCATGAACATTCAGATCTGAAAACAGATACACAGTACTTCAAAAACACTTATCTTTATTAATCTTTCGTTCAGTACAATCCAATTCCACCCTACACACACAGCTGTAGGGGTCCACACACACAGCTACAGACTCTACCAGGCCTCTGTGCACATAGCTGCAGAGCCTACTCTAACCACTACCACCCACGACTTAGACTTACAGACTCAGAGCACTCTCGCTTTCACAAACCCATACACTTTAGATCTTCCACAAAGCTACCATCAAGAACTACCCTCTAAACCTAGATCCTTGCTCTATTTATACATTTCCATGGTCCACGAACCATGGGCAAGCTGACACATTCTAGATTAATCTCTAATATTTTAGGGTGGACTACCCTTGGACTTAACCCATTACAATTCGCACTCCACGCACTTCGCGGAACCTTTACCATACTTTTACCCAAAATTGTGGGCTTTGAGCCCCAAAACCATTACATGGGGGGTTCACTACCCAACAGGCCCCCAACACAATCATTGTGACTCATCTTGAGTCACTTGGCTGGTGCAGTGATCTTTGCGCAGAGGTTATTCAACAACTTTTGTGCTTCACCTACTTCTGCAACACATTCTTCTACCATATGTTGTACTTATTATGCTCGATCCTCTGACACATCATTATAAGTTTCACTTGCTTCTCTGAGTTCATATCCTGCCTGTATGTGGGCTAGCTTTCCTTCAATGTTGGCGGTGACTGTGAATGCCTCATCAAGCCACGGTTGGATGCGTTCTTTAAGAACTACTTCCTTCTGGCAAGCAGCGTCGACTTGTGCCTTGAGTTCCTGAGCCTCCCTCATCTTGGCCAAGCACTGAGTAATGGCAACCATCTGCATGGTCCCCCGGACATTATCATAGGCCTGCTGCAACTCCTGTGCTTCTGTTTCTACCTGTTGTAGCATTGGGTCTTCCTGCAGTGATGTGAGTGTAAGAAGGGACTGGTCCAACAATCCCATGCAATCCTGTATAGCGCGCTCCATTACTGCTAGTCCTTCTTGAATGGCACAACGACGTTGCTCTCTAACTTCCGATGGTGTAGGGGGTTGTGCTTTTAGTCTTAGCTCTGCAATCTGCAAGTTCAATTCCCATTGAATTTTGGCAGCCTCCTCCTGAGCCTTACGGAATCCTGCGGCTATATGATGAATCTTTTTGGCTGCTGGGAGTTCCGCTGGCACAGCCAGCTCTGATACACTACTGGAAGCCTTCACCATGGCTTGTTCCAATTCTTGGTTGCGTGCGACCAAGTCATCGTGCTGGAGACTCATCTGGTCCAGATTTCCCTTTTGCTCTGTCAAAATCTGGAGGCCATGACATTCCCTAGCACAGATCTCAGTGGTTACCCCATCCTAGAGCTAGTATAGGATTCCTCTAGGAAGGGTGGACAAATTCAACCCCCAACTTCTCACATTACCTTCGGCTTTTGCTATGACGGCGCCTACTGGTAATCCTAAGGTGTTCGCTGTGTGGGCACGCACCATCTGTTCTGCTGCGGATGTATTGTCTGCTAGGTTCGGTATCATCCCTCCTGGGGTTTGCACTTGTAACGCATACAGCCATGCTCTACGCACCCGTAACACAATTTTTTGCTCTGTCATCAATTCCTCCAGAGCAATATTAGTGATATCCCACACTGGTTCTCTGTGGGCAAGAAGATCTCCCTCTAGTTCTTGTTGTCTTCGTCTTTTTGCGTGTTGGTGACTACTCCTGGACGCATGGTCTCTTAAGTTGAGTCGACGTTGTGGTCAAGTCTGTGTGTGCCTATGTCTCCACTTCCCCCTGTATGTCCTACTCCAGTGATATTTCCTCCACAATATCTTCAGTCGCCCTCGTGATAGTTTCTGTTGTTGCCTCAGTCACCTCCCGCTGCATGGGCATTTCCTTTTCGTGGCGTGTTCTTTACACCAATTATGTAATGCACAGCTTGAGTTCTTTCTTCCGCTGTTGAGCTACAAGTTTTTATAATTTGGCCAAGTCTGGAGCCTCCCATTTTGGAGGCCATGCCACCATTGCCTCAAAGATTGCATTGTCCATTGCAATGAACATAAGCTTGACCCATACTCGAGTAGGATCCTTTCGCACCCGAATATATAGATTATGCATATCTGCCTTGAACTCAGCTGTACTTTGCAACCAGTTGTATACTGTCAGGGATAGCCATAGCTTGCGGTTGATCCGTGTTCGTATACTTTCCTCCATGAATATCCAAAACACCTTGATCTCATGAATCCTTGTGGCATCTTTCGTAGCTTTAAGCGAATTGTACAACACAACTTCAGGTAGGTCTTTCTCAATGTCAAGAAACTGGCTACCTTTTGGCAGCTCTCCTGCAACCAGTAAGATTGTTAGGAGAAACCATGCATAATGGAAAGTCTTACCTTGCTCCTGGGCTTCTCGACAATTCGTCAGAAATTCATCACAAATATTTTTGTATCTAACTCGGAATGCTTGTCTTAATGGCCCGCCACCCACTTCTCTTGGCTGTAAATAAAATTTCTTTTCATGAATAATGTTGTCAATGGTCACTTCCCAACCCCTCCACATGGCAGCAGTTCCTTATTCGCGACCATGATCTGGACGACAGACTGGTCCTGCGCGGAACGTCCTTTCTGCTCAACTTTCGTACATACTTGTTTATAGTTCCGCGCCTTCTTTCAACTGCTTGAAGTGCTGAGACTGGGCCTCCTACAGATAGTCAGGCGGTCGCACCCCCTGTGTGAGGCTTCCACTTCCCTGCTAGCCCGAGCTGTGGGAACCCTTCACGTACCTTTTCATCTAGTAGCGCGTCATGTTCTATTCTCCTCCGTTCAGTAGGGTACAGTCACAACCATGATAGTAGGGTCGCAACTCATTCTATTATCAGAGGAGGGAAAGGTAGGTCTAGTCCCCTTATTTTTAGATTCACACAGCCCATTTGTGTGATTCCACTTTTTATGTTGCTGATTTCTTCATCCAACCTTATACTTTTCCTCCTCAGCCTTGTCCATTCTTCATCAAGTTCCTGAAGTCTCAAGGTGCCATGCCGAATAGCTTCATGCAATTGCTGAATTCCTTCACCTAGGTTAGTCCAAACTACAGGGGCGATGTGCAGGGAAATTCTCTCTGCCTTCCTAGTTTCATCCGATCTGAGCACGGATAGGGTCATCTTTGCATGCCTCGTTTTGTTTATGGTCTTATATGCCCACCGAACCCTTGGTACATGTAGATTTAGTTGCGTAGCATATGGCTACATTCGTCGTAGGTAGGTGTCCAAACCTCTCCAACCTAGGCATCCAGACTGCGTTCGATGTTGAGAGCCTCTGATCCATACATGCAGTTTCTTTCTATGTTCATGCCTATTCCACCTAATCTTCCTAGGTGTACTCTACCCTTGTGTATTTTTTGCGCACAAAACCTCTTTTTACGCACCAGGCTGCTGATGCTCCATAACTGTAGTTCCCCACTGGTTTATGAATTCCTCCTCATTGGTTGCATCGTCACTTGCTGGTAGTGTCCTTACTTCGGTTGTCACGCGCCGTAGTGGTTTCATCATCATATTATAATTTAGCGTCGTTACCTCATGCAATCAGTTCTGCCAGCACTCTACTTCTTCATTGGAATCCAACATGCAAGAACTGTCACGTTTCCATGAGAGTCTTTCGTCTGCCGTTGGATTCGCTTGGTCCTAGTCTTGCGCCGTTATCTGGTAAATGTAGTCTAGTTCATCATCACTATGCTCATCATGCATAGGTTTAGTGTAGCGCGCTCCTTCAGCTGGATCCAGTGGAACAATTACACATAACGACTTTTTGTTGAAAACCATTTTTAGCTTCTTCAGGTTGACGACTCCATTCATTTCCGTAACCCAATCTATCCCTAATAATGTAGGGTAAGGGTTACTATCATCCAAAATCTCTATTACCTCGAAATCTATTATGTACTTGTGCCATCAATATCCATAGTTACCCCTTGTAGTCTTCCCATGGGCACGATATTTTGCTAATTCGCCATCCTTAATTGAATAGGAGAACACTGTAACATGGGTAGACCCATCCTTTCCCAAGTTTGTTTTGGTAGCACATTCACATCCGAACCTAGGTCAAGAGCTACCTGATCCATCTCATATTCACCAATTTGTGCTATCAGCCACATTTCTCTTCCTGTACACAAAGTATGCTTTCCCATATTTTGGATTACGCACGGTTCTCCTTGTCCTGTGCACCTAGCGATCAACTCTTGGAGTCCTTAAACTACCTCATTTTCCCATAGCAGCTTCATGCAAGTCTCTAGAAAGGTAGTAATCATAGACGGATCCACTCCTAGTTCTGATTGCTTCTTACTACCTTAGGTAGATACCTTTGTGAAGCTCTTCATAGCTTCCAAATATATTTCCTTCGCACGTCCCAAGTCAAGTTCAGGCACATTTGTAGGGGTCTTGTGGGCCCATACGTCATCCCCAGGTTGCTGTTCCTTATCCTACTCTATATTTGCACCACTTCTAAGCACCATATTCACATTGGAGTCTCCTTTGTGTGGTCCTGACCTCATCATCTGGACATTTTGAGTTGGAGCAGGTTGTAGTACCCCCTTCTCACGCATCTGTACGATCAGCGTCGAGCAATTTACAGCTTCATGATCAAACTAATAGCAGTATGGGAAACTTATTATGGTCGAATTCATATAGTCACACGTAGTGCCCGGGTCCTCCACAGTTGTAGCAGATTAACTGTCTGTGCCCTCGTCCTTGTCCCATCCCTCCTCATCCTTGACCTCGCCCTTGGAAGCCATCCCACGCTATTGCTACAGCTGGGTCGGGGCTTCACATTTTCATCTGCATTCAATAGGTTGGAGTCCTATACATCATTAATTCATGGCTTCGACATGTCCGCTCATCATGACCCATTGATCAACAAAAATTACAGTACAATTGTTGTGGAGTTTGGGTATGTTTCTGCAACAGCTAACAGTTGTCCGTCATATGCTTCCCTCCTACCTGAAAAATCGTACACTAGAGAGCAGCGAACGCATTCGGACCTACCTATGCTTTTGGTCTCAATGGCATTGGTCCCCCTCCTGCCAAATAGTTCACAAATATAGGGTAGTGATCCTTATCGTGCCCCTGGCCCTTACACTTTATACACCACACTTCTTCATGTGCCTCTGACTGGGGCACGCTATCCTTCTTCAAACTCTGCATCTCTAGGCATAGGTTTTGTAATTGTGTGTGGATTCATTGGACTCCCAACCCAGGATCTTGTATTGGTATTTCATGCAACCTCAGCACTATCTCTAAAGCTTCAGCCTGGGTCGATATCTTCTGTTGTGACAGCGCCATTCTTAGGTGCAGTGCCAAGGATGCCACAAACTAGCCGTGGTGTTGTGCATCTAACAACGTCATATTAGCTTCAAGGATCATGCTTTTTAGGTGTTGATCCAGATCCCACGGCGTCTCACCTGGAAGCATCACAATTTCCTTAAATCTGATGATTTATTGAGTTTTTGATTTTGGTCGACTATACTCTTTGTTTAATGCATCCTCGATCTTTGCTATTCCAACATTCAGATGATCATTAGAGTGCCTAATATACCATGTCAAAGCGCAATCCTACAGTGCGCTCACCCCGGTAGCCTTTTTAATGTTATCATCCGTAACACCTTGGGCTTCCCATACTACCTTTACCACAAACTAGCACTGATCTGGTTCCTCATTTCCTATGCCTCTAAACATGGGCAACTTGGTCGCACTTGCCATTCCAACCCTTGGAGGTGGTCGAGGTGGGGTAGGTGGAGATGGGGTGGATGGAGGTGAAGAAGGCGAGAGTGTGGATGGGGGTGGTAGCTGTGGAATGCACTACTTTATCAACCAGACAACACTTCTCAGAGAAAACCCAGCAAGCTCCTCACTTTCCTGCGAAAGTGAAATCAAGGGATTGTTCTCTAATCATTGATCCCTTGGTAGCCTCTTCTGCTCCATGTTACCCCAGACATCAATGGATTCAAATAACCCGTTTTTCACATAACAGCATTTTAATCCAGGTATTCAATGATTTGATGTACTTACCTTGTGGTCCTTTGATAAAACGCCTTTCAGCTTCGTTGTAGCTGAAAGTTGTGTCTATGGAAAATTCAGTGATAAACCCTCCTATTATCCGATCCAACCAATGATCTACGACTCACGCAATCTTATCTTCAGATGCCTCTAGCCTGCGTACTAACTCCAGAGTCCACACTTCGGTTGATAAAGCTTACACCTTCCTATGTTGTCGGCTAGCCTTGCAATCCACTCATATAGTTCTAACACGAAGGACGCGAAGAAGATCTCATGGATATCTGTGTATATGTAGCGATGTAGCCACCTCTTCTCAGATATCTGTGGGGTTTTTTTCTTCTGCACCACGAACTCGTGAAGCTCCTGATCCAACCACTCTTCAATCTCTCTTTTCATAGGGTTCCAGTGTTCCGACATCAGACATCCCTTTAGGCAGATCCCGATCCCGGCAACGAAACCATTTGTTGGATTATTGGCCCTGACCCAGGTTCAAAAGTGTTTTTAGCCAAACAAATCTCCTACTACTGGTCCTTTCGGCAACAATCCACAAAGCGCGGACTGAAGTCTCACCAGAGGTAGTATGGGAGGGTATTGGAACCAAGTTTCCACACCCTAGGGATGCCTTGATGAGGTCTGGACGATTCGCAACCCAATCTACACAGTTATGTTATTCCGCGCAGCAGTTTGGCCTTCGCAATGATCCAAAAAATGGTGTCTTATATCTTTAGTCTTATTACAATTATTATAGATCTGATTTATTCTTTAAGGTCTTTACGTGAACATTTAACAATTAAACGCAGAGCGTGCAATCATAAATCTTAAATATATTCATAAAAACCATAACATAAGCATGAAAATTTAGATCTACGAATAGATACACAATACTTCAGAAACAATTATCTTTATTAATCTTCCATTCAATACAATCCAATTCCACCCTGCACACACAGCTGCAGGGGTCCGCACACATAGCTGCAAACTCTACTAGCCCTCCGCGCACAAAGCTGTAGAGCCTACTCTAACCACTACCACCCATGACTTGGACTTACATACTTAGATCACTCTCACTTTCACAAACCCATACACTTTAGAACTTCCACAAAGCTACCATCAAGAACTACCCTCTAAACCTAGATCCTTGCTCCATTTATACATTTCCATGGTATGCAGACCATGGGCAAGCCGACACATTCTAGATTAATCTCTAATATTTTAGGGCAGACTACCATTGGAATTAACCCATTACAATTCACACTCCTTGCACTTCGTGGAACCTTTACCATACTTTTACCCAGAATTGCAGGCTTTGAGCCCCAAAACCGTTACTCGGGGGGTCCACTGCCCAACATAGGGAGTAAATCCAGTTGACCTAAAACCTTAAGGACTCAATTAGACTTGACTTCTACTACTTAAAAGGAATGAGACATATTTTGCAAGTCAACAAGAAAATCAGTCAAAATACTGACAAATCCAAAGCAGAAAAAATAGGTAAATACCTCAGAGTTCAAGACACACTAGACTCTTCTAACAGAGACCCTAAAATTTCTCAAGTATCAGGGATCAGTGCAATTGTGACAATCAAAACCCATGCTAATAGGGTTTACAATGCTATTGTTATTGGAAAAACCACACCAGCCCATATGTTCAAGAATAAAATGCACTTGACATGAAAGAATTGGAAAAATAAAAAAAAATTCACAAAGAAGTCTAGACTTGACACTCTAAAGGACTGATTAGTCAAAATGCAGACTGTACAAAATCTAAATCACTCATCACTAAATGGTTGGAAAAACTGATCAAATATAACAAACAAAAAAATGAGTTTGAAAGGGCTATAGGCTCCCCAACAAATTCTTCATTTTGTTGTGTAGGCAATCCCTTCTATAGATAGAAGCAATCTCTCTAGTCCTATGAGAGAATCTAGTAACAAACTAGACAAACACTTGCAGGATTTCCTAGTTTATATCAAAAAATACAAAATAAGATAGGTAACCTACCTCACTCTGATGCTAAATGCCCATTGATGTCATATTTTATTTTTCTCTTCCAAGTTCATTCCTCTTTATGCCATTGTGGATGAGTACCAACAAGGAATATCAAACAAAAGAGATAAGACATAAATAACATAGTTCATTCTAACATAAACTATATGACGTATCAAGGAATACCATACTAAATGAATAATGATTTATACACTTATGGAAAGTAAACACATGATGTATTTATTAATAGAAAATGGGAGAAGCATACAACCATATGAGCCTTCATGTTGGAAGCCTACTTTGGATGAGTTTCCAACTCCAATCCAAGACCTTCAAGCACTTCTTCACCTTAGTAAGATGGGCAACATTTATGCAGAGTTTTAGCAAAGGAATGCAACCAACAAATTACCAACCAGTTGTGGATAGAAGGGATTTCATTTATAACGAAGGAGAGGGAATTATGGATCCACCAAAGGGGGGATAAGCTCCACATCTTAAGAGGAATATCCCTAAAGGTAGGATCAAGGACTCAAAATGGTAGAACTCGACCATTATTCAACAATAACTAGCTCACTGTTATCGAGGCTTCTAATAAGAGAAGGTTCTCCTCCACCTTAGGAAAAAATTCCAAAAGAGGTACAATGTAGATTTTCCTATAAAAATCTATTCTAGCAGTGATAGGTCAGTATGCTGCAACATGCCACCAGCATGGGTCACTAATGGTGCAAAAAGAATTTATCCTAAAACTAGGTTTCTAGGCAAGCTTCTTTAGAATTCTCTTAGAGAAACTTTTCTTCTCTTCTTCAATGATACTTCTGTATATGTTTCATGGTGAATACACTGAAAACTTTCATCATTTTGATTCTTCAAGATATATGATGGTAAGTGTGACAAAATATTGTGTAAGAAAAACCATTGCTCCACTGCTAGTGAGCCTGGACAATACCTTGGTGGAGTTGCCTACTTCAAATCTCTACATAGGAAGCCTTTCTCTTCTTTCACATTTGTTATTTTTAAAAGTGAGTTGTACGTAGGCACTTATTTATTTTTGGAGCAGAAGAGGGATCCTATCTTGTTGAGAGCAGGAGAGGTTGTTCCTTAAGAGAAGCATATAAAGACCTCCTTTTTCAAGTTTGCTCATTCATATTTCTGCTTCTCCATTTCTACTAGTTGGATAAGCTTGAAAACACCAAAGAAGAAAACTAAGTGTAGGCATGAAGTTTCAAAGCTTGAACATAGGTTCATGGTTTGACCAAATATCTCCTTACATATGGATCATATTTTTAGTCAAGACTTCATTGGCCAAAAGTTACAACCAAACACAAAGAAGGTGGGAACATGACTATCCAAGGGCTGGAGTGTCACAAGACTCTTTGAACTCCAGCCACATACATATTTAGAAGCCAAAACATAGTAAGTCACAACACTTATTTACAAAAACAAAACAACAGAAAACCGAAGAAAGCATAATAGGAAATAATAAAAAACTATGTACATATCTTGGGGCATGGTCTTGGATCTCATTGAAAATAACATTTCAAGTCTTGGCCTTTGATATGGAGAGAGTCAGTCTTCTTGTCAAGTGATTGGAGATGATACATGTGTTGGTCAACCTTCTCATGGACAGTATAAGGATTAATCCATAGGGATTGAAACTTAGTGTGCTTGCCTTTGTCCTCATGGGAATTTTTCAACTTTAAGACTAATTCACGCACACTGAAGCTGGTATTCCATATAAACTTTCTATCAAACCATCTCTTGATACGATTCTAGTGGAGTGAAATTTTTTCTTTTTCTTTCAACCTTTCTTCTTGCAACTTGTGCAATGTGTCCATCCTACACTAAACTAAAAGATACAACTTTCTTTGGGATTCTTGGTAAAATTGGAGAGCAATCAAGTAAATGTTCGGTGGGAGGATGGATTCCTTTCCATATACTAGGAAGTAAGGGGAAGTATTCAAAGAAGGCTTAGGTGTGACTCGGTCAACCCATAAAGCATTCACCAGAGTGGAGTGTTAGTTTCACTACTTATATCATATGGTCTTTTTAATGATGAGAATGAGATTATTATTTGTGGATTTGGCAAGACCACTCCCATGTGGATAGTAGTTTGTAGAATGTTTCAAGAAAATACCATTTTTCAATGCAAATTCATAAGGAATTACTAAATAAAAGTACGTTTCATTGTCAAAAATGAGTGACGTAGGGATTCCAAACATGGAAATGATATTCGGTTATAGGAAGCTGATGACTTCCTGATCGTTCACTTGTTTCAGCAACTGATGTCCAAGCCCACTGTTGGAATGGTTCTTCCACTACAATAGGATGCAGTGGGGTTGCTAACATGTGATATCTGTCAGTGCACCTTTGACATACCGAACACTTGTGGGCATAAGCATGTGAATCTTTGAATAATGTAGGCTAGTAGAAACCAACCCACATAATCTTATGTGTTGTTACCTGCAAAGTGTCCCTTAGTTGGTCGATCATGGAGATAATGTCAAACCTTATCTAAATCTTGCACCTCTAGGAACTTGAGAAATATTCCATTATGGTGCTTTTTGTATAGAACCCCATGAACCAACTGTTATGATAGAGATTTTAGTCAAATTTCCCTCTTCTGCCACATAGAAAAATGATAGGGCACGATGCCATGCTTAAGATACTCACGCACCTATTTGTACGAAGAGTTTCCATGTGAAGTGGGAGAGGCTTGCTCAACATTATACATTTCTATTTCTTGCTCCCAACCCGTGAACTCTTCCTCTTCCTCTTATACATGAACTGCTTCCACTGCTAACTTACAAAGACCATGACCCTTGATGGTGTGAACTAGTTTGATGGCAAGATCATACAGTTGCAGTTTTTTCATCCATTTCTCCCTTCTCTCACCCATCTCTTGCTGAACAAGTAGTGATCGCACTGTTGGGTATGGGAAAAAGATAATGAAATGGTTTTTCAGCAAATAGGGTCTACATGCTTCGCATCCTTATACAATGTGTAATATTGTTCTTTGACAGTGGGATAGTTGCATTCTGGTCCTTTTAGGATCACACTCATGAAGGAGATGGGTCTCTCATTGTTCAACTCGTCCTTCTCAGTGAGCACCACAGCTCGTGAAGTGTGGGAAGAAAAAGTGTAGAGCAAGAAATCTTTGCTGAAGTTTGGGATATATAGTGCAAGTTCCTCTACTAACTTGATACAGGTGAAGGTGTCCTTTTCTCTCTTTCCCCAACTATATATTGCATCTTTCTTGGTCATCTCCTCTATGGGTTTAACAATCCGAACATAATTAGATATTAACTTTCTGAGGAAGTTGATCTTCCTCAAGAATGACTGCATGGATTTCTTGTTCATGGGATATGGAATTTGCATGATGGCTTGAACTCTATCTAGGTCTACCTTGATCTGACTTTCTGCAATGATGTGTCCCAGTAGGTTATCTCCGAACACTGCGGAGATTCTCTTCTTGGGATTCAAGGATATCCCGTATTTCTGACATCGCTCAAAAATCTTCTTGAGATGGGGTAGGTGGTCTCACAGTTGTCTTCAGAAGACTATTACATCACTGAGGTAGACCATTACGCTCTATCTGATAAGCCCATGGAAGGCGATATCCATTGCTCATTGAAATTTTGCACCTACAATAACTAACCCAAACAACATCCTACGGAATGTGAACATAGCCCACTTGTACGAAATGTATTTTTTAGTCTATCATGCTCTCCTACCAGAAGCTGGTTGTATCCTGAAAATCCATCAACCAAATATATTATCTCTTCTCCAGATACTATCTGCAATATGTGCTCCATGGATGGAACTAGGTAGTTTTCCCTATCCAAGGCACGATTAAGATTACGAAAATCTATGCATAGGTCGATCTCCCTGGAATTCTTCCTGACATGGACTAAGTTGGACACCCATGTTTAATTTCACACTTTATATATGATCTGAGAATCTAGTAACTTGGTCATGTCTTTCTGTATGAGGGGCTCAAGTGATGTATGAATGTTCCTCAGCTTCTTCTGAAAGGGCTTGGCCCCTTCCTTTATTGGTATGACATGCTGATTATTTTCATGTCATATTTCTTAAGGTCATTGTACATCCATGTGAATACATCACAATACTATTTTAAAAGGAGGATAAAATATTTCCTCTCTTGTGACATACAACATATACTGAGATTAACAAACTTCAGATATTTTCCCATTGCCAAATTGATATGTTCATCTGACAACGTAGATCTATGTATTTTAGCATTCACGGGAACCTAAAAATGGTTCTGCAAGTCATACATATTTTCAAGTGATACCACACCCTTGGGGATTAGGTTTCCATTTCTTGTATCAGTTGCGTCCTACAGAGACTGTTCATTCTCTTCCTTGTTTGTTGTTGTATCCTCGAAGATTTCAATGTGAGCCATGAAATGCAATATCTATTGATCATCATAAAACATGCTTAAATTAGTAATGTTATCTGGGAAAAATGGTTTATACAAGATCTCAATAGAAAATATATCCCTTAATGATGACATCCTAGCAACTGTGTTTGCCAAGGCATCTGCAACTGCATTATACATTCTTGGCACTGGAATAATATTGAAAGCTTGGATCTTAGAAATGAGTCATCATACCTTTTGTTGATAACTGTTAAGACTCAGTGACACACAATGTATAGTGTTATGTACCTAATGAAATAGGATTGTAGAGTCACCTACCACATTTAGAACAATAACCTTGAGGTCAATGGATTTTTGTAAGCCCAAGATGAGTGATTCATACTTTGTAGTGTTGTTCATGCACTCAAACTCCAAGCAACTAGAGAGAAGATGTTTTGTAACTCCCTCCTCCCACTTCTACTCAAGAAACCGGCCAGCCAAGGTAAACATGTGACGAGAGGCCATTATGATATGATTCGACCTCCTAAGTCACATTAACGAAGTGGAACCAATGGAAACAAACCATACAGATATCCAAAATCATCAAAAAAACCCTCAGAGGATAAGTCAATTATTCATACAGCCTGTCCCTCGATCCCACTGCTGTTTTAGGTCTCTTGGGCCATATTCACTCTCTTGCTATGGGAAAGGGAGTGACTAGCAACCTAAATTTTCTCTCACAGACCTGCCTAACAGTGACTGTGGACCAAAATTTTCAGTGTTGTGCCAACAACCCCAGGATTTAAGCCACTTTTTCAGGCTCATAGCACAGGAAAATTCCCAGAACTAATCCATCTCTTCAAATTAGTAAAGTAACATGTAAATGAAATTACTAAAGAAAATACTTGTTAAAGGCATTCACTGGATCCCTACTAGTCATGAATGGAATTTTGATCAAACATATCATCGACATGTAACCTATAGGCATAAAAAACATCATTAAGTGTAGGGATCTCATACTCATCTGAGAATTGCTATGAACCATTTTTCCCTCATGCCATTTGTTACATTATCATCTATTAGGTAATAGACACATTATCCATTGACATGCAAGTAAAATCATGCTAAAATCCATACATAACTGCTGTAATAAAATGTGTATATAACCACAATTATGGGAACATAAAGGCAATATAAAGACAACCATAAAATACATAAATACATCAATACCTTTACACATGGAAATGAAGGGAAGGGATTTCTCATTAATGAATGTAGTGAACCAACTGGAGATGGGACTACCACATTCCACTTGACCGTAGAATGGTTGAGCCAAATCTCTCTTCAGCCATTTGCCCCAATCCCATATTCCAAGCATGATCGTGGGATCTCGTAGAACACATCAATCAAAACTCACCCAGGGCTTCCAAAGGCCATTCGTATCCACCCATCAAATAGTGATTCCATCTCATGGTCAGACATCACCAAAACCATCATCGGATTGGTCTCCATCCAAGCCTTCTACGACTTCCAGAGCATTTGTCCAACCAAGGCTTCTAGAATTAGTAACTGAACCCACTAATTATACAAGGCTTCCAGAGCATTTTTCCAACCAAGGCTTCCAAGACTAGTAACTCAACCAACCAAGGGATTCTCTAGATTTTGTGCAACTAGGGTGTCCATGACTAGTAACTCAACCTAAGCTGTGGTTCAACTAGGGCTTCTAGGACTAATAACTCAACCCAAGCTAAGGAACATGAGAACCAACCAAAACAAAACCATGAAATTAAATCCACAATCACAATGGCTATCTAGTAAATGGAAAGGTTAGGAAATCCATTGTCAATCGAGGCAATCCTCTAGGACAATGATAGATGACAGCCAAGAAACCACATACATGTGCTATGCATGCCAAAACTAGTGAAGGAAACATACATGCAACTTGGTACCTACAAAAAAATCTAATGTAGTTGCTGATCCAAATGCCTTCTTACACTTTCCTACTTTTCCCTTGCCTTCTTTCTCTAAGAATCTAAGTATGCCACACCCTCCAAGAGTGCTCGAAGAAAAATCTAAGTATCCAAGAGTATGAGAGAGAGATAAATAATGAAAGAGCTCCAAAATTGGACTAACCATGTCTTGCTCATTGATCCTCAGAAGAATTTTTATTAATGAGGTCTCTATTTTCTTCATTTTTCATTATTTTCCTTCATTTTCCTTCTCACATGCAACCTGTGACCTTTCACTTTCCTCTTCTCCTAATTTCCATTATTTTCATAAATAAATGTGCAAAATACCTTTTTACCTCTTTAATTCCTTAGCCATTTCCTTTGCCAATTTCCTTAGCCATAAACAGCGAAATGAACACCCACTAGGATGTCCTTCCCACCATTCATCTTGAAATACGTGTCCCATCACCATGGTCTTATATATATTTTACATGGATTTTTAACCAGGGCTATTATAGAACCCTCTCCCTTGAGCGAACACCGTCCTTGGTGTTCAACGACACCTATAACCAACAAGATTTCTAAAAACAAAACATGCTACCCATGTAGCTTTATAACATAACTCGTTGTAATATTTACAATGACCATCTGGTAAAACATGACAATCATACCATTTACTGGCGCTTTATAACACAACCCATTACGATATTTACAATAACCACATTTACACATACACATTTGCTTCAACCAACAAATAACCATACTGTCTATGGAGCTTTATAAATTCAGCTGGACATAATATTTACAATAATATAGGCATATACACATTTGCTCAACCAAGAAATAAAAAGATACATGCCTGCATATGCAATAAGGGAATATAGAGGATCTCACCTCCACCCTAAAAGTAATATTAGGATTCACTTCCTTCCCAAGAAGTCCAGAATCCACTGCAAAGTCTGATTTGCATCCAATGTCTAGCGATACAATCCTGCACTGCTTTTCCTCCTTAGTGAATAGTTACCATCTTATTGTCCTAGGGTGCACTCCCAATATGCATCTGATTCCATCTAGAAATGCTAATAACCAAAACAAATCCATCTATGACCTTCCCTTATCTGCTACACAGTCCCTTGGGAATCCAGTCACTCCTTTCGTGCAGTCACTCAACTTCCAAGTTCTGTTGGCACCCCCATCATGGGCATTCCATCCATTGTCAATGCTTCCTCACATCAGAAGATACAAAAACCAAGGCATATCCCTACCTCAAAACCATCATATTGGTCATAACATGCTCATCGAAATCAATGGAAACTATTAGGTACCAATGTTCCACAATGGCCCTGCTCCTAAAGGCTTTACTAGCATATTGCTTCCTATTTCAATTCCTTTGCTACTGCTACTAATTCTTGCAGTCGATTTCAGCAACTCAACCGGGCATGTTCATGGATTCTTATTCCAAGCACATAATTTCGATTACATTCAAAATAAATTGAAATAACTTCAAATCATACCTCATATGTAGCTCGTCAATAAGGTACACTTCTAATCCTATTTACTTCCTGTCATGACAAGTCAAACTAGCATCATGTATAAAAAAATCACATCAGGCTAGCTCAAAACATAACCATCTGTTGATGGTGCTAGACCTGCAAACATTTAGGGGATCACCTCGTATGATGTCCCAACTAGATCTCACACCATTTTTTGTGGAAGTCCCATTTGATATGACAACCCAGTTTCCATTATCTTAAATACTTTCCTCATCTCTTGCTTGTTGGCAGAGGAGAGTGGTATGCTTTGTCTTCGAGAAGTGAGGTTTGCGTGCCTGGTCATCTCTAGTGTTACTTGTGTCAATGGTTCTTTCACTGTAGAGGGAGAGGGTGGGAGTGAGTCCCAAGTCGATTGGGAGGAAGTAGCAACTCTGTTAGGAACATACAAAACAACATGACATCTGTTGTTGGGAAAAGTATCCAATACGGAATGACCCTATCCCACTCTAAGAGTGATAGTTCCTTAGCAACAATCAAAGCAAAGCTATTTGAGATTACTTCTTTATGAGATGTAATAAAGGGGAGAAAGAGATCCACTAACCGACGTCTTTTGCTAATGATTGATCCAATCTTCTCTCCTTGCTGCTTGCTCCCAGTTCCTTGTTCTTTCACTGGCGCAGCTACACCAAGATCCTACAAAATAGCAAGAGAGGGAAACTACAAGAAGCATACATTCATAATTGATTCAAGGATTAGAATAAATCAAATATACAAGTATAACAACACACCATTGAGACACATGCATATAGAAGAACCTCAAATGCTTTATTAATGGAAGAAGTAAGGTTCAGGAAGTGATACAACCATAAGAGGCCCAATCCAGCATCACCTTCCCAGCAGAAAGAAATCTCCTCTTCACCTCCTTCAAAGCAAATCACCCAATAGTTCTAAACTCAAACCAACAACAATTCTTTACATTCACAAGATTCCAGCCCCCTTAGACCTCATGAGAGAGATCTATATATAGGAGTTTTGGAGAAAGGATGAGTCAGCTTGAGGCTGGCATGAAGCTGACTAGTGTCCTCTCTCACTTCAGTTCTTCTTCAGTTCTTGAGTCCACTTGGAGGTTCTTGCTTCCACTTGGAGATCTAGAACCTCTTACTCATCACCAGTCGAATTCCCTGATCCAAGTGTCATTTTGGAAGCTTCCTGGGCATTGACACCTTGAGGAATGACTCTGCCACATGTCCAAACTCGCCCAGCGCAGGTAGCCTTCTTTGTAGTTGACATTCAACACAGGTAGACAGTGGAGCATTTGACATTCAGCGCAGATGCTCAGTGGAGCAGTTGACATGATCCAGAATTGCCTTGTTTTTGAGTGTTTTCAGGTGGAGAACTTTTATTAAGTGTTGTGGTTTGCTGACCTTGTCCCTCTAGGGGTAGGAACAACATGTTTAGGGACTTTGGATCCCTTAGATTATGGACATTTCATGCTTCATGCTGTAAGGCACAAAAATGTCTATAACAGTTGCCCCCTAAAGTATGAGGTCGTTTATCGGGTGAAATGCTTTATCAGGAGGATCCGAAGTTCATTCAATCGCTGAGAGGTGACCTGTAATAAGATACAATACAATACATTATTTTTCATACTGCTTTCATGATCTAGCTGAGGCGAGCATTCCCATGCTCAGCTTTATAAATACATTTTTATGTACATAGAACAGACAATTGTCTGATGGTAGACTGATAATTCTCTGCTGAAATTATCATCCTTTGAGTAGGATGATCATCTGCTGCACATGTCAATGTCTTTATTTCCTGAATATATATCGCAGCCCGGATGGATGAAACTAGATCCAGGGTCTTCAAACTCGTCCGATCTTCACTCTAAGTACAAGTCGATCCATGTGAGAATTTCTTGGAGTCGAACATGGAAAGACATCGCTTGATTACCAGTCAATGATGTAAACTGTTAACAAGCGCGAGAGGAATCACCGATAATGATGATGACCCTCAAGGTACGGCAGTACAATCCACGTGGTGTGAATAAAGGACTTGGCGTCAAACACCACGCAGAATCTCTCGGTCGAAGGTCATTGATGTATACCTGTCGCCGGAAGTGAGAAACTTGCCATTGAGGCATGCAAGCTTCAAAGTACTGAGGGGGTTGTTCCTAGATCAACTTCTTGGATAATGAGCTGAAGTCGACAAGAAGCGATCCGTCAAAGGAGGGCCTTAATGAATCCCACATCAGTGACACGGAACGGAGCTAATGATTGTGATAGAGGTGAAAACGATCTGTGAAATATGATTCAGGGTGGCGGTCATGAAAGGATGAAAGATGATGTATGGTAGTGGATGGGACACGGTTGACTCTTTCTGAACAACATCTCTTGAACATATAACGACATTGATGCGATGGATCGGTAGCATTACCCCAAATGTGGATGGTTTGGCGAGACCATGGTGATGGGACCGGTGAATGAAACAACCCAACCCGATGTAGTACGGAGGAAAAGTGTCATGTTCAAGAGCGACTTGCTACCATTAAAGCTTTGAGGTTCTCCCAATTTTTCCCCAGTCATTTCTGACCAGTACCTCTTTATTTTTGTCAAGCTTGAGGAGGATAACATATGCTTGTTCTATAACCTGCCCTTCGGGCAAGCCCATCGCTATGTTTTAACGAGCCTAGCGATAGGGAAACTCGTTCTCGTCTAAAGACAAGTTTGTCGCTATTTAATCAATTTAACGAGTCTAACGACAAGGAAAACTCGGTCCTTTTCATTTTTAGAGAGTCTGAAAAGGTACATAAAGTTAACTCCAAAATTCCTTTTTCGTCATCTAATCCCTTAAGTCCGAAAAAGTATAAAACAATACAGAAGGGATGAGTTTTCGATAACTTTAACGAGCCGAATAAAACAAGCACTCGACCTTTTTGTGCAATAATCCCTCAGGTCCAAAAAGATTAAAATCTAGAGGAGGGATAGCTCTTCCGGTCCTTTAACGAGCTGGAAGGCCAAAACTCGGCAATATTTTCATATTTTACGAGTCAGTTGAAAAGAGCTTAAAGAAGACTCGTCTTTTGAGGAACGAGTGATAAACAGGGATAGCAACTGATTCCAGGTACAGGTTGGAATTTTCCAATCACGGCAGTGTCACAAGGATGGCTAGGTGAAATCACTCTTCGCAGTTGTTCCTCAAAATGGGTAAACAATCATATGGAGGTGAACGATTGGCCAAATGAAAGTGGAGGTGGCAGGTGAAAACACGACCAAGGCTTTTTATGGCTGATAAATTTACGATCACAGCGGTTATTTACCAGGATAGGTTCATTTTTTAGATAAAAATGAGCTTAAACTCTGGAGGAAACATTGCTCACTGCTTTTATTTATTTTTTAACGAGCATGAAGACCACGTTAAAACTGCTCAGATCTTGCGTTTATTTTTTAACGAGCATGAACTTTATGCTAAAACTGCTCGAATTACCACTCATAAGATAAGAAATGTCCCCTGTGAGATCTCTATTTTTTAAGGAGTTTCATCTTCACTAAGCTTTACTCCATATCCTTTCTTTATGCAAGTTCGGAAACGGCTAACCCAAAAAATAGATAAATAACCGCTCTTAGCTTGCACTCCAAAAGGTTTGCATGCCCCCAGGTATAAAATACAATTTCAAGGTTGCCCCTCCTCCTTCTCACCTCTGTTTTTCTTTGGGTGTTCACAGCTACTTGTCGTCTTGCTAGTCTAATGTTAACGATACTTGTCTTCTCGTTATTTTTAATGGGTCTTATGTGATACTTGTCTTCTCGTCAGCCCAACTTTTAACAGATCTTTCGCAAGATCGCAAGAGAACAGCTACTTGCGACAAGAGAGCAGCTACTTGCGACAAGAGAGCAGCTACTTGCGACAAGAGAAGAACACTACTCAAAGACAAAACATTGGTGTTATTGAGGGAGGCTTACCTCTTTCTGGTTACCCAAAGATTGTCTCGTTAATCTTTCAAACAAAACACTTCCTCGGCAATGTCTACCGAAATAGACAAGGGTGAATGACCTTTGTCAAACACGTAACTTTGACAAAAGAATCCTATTCCAGAACAACCCCTCTTCCATCCACGGACGGGGTACGGACTAGTCATATTCTCTCACGGAAATTCTACCTTATACCCAGGGTTTTTTCTGCCCGAAGCAGACCAGGATGCATGCCCCCTGGGTTCCAGTCCCATCTTTCCGAATCACTCGCACTCATCGGGAAGGAGGACTGGGGGTGGAGACATTTCTTGATTGAATAGACCATTCAGGGTTGGTATGTGACTATTTGCGATGCGTGATCCCGGAAATGAAAGTTGGTCTACGAGCTTGACCATTCTTCCTTCGTGTGGAAAACACATTACTCTAAAGAGTGAGGAGACTATTGCTCCCATGCAATATATATAGTCTCGTCTAAGGAGTAGGTTATAATCCAAGGGTCCTTGAACGACCATCACGTTCATTTGAACGGTATTCCCTTTCAATGTAACAGGCACATTGGGGAGGATCCCTAATGGTCGACTGGTTCCTTTATCGAAACCCGAGAGATTTCTTATCTCAGGAAAAAGCGGTTGGGAACCCAGTGCTTTCCAAGCAACAGAGGAAAGGATACTCACAGATGCCCCTTCATCAATGATAGTGCCAGCCATTACCATTCTGTGTATTTGGACTATAATTCTGAATGGTATATTGGCTGGTAACCGGGGTCTGCCTAGTTGGTTCCAATCAAAGGACACAACCAGGTTGCTTGGTGGTGGGACCGAATACACGGCTGGATATAACCCTGACGATGTTCCTTCCTGCGATAAAGGAATGGGCGCATTGCCCTGATGCTCGTCAAAGTCTGTGTTGATGAAAAGAATCTGGATGGTTTCATCCTTATTCTCTTCAGTGAGGGTGTCATTTGAAGATGAATCTTCAGTGACGGTGTCATTTGAAGATGAAACTTCCGAAGGGAGAACCGGGTCAACTGCCATTTCGACCTTTGGACTTTCGTCCTGTCTGGATTTAGTAGTTTCATTTTCAATGACTGACGCTTCAGCTGACCACTTGAGCGAGCCAGTTGTATTCTCAACCAACGAAGGACTTGGCACGAGTTTTTTGTATCCAGGAGGAAGCCTCAACGGTGACACCGGACGATCTTCCAAAACTCTCTTCGCTTCGTCTAAGAAGGGACAACGGTGGATGGCGTGATCACCTTCACACAGTCTGCAGGGGGATCTTGTTCCCCCTCTTTGTCTTGAACCTTCACTTTCTCTGGTTGACGGTAAGCATTCAACATGGCTATCAGAGGTTGATGCTCCCGAATTGTGCAAACGAGGGGACCAGTCCCCTAGTATCCGGGGAATACAGGGACAATCTCTATGGAAATGGTCTCCTCTACATATGACACATGGCGATTTAGGCCCGGTCTGTGCTGTGTGTGGATTTTTGTCAGATGTCTTTTGCTTGCCCCCAGTCGCCTTAGGCTCCTTCTTCTTCTTCTCTCTCTTCTTCTTCTCCTTCTTCTCCATGGGAGCTTGGCTTTTGCCGGCTCTACCTTGCGAAGATGAAGGATTGGAGGAAGAGTTATAGGAAGTAGAAGGCTGGTGGGCAGCTCTAGACTGATCTAACTGTTGACTCGACTGTTCAGGAACCATGGTGTTCTGAACTACATTGGTTGAGAATAGCCAAATTGGCAGGCCAATTGTCAGTCCTGGAAGCGACAATGTGGCCATGTGGGGTGCACCAACTTCTCCCCAAGAGGAGAAAGGACTAGGATTTCCATCATGGGGAATTCCTTGGTTGGTGCGTTCCATGTTCTCAACCTAAAGATCAACGCAGGAATAAGAGGTGATTATGTTCCGTTTAAAATAAATTTTATAACGACGCTTTAGACACAACTTGCTTTTTCACTTTTTAAGAGTCGAGAAAAAGCTAAAGATGACTCTAGTCTCCTTTGATGTTTTAACGAGCCCGAAGTGACAAATGCTCGGATGGACTTTTGCAGTTATAGAGTTTGAAAAAGGCCAAAAGAAACTACTTTGGAGTTCTAGGCAGAGGGTGTGCCAAACTTTTCGCAAAACCACAGAATACGTTTTACGGTACGGGTGGTCGATCTTCGTGAATGTTGTGTTCACTGCATTGCGATCAGTAGGGCAGCCGACACGACTTCCTATGGATAAAGGCTTTTTTCCTATAGGGGTCTCCCAATATATACGCGACGATACGTGGGAGCACAAGTCCGTATTGATACTTATCGCTTCACAGTGGAGGAATCACCCAACCACTCAACGTTAAGATATCACGTTTAACGATGCCGGAACACGTCTCTAGCGTAGACCTCTATGTGTTTGCGTTATGTTTCAAAGCGTTGTTATGTAAATTCAATTTATTTTAGGTTGATCTTGTTTAGCAGTTTGCCTTTATGGATCACCACGAGATGTATGGTACAACTCCTAAATGCAGTCTAAAGATGAGAAGCAAGCTTTTTCAATCTTTTCAACTTATGAAAATCTTAACTACTGAGGTAAAAGAAAGACATCATCTTTTCACACAGATCATAGAGCACACATTAATGCACTTTTTCCTAAATCAACATGCAAGCTGTCAAAATGCACATGCACAATGCAGGTATTTCTTTTCTCTTTCTTAATGTTGGTGTACTACAAAAAGAAAGCTGTTGTATAACTTTGAATTCAATTTCAAGTGAAAGCAAACAAGCTTTTGTCCAAAATCAAAAGACACCTTAAGATTTACTTGTTTCAACACTAGAAATACATAAATTCAAACCATATGACGAAAACAAAAGCTCAATAAGCTATGAACAGCAAACAAACTAACTCTTAAGATCAAAACGACACTTTTCACAGGTCTAGATCTAAGAGGTCACAGCAAGACTAGTTCACTTTCGTTATGGGAAACTGCAAATGATGTAAGAAATACATAAAGAAAAAATACAGTTTCTTTATACAACCGAGGCGGAATAGTGGCAAAGAAAGATGGTTTCAGATAGGTACATTGACTGATAACAGGCTGCAAAAACAGGGATGAAAACAGGGCAACAGAAAGCAGAGAACCTGAGTTGCACAAGGCAAAACTGGTTCAGCACAGGTAGAACACTGTCAGTTTGACATTCAGCATAGGTAGCCCCTTCGAGACCTACGATGAAATGAAAACTGCCTTCACAGTGCTTGCAATGAAGAGAGAAACTCTCGTTTCTCTTGGTTTCCGGGTTACAGATTGCTCAAAAATAAACAGTTTTTGGCCAAATCAAAGCTACCAATCAAGTACACACTAGAGGATGATTCAAAGCTCAAAGGAGGATGAAAAGCTATCACTAAGAGTTGTTCAGAGTCCTTGTGGATCAGCTCTTCAAATCATAAACATGCCCAGAAACTGAGCTAGAGTAGCTGCCCTCTACTTTGCATTTGAAAGATCCAAATGCAGTTCGATTCGGTACTCCCTGTGTTTAGGAAATGAATAGCAAAAACACAAACAACCAACAAGATACGGTCCCCAGTGGAGTCGCCAATTTGTTGTTGGGAAAAGTATCCAATACGGAATGACCGTATCCCACTCTAAGGGTGATAGTTCCTTAGCAACAATCATAGCAAAGCTATTTGAGATTACTTCTTTATGAGATGTAATAAAGGGGAGAAAGAGATCCACTAATCGACGTCTTTCGCTAATGATTGATCCAATCTTCTCTCCTTGCTGCTTGCTCCCAGTTCCTTGCTCTTTCACTGGCCCAGCTACACCAAGATCCTGCAAAATAGCAAGAGAGGGAAACTACAAGAAGCATACATTCATAATTGATTCAAGGATTAGAATAAATCAAATATACAAGTATAACAACACACCATTGAGACACATGCATATAGAAGAACCTCAAATGCTTTATTAATGGAAGAAGTAAGGTTCAGGAAGTGATACAACCATAAGAGGCCCAATCCAACATCACCTTCCCAGCAGAAAGAAATCTCCTCTTCACCTCCTTCAAAGCAAATCACCCAATAGTTCTAAACTCAAACCAACAGCAATTCTTTACATTCACAAGATTCCAGCCCCCTTAGACCTCATGAGAGAGATCTATATATAGGATTTTTGGAGAAAGGATGAGTCAGCTTGAGGCTGGCATGAAGCTGACTAGTGTCCTCTCTCACTTCAGTTCTTCTTCAGTTCTTGAGTCCACTTGGAGGTTCTTGCTTCCACTTGGAGATCTAGAACCTCTTACTCATCACCAGTCGAATTCCCTGATCCAAGTGTCATTTTGGAAGCTTCCTGGGCATTGACACCTTGAGGAATGACTCTGCC
The DNA here is from genome assembly GCA_031772625.1 of Pinus tabuliformis. Lineage (NCBI taxonomy): Eukaryota > Viridiplantae > Streptophyta > Pinopsida > Pinales > Pinaceae > Pinus > Pinus tabuliformis. The sequence continues at coordinate 929,718,215 of CM062812.1, read as the reverse complement.
ACATGTCCAAACTCGCCCAGCGCAGGTAGCCTTCTTTGCAGTTGACATTCAATGCAGGTAGACAGTGGAGAAGTTGACATTCAGCGCAGATTCTCAATGGAGCAGTTGACATGATCCAGAATTGCCTTGTTTTTGAGTGTTTTCAGGTGGAGAACTTTTATTAAGTGTTGTGGTTTGCTAACCTTGTCCCTCTAGGGGTAGGAACAACATGTTTAGGGACTTTGGATCCCTTAGATTATGGACATTTCATGCTTCATGCTGTAAGGCACAAAAATGTCTATAACAACATCCAAAACGTTTGGAAGAACAGTCCACACAGATGTGGCAATCACAACACACAAGGGAAGATAACACGTTCAACACTTGGTGGATGAGTCCGCGTGAGTGAAACGGTTGTTATAGCAAGTTTTGTGTGAACTGCCTATCTGATGTCGAGGGAGGTAACCAACATGGGCAAGACATCGTTAACAACATATACAACACATTTTCATTAATAGATATGTATTACAACAAGTGAATGAGTTCAAGTGTTAAACACAGGTTAGAGAAACACACATTACAAGTGTTCAATATTAGTCTTACAACAATTACAATACGTGTGTGAAAAAATTTTGGCCTGTTAGTAGGCTTCTGAATTAAGTGAATGTCCCAAGACACATCTTTACACCATACATCACTAACCCCACTGGGCAGGGTGTTGGAGTCACTACTTACTCCTTAAAGAAAAGATTATAGACTCTCAAGGCTACGTGGGAGGAGCTGAGGTGAAAAATTCCTTTACATGTACAAATGAGGGGGTATTTATAGCCAAGGGTGAAACTAACCCTTGTGGTTGCTCGAATACCCTCATGACTATTTTACTTCCATGAATTTTCAAGTTTACATGACTCTTTGTACAACAAGTGGGTCTCTTGGACTTCCACGTTACATTACATTGATTGACAATATGGCCCATAGTAGATATGTGTACGACATTACTCGACATGATAGTGGTCATACATTCATGCTGTTGTTGGTGTGCATGTCGAGATGTAGTGATGTTGGGTGATGGATGTACTCATGGTGTGTCACAACTTCACCTCTGCATGGAAAAGTGTGCGGAGTCTTCGATGTTCGTTGGTTCCCTTGATGTTGCTTTTGCACATTGCTCCTTGCTTGTATGTTGGAAGGCTTGAAAATTTTGTCTGTTCACGAAAGGTGCATGTTCGTCCATGTCCGTGAGCACATCTTGCTCGTCTATCCATCCACAAAAATATCTCTTCATGGTCATCCATTAACGAGCATATATTTTGACATGCATCATTTATTTGTTTGTTGGTGAACTTGTCCTTCTGCATGTGCTCCCTTCGTTCATCCCATTCGTCATCACGCCATGTTTATTTATGTACCTGTACCTGCAGTCACTCATGACGAGACAAAATCAAATCCAAAACCCTTCTAATCTACCATGATACATGATCATTTCGGATGCAGGTGACCAGGAGATGTAACAAGGTTGCAAGGTGGGATGGAGACCTCGGTCACTACTGATGAAAATTGCATAAGAGTCACTGGGTGATGAAGGTGGGCAATCTAGGTCGACAATGACTATTCATAGGATCTGGCTCAGCTGGATGAAAAAACTACGAAATTTTTTAGAGGAACAGTCTGGGCTGCAGGAAGGTTGAGCAGGCCAAAACTGCGAAATTTCTAGAACGAGAAGGAAGTGGGAGCTTGGTAGCTAAAACTGCACAATTCATGGAGGGAACTGGCAGCAAAAAATGTGTAATTCTTGTAGGTAACTAGCAGTCAATTTCTGGGTCATTGGTAGCAAAAAATGCGCAATTCTTGAGGGGAACTGGCAGTCAGCTACTAGAGCTTGGCAACAAAAACTGCACAATTCCTGGAGGGAACTAATAGTTAGCTACCAGGAGCTGCTAGTGGGAAAAACTACATTGATGCTGGGAGGATGATGTGTTGATCATCTTTGCATAGTTTCTGAGTTGAGCGGACTGCTGAGAAATAGAGGGCTTTCTCATGAAAACTATGCAATTTTCTTGGTGAGTAGCTAGTCGACTATCAGGAGGACTGGCTAGAAAAACTGTGCAATTTTCTGAGAGAGATAGGGACAGGAACTAGGTGTCTGTCCAGACTTTCTGCATAATTTTCTCAGTTAGTGAAGTGAGCAAGGCCTGCAACCTCTGTGCAATTTTTGAGGGGAGTTAGTCCCGAGGTGGCTGCTCGGTCAAACTCTCTTGTTGACCAGTATGAAGGCCGATTTATTTGCTTGCGGACAGTGCAACTTGAAATGGATTTCTTAGTGCTTCTATGCTATTCTAGGTGACAGTCGATTGAGTTGATAGCAGGGTGATGGTTTGGTTGTCAGAGGGGAGTTCGGTCATCAGAACTTCAGCAAAATGACTAAGTGTGTGAATGAGTGAAAGATGCATATGTGATCTTTCAAGCACACACTTACATGACTTGACGACGAGACGACTCAAACTATCTAGACACATGCTCAACAGGACTGACTGACAGTGTGAGAGACAAGTGTGACACTTGTGATTGATCATTGGTCGACCACGATGACGCTTGTGTGATAGTGAATGTGACTCCGTGTGTGAGTGAGACATATGTTTTCATAGTTGGCACACCATGTACACACGAAGCAAAGACCTTGAGCATGAGCAGAACATGGTTGCAAGCATGACATTGACATCAACATGGAAAAAATTGGGTGAAATGATCAAGCAAGTTCGGTAAGAAGACTCACATGATCTCACAGAGTTAATCCAAGTGTGTGCAATCATCAATCGAAACTCTCAAGGGAGGCTTTGAAATTAGGTGCAGGCCAAAATTTTGGAGGGTGGTTGTAGTCGCTACAACACTTGACAACACACTTGTAGGACTCCACCTTCTCTATTTTGGTTCATTTCTAGCACGGGGCCTTGGAATTTAAGGAGTATTGAATCGTTGTGTGGGTTAATTTGGCTTCCCCACTTACCCCATGGATATACATGGTTAACCTTTTTCCAACTCAGTCAAACACAATCAAAAGTTTAGCTTGATCACATTGTTTCGAGTTCAGGAAGGGTAGTTTATATTGCGAGTTGAAGATTTTCAGAGTATAAGTTTTCATCTCTGTTGTTGCTCCACTACAAGAAGGCCTGGACAGTACCCCAACGAAGTCACGTAGGAACACACGCATTGATCCACTGCCAGCGAGCTTGGTCAGTACCCTGGTGGAGTTGCATGCTTCACCTCTTTGCATAGGAAGCCTTTCTCTTCTTTCGCCTTTGTATTTTTTCAAGAGGAATGTGCATAGGCACTTATTTATTTCTTGGGCGGAAGTGTGATCCTAACTTATTGAGAGTAGAAGAGGTTGTTCCTTTAGAGAAGCATGTAAGACCTTTGACATAGGTTTGCTTGTTTAGATTTACCCCTTCACTATTTCTACTAGTTGGATGAGCTTGAACACACAAAGCAGAAGGCTAAGTACCGGAATGGGGCTTCCTAGTGTGGACATAGGTTCATGGTTAGACCAAAAATTCCCTGGCATACGGTTCCTATTTTTCATCAACACTTCATCAGTCGGAGGTTACAACCAAGCACAGAGAAGACGGACACAAGACTAGCCAAGTGCTACAGTGTCAGAAGTCTCTTCAAATCTTAGCCACATACTCTATTCAAAATTTAGAATGTAGTAGCTGACAACACTTATCTCCAGAAAAAAAAATAGTAAGGTATCAAGCAAACAAAACAAATGTAAACAAAATAGTAAGCAGAACAAAAATAAAAACAAATAAAGTAAGCAAGGCAAACAAGATGAAAACAACAAGCAGAAAGCAGACTATGTACATGGCATGGGGCACAGCTCGGCCTACCAGAAGTAATGCTTAAGATCTTGGCCGTTGATAGGAAGGTTTTCAACCCTCCCATAAAGTGATTGTAGACAGTACATGTGTGGGCTAGGTTTCTCGTGGACTATATATAGACTGATCGACAGGGACTAGAACTTCATATGTTTTCCTTTGTCTTCATGGGACTTATCCCATTTCTGAACTAAGTCACCAACACCAAAGTTATCTTTCCCTACAAACTTCTTATTAAATCATCTCTTGATATGGTTTTGGTGGAGTGTGAATTTTTGTTTTTCTTTCATCCTTTCTTCCTAAATCCTATGGAGAGAATCCATCCTATGGTGAACTAGCTGGCAAAGATTGCCTTGGGATTCTTGGGAAAGCTAAAGTGCAGGCAAGTATATATTTGGTGGAAGGATGGTGTCATACAGAAAGAGTCGTTAGTGCGGACACAACCGACCTCCCTAGAAGCCTAAGACTTTCTAGTGACAAACAAGACAAATAAGAGCAATCCTTCACTAAATATGCCTTTACAATATGAGAAATCAAGTGTTTAGATCCTACCTGTAACCCAACGCTGTTGTAGTAGTCCAGCTTCGTTGATCTGGATGAGCTCCTCCTTCCCTTCGAAACCTGCATTCACTAACAATCAAACGATTAAATAGCACCTGAATATCACATAAAATAAAACATATTTAACATATAGACCAAGGAGTATATGAAACAACTCATAAATAACAAATTGTTGAGAAGAATGGACTAATTTGTATTAAAAGGTAACAAAAGGAACCATTACAACCTGAGCCTTGGTGTTATGCAGGTCCTTCCCAGGGTCCACAAGAGTTCTCCTTTACTCTGATCAGCTCACCCACTTCCAAATAGAACAAGCAAAGATGGTAATCTCTCCTCACAAGCTTCTACAAGGAAGTCCTAATTCCAGCAGCATCTACCCTTAGGAACGTTCAGCTTTCAACCCCTCCTCCCTTTGGCCCAATGCCTGTATTTATAGTGCTCTAGAGGAAGTTATTCAGGTCCACCATCAATGGGATAAGCCCCTCTTTGGAGGGGATAGCTCCCCTCTTGATGGGATAAGTTCCTCTTTGGTAGGGATACATGAAGCATCTGGAGGTGCTTCATACACGTCAAACAAGCTTCTAGAAGACTCTAGAAATGACCACAAATAACTTTTTTAAGATGAAACTCGCGCCTTTTGACCTTTACAAGGGTACGCACCCACCCCTTTACATACAGAGCGTACAAGTACGCAGGTATTGTGAACTTGGGTTGCGTACATGCAGGTAAGGCTAAGAGAAACTGCGTACCAGAGATAATTGACTTTAAATGACTTTTCTCTCTTTCTTGAAGTTTGACATGAAGAGCAGAGGCATGAGACTTGCCAAGGAGGATAGTATGACAGTGGATGGAGCCATACTAACTGCAAATAGTCATGGTGACATTTTTTAGTGTAACGGATTGCCCCCTAAAGTGCGAAGCCTGTAGTAGATTAGGGTTTTATATGATCTAGGAAGGGTGAAGTACTTTATCATTTCAAGGAGTATCTTGCGGAGGACCCAGTCAGAACCTGCAAATATTCAACACAAAATACATATATAAGATGATATCATCGCTGAGGTAGGCATTCCCATACTCAGATTGAAAACTTTAACTAACAATCTAACTACTGCTCTGATACAAGAATGATTTTGCAGTACATCACAATCATAGACTTTTGTAGACACAGTATGGACGCAGCCATTTGTTTATGGTTAGTCTACTATATAATGAATACAAAACTCCTCGCAGCCTAGATGGTGGAAACTAGATCCAGGGTCTTCATCTCTACTTCCTGAATTGGTACGATTCTATCCATGCGAATAAATGAGTTGATGTCGAACATGGTAGAAACCACTTGATTACCAGTCAATGATGTAAACTGTTAACAAGTATGAGAGAGACCACCAGTGATGTCAATGGTTCTCAAAGTACCCAGTACAATCCATGAAATGTGAATAAATGGGTTGATGTCGAACACGTCACGGAATCCTTTGATCGAAAGTCAATGATGTAAATTGTCGTCAAAGGCGAGAAACCTGCCATTGATGCATGCAGACTTCAAGGTACTGACGATTTCTAAGTCATCTTTCTAGATAATGTGCTGATGTCGATAGAAAGCGACCCGTTGCAGGCAAGCCCACAACACGAAATCATTGTTCAAGTTGAAGAAATGTTGCTGTAAGGACTGACTCAGGGATGGTCAAAATGGATGACAAGTATTTTGCATATGAATGGTTTATTTGCAGAGGCCTCTTGAACACATAACGACACGACAGATGGCTTGGCGACGATTGACCCAAAGTTAATACCCAGAAACGGTTGAAGACTTTCAAAGTGGTTTGATCAACTTTATGGCAAAGGATTTCCCAACCCAAGTGAATGAAAAGTGTCGTGTCCAAGAGCGGTGATAAGGTTCTTCTGTAACGACGGATAACAAATAGGTTCATTCTTCTCTCTTTTCCCCCACCATTTCTGGCAAGTACCTCTTTATTTTTTACAAGCTTGAGGAGGATAACATATGCTTGATTATAAGCTCATCCTTCGGATGAGTCCAACTTAGTTTAGATTCGGACCCCAAGAAGGAGTGGTCCGTTCCTGTTTGTAATCGAACAGGTCCTTTACTGTGAAATTTTAACGAGTCCAGTATAGGAGAAACTTGGCGTTTTTCAATTTTAGAGAGTCTGAAAAAACTAAAGAAGACTCCAGGGTGAACTTTTTCGTAAATTTGTGTCTCCCAAGCCCGAAAAAGTATAAAATAATACCTGAGAGAACCGCTTGATCTTGCGACCAAGGAGTACTTTCATGATTAATGCCTTTGACCTGAAAAGTAAAAAGCGATCAGAGGCATGTCGTTTTATTTCCAGTATCGAATTTGAAACGACAAAAATCTGGCAATCTTTTCTTGTTTTTACGGTCAGAAAAGGGCTATAAGAATACCGTCTTTTAATTCCATTTTAACGAGTGTAAAAGAAATGCTCGGCAATATTTTCATGTTTTAGGAGTCAGAAAAGGGCTTAAAAGATGACTCTGATGTCTTGGTTCGTGAAAATGATGATTTTACCCTAAAGTCCTTTTGCCCTGCACAAAAACAACACATTACTCATACCTGTTTAAGATGGGAAAAAAATACATTGAAAAATATCTTTTCATGGTGAAAAATAAACAAACTTAGGATTCATTTATCCAAAAAACCTATAAAAAGACTTTTTACCATGTCATTTTTACCATTTTACTGTTGAGGGTGAGAAAAGGGCTTTTGACAAGAAACTTCCCGTGGACTTTGCGGAGAATCCGACCGTCGGAATCGAGCGCCGTCTCTTTTAGGTATTTCACAACATCCTCCTCTTCAATTTCATCCGTTTAGAATTCCATTTTAAGTTTTAGTTTGATTTTTTGAAGGGTTTGGGGTTTTAGGGTCCGCTTTTCGGGATACGCAGGTGCCCCATGGGTGACCTACGTACCCCGAAATTTTCGTATATGGGAAAATGGTCGGAGTACGCAGCCCACCTTCAGAACAGCTGCGTACCCACGCTCTGTTTTCTGAACTCGGGGTGCGTACTCCGCGCAAAGCGGATTTTCAAAACCCAAACTCAAAACCTAACCATCAAAATTTGATTTAATGAATTCTAATCAATGTTTTTTTGGTGTGTAGATTGCCCACCATGCTAGATTGGCGTGAAAGAGAACACGAAGATGTTGATTTGGCCGCAATAGGTCATCAACCTTCCATTGATGCTTTAAAGGCATGTGGTCTCTACAAGTACTGGGCCATACCTGGCATGAGGGCCCAGGTGCCATTCTTAGAGTGGCTGGTTGAAAGGTGGAACATTCAGGATCAATGTTTCTACATCGGAGAACACCAGCTCGAGATAGAGCCCTCCGACATATATTTTCTCACTGGCTTGCCTAACAGGGGCGAGCAACTGTCTCTATTTGGGACTAGGCCGGGTGGCCAATCCCTTGCTAGTCTCTGGCTAGAGTGGTGCAACAATCAAAACCAGGAGAAGGAGATAGAAATCAAATACATATCCCGACCTGAACTTATGGTAATTGCCTTTACAGTTACCAGACTTTGCGGTGCTGCCGCTTTGCACATAGCCACTGGTTCCCAAATGCGGATGGCTATAGATTGCTTCCGAGGCACCATTTTCAACTGGTGCGATGCTGTGTTGGCCAATATGAAGGGCCAACTGACTAGGGCAAAGAACGGACAATTGAAGACCTTTGGATATGGGCCTTTAGTTGTGAGCTTTGCCCTAGAGAGGGTTCCAATGCTGATCCCCCAGCATCTTACTGTTCCATTTGGGCCTCCTCAGGAGCCTAAGTTGACGCGGTGGGTTTCGGTAATGGCCCGGCATCCTGATGAGGGAGCGGGAGTTGTCCAATTTCCTACGGGTTACTTTCACTGGTTGGAGGACTAGGTCTTTGCGATTCAGGATTTTCCTTATGCCGGAGTGGATTTTCGCAATGATCCGGACATGGTTCTTCCACAGGGAGAACAATGGGACGACAGAGGTACTTCATTTTTCACAAGTTTTTAAATTATCTATTTTTTTTTTGTTTTTTATATATTGTCTCAAAAGTGATAGCAAAAATTTTCAAAATGCAGATGTAGGCCCACGGCGTCCGGCCAATCTCCGGGCTTTTGAGAGAAGAGTACCAGTTGCACCAGCACCAGCCCCACAGGATGCGGCCACAGAGACCTTAGCTGAGCTGGAACAGGACCTAGAGCGTCTCACGGCGGACATACCAGAGACGACTATAGACGATATTCCTATCCGACTTCAGCTATGTGGTCGCAAACCCGGGACCTTTCAGGAGGTTCCTGTGTAGGGTAGCGCGGGCAGTGGTCTCATATAGAGAGCACCACCAGTGATTGGCTAGTCACTTTTGTAGACACATGTGACATTTTTGGTTTTTTGTACTTATCATTTTTGCCGATCATAAGGTGTTTTTCAACCTATGATCGAAGACGATGTATATTTTTTGACACACTCCTATCTATATATATCATTATTACCTGCTTATTTTGTTAAACATGTGTGATGGAATGTTTATAAATTTACATTTATGATTGTTACAAATGTCTATTTAACATTCGAGACGCCATTGCATCTGCTAATGTATTTAAAGACCTTGGAATATGCTGATATTCAATGTAATCAAATTCACGTTCCAAGAGACGCATCCTCAAAAACAATCTTAATAACACTGGATTTCTAATGGCATAGACTCTATTAAGCTGTAATACAACGAGTTCAGAATCTAACCTCACTATCAAACTCCGAATCCAAAATGAAATAGATTCGGATAATAATTCAATCACTGCACTATATTCTGCAATGTTGTTTGTTGTTTGACCGAGGCTCACCCCATGCATAGAAACTAACTTGTCAGAGGGCGAATAGATAACCCAAGCTGCGGAAGAGATATTCCGTGTACTACGACAAGCACCATCAGCAAATCCAATGTACGTTTGGAGAGGCGTCGACATCTGCAATATCAAGAGTAAAACCAAGATAAGCCAGAATAACGACGAAAAACACACTCTCTAAACTAAGCACACTTGTCTAAACTAAGCACACTGTCTAAACTAAGCAAACATACCAGCTAGAAAGAAAAAATAACCTAACTAACCTAACTGAATCTCCATACCCACCATTTAAGCATAATACCTCTTTAGGTAAAGTCCATTTCTGGACTTACCCAAAGAGTCCCCATCAAAATCTACCAGCTCATAGGCCCCTTTTGCTAGCTTTCGCTTGACAATGTAGGGCCCATGCCTCATAGGAAGGAATTTTCCAGCACCTAATTTATCGTTAGCTTGATCATATAATAGCACTAGGTCTCCTTCCGAAAAATTACGAGGGGTCACGTTGCGATCATACTAAGCTTTCATCCTTTTTGCGTGAGTCTCGATTGCCAAAGCAGCATCACGTCGAGTCTCATCTAATTTAGCTAAGTATAACAGACGCTTCTCCTCTTCGGAAGTAGCTGGAAGTAATTCGATAGCCATTTGAAGTGATGGGATTTCGCATTCAATGGGCAACACTGCTTCCAAACCATAAACTAGTTGGAAAGGAGTGAACCCTGTTGATGTTTTCACTGAGGTTCGGTATGCCCAAAGCGCTGAAAATAACATGTTGTGCCAATTCGACCGATGAATACCAATGATTCATCGGATCATGATAACTAGAACTTTGTTGATGGATTCAACCAAACCGTTTGCTTGAGGATAATAAAGAGTAGAACTATCATGGCGTAAACCAAGCTGGCTTGTAAGTTCTGTCATCATAATGTTTCGAAAATGGCATCCATGGTCAGTGATTATCGCTTGTGGGACACCAAACCTAGCAATAATATGATTGAATACAAAAATCGCAGCTGTCTTGCCATCTGCCTCGAATGTAGGCATCGCCTCGGCCCACTTAGTAAAATAATCAACCGCAAGGATGATATACGCATGCCCCCCGGCCGAGTGAGGGTTACATGTAATAAAATCGATACCCCATTTAGCAAAAGAACCAACGGAAATTATAGGGTGGAGAGGAGCATGTGGTGCGCGCATCTTGCGATCAAACACTTGACAGTTGTGACATTTTCGGACCGCAATGATACAATCTTTAAACATGGAGGGCCAAAAATAGCCAGCACACAACACCTTCTGAGCTGTGGCATACCCAGACATATGACCGCCACATGCTCCAGAATGACACTCATTCAGAACCCTTTCTGCCTCTTCATGAGTTAAGCAACGACGAAAAACCAAGTCCGCCCCACGACGATAAAGAGTATCTCCAATAATTTTGTACTGTTGGGACTGGAATCGAATTTTTCGACGTTCCGACTTTGAAGCTTCGGGCCGAAAGGATTGGGTTTGGAGATAGACGATTATATCCCCATACCACGGATCTAAAGTGCTGATGAGAAACAAAGATTCGTCCGCAATGGGTTCCTCTGCCACAGTTTCTGTGTCAGCACGCGGGAAGTCACACATCGATTCCGCAAAAACTAAAGATTTCTTAGACTTAGATTTTTCAAACTCCAAGTTGAACTCTTGCAAGATAACAATCCATTTAGAGTACTTGCCCCCTAGCAATTGTTTAGTCAAAATATAAATCATAGGGTTGCAATCCGAAATGACTGTAGTTTTACGGAGAAGAATGTAATGACGAAAACGTTGGACAACCTGAACAGCTGCCAGGGCCAATTTCTCCACATGCGAATATTTTAGCTCAGTGGGATTTAACGTCCTACTAAGATAATATATCACATGTTCCGTTCCGAATTCGTCTTCCTGAACTAAGACACATTTGTGTGGGTTCAACCGAATTCGATAATGCCGACACCTCATAAAAATAGCGCGTAAGTGGGCAAGGTGATCAGCTTGATGTAAAGAATGAGCAGGCAAATCATCGAGATACGGTTGCACAATGTGCTTGATGTCGTGGAACGCGTAAGACATTGCCCGTTGGAAAGTGGCTCCGGCGTTCTTAAGTCCAAAAGGTAATTTGCAGTAAGCAAATGTCCCCCAGGGACAAATGAAAGCCGTTTTTGGTTGGTCGGCAGGTAGAATATTGATTTGGTTGTAACCGGAAAAACCGTCCATAAAGGAAAATATTTCACTGCCAGCACAATCATCAATTATTTGATCAATATAGGGCGTGGGATAGTTGTCTTTTGGACAAGCACGATTTATATCCCTATAGTCGATGCATATTCTTATTGTTCCTTGTTTCTTGTTAACCGAAACAATATTCGATACCCAATCCGTTAACGGGATCGGATAAATGAAGCCTGCTTTCAACAGCTTTTCGACTTCTGCTTTAATCGCAGCTGCTTTCCTAGGGTGTATCTGACGCAGACGTTGCCGAACGGGTTTAGCGTCCTGGTAAGTCTTGATCTCATGAACAACAATGGAGGGATCAATTCCTGGCATTTCCTCATAGGACCAGGCAAACACGTCGCAGAATTCTTGAAATAGGACCTTGTATGTTTGAATTTCGTCATCTGTACACGAGGCGCCTATATGAATGTTCTCAATAATTCTGGTTTTGACTGAAATGTCAATGGCAATAGTTTGGGAAATGTTTCCCAAATTCAACTCTGAATCAGGATGTTTCATGGGATTCTGAGCATCCTTGACATATTCAGCTGTAAAAATTGATGAAAAATCATTTTCAAAGTCATCACCCTCAGGTAAAAATGAAGATCTATGATGAAGATTTTCCCATGGTAGATCGTCTACACTTAGGATTTCGCGAAGTTGTTCGTCAGATGACACAACTTCAGGAAACGTTATCCGTTCTAAGGTTGATGTGAAAAGTGATTCCTCACGGACCACATTCATTTGGTCGATTTGGGTTGAACGCGAGTCGGTAAAAGACTGCACGGCCTCATAAGCAATTTCATATGGACTCAAAGGCATAACATCACCGAATGAGTCTATCTCAGATTCAGATGGGACAATCCAAGGATCATCGTAAATAATAGTGTCTAAAGTAATCATATGAATAAAAGCAAATGAAGGGTCTGCGTTGATTGGAGGGAAAGGAAAAGTTCCCAGTAAACCGGAATCTTTAACTAATCCTACACCAACATCCTTGTAAGGGATAGTCGTTTTACCGACATGCTGGATACTCTCTGAAGAGGCTGGGTCGGATGAAAAGTAAGCCAGCTGGTCTATCGTTACGATCTTACCATTGTGTGGAAACTTTATAACTCTGAAGACCGATGACACGACCGCTGTCATAGCGTAAGACCAACTGCGACCCAAAAGAAGGTTGTAGTCTAGAGGGGAATCAACCACCTCCACATCCAGACTAACGGTTTTTCCTTCAACCCCTATAGGCAAATCCTGTAGAATGCCAAACGGATGGAACCCACGGCCATCAAAGGCCTTAAGAATCGTCGGGGATTGGTTCAGTGAAGGAGAACCAAGCGATCTCCAACACTGAATCGACATAATACACATAGAAGCTCCTTCATCAATTATAGTCCGATGAATAGGCCTGTTTTTGACTATCACTGGAATCTGGAAAGCCATCTGATGAGGGAGACGCGGTGTACTATTTTATAGATCAAAGATTATCAGGTTCGAGTCCTGAATATCAACAGCTCCTATAGCCGACAAAAGTAATTTTCGTTGTGCTGGACATGATTGCAGCACTTCCAAAGCCGACATTGCTGAGGGTGAAACAGCTAAATCCTCAACAATATTATAATTCTGAGCTGCTCTCGCATGTGGATTGAAAGTAGACTTTCGAAGTATACCCTTGGCGGGCAGTTTGATTACCAAGTCCGGGTTAGGTTTCTCGATCTGTAGTGGATCGGAACCGGGAGCTGAGGTTGATGGATTAGAATGAGAAGATTCTGCTTCTTTGCCATCAACAGGACTCTTACTACCATAATCTTGCGATCGAGTCGCAATCCGTACATGAGACATCATCAATATGGGTTCTTCACTGGCATTCAAGGAAGAACCTATCATTTTACTCTCCTGCTTTGGAAATGGATCTTTCAAAACAACAGGAGTTGGGGAACCTTTAACGATTTTCACAACCTCTGCCCGATGAGGGCAATCTCTTGTGAAATGATCTTCTTCACAAATTAAACAAGGATAGCGAGGTTTACGCTTTTCGTCGTTAGATTCTGACTTCTCTTTTTTCTCTTTTGGAGCCTTGTCTGCTTTATCCTTCTTCTTGCCTTTCTTCTTACCACCGTTTTTTGATTTAGCCGTAGATGATTCTACAGCGTGAATGTCGGCAGTAATTTCAGGAGAAGACTCTCCTGTCGGGGAGTCTGGTAAGGTTATTATCGGAGAAGAATTCTTTGAGGATTTCTTCTTACTTTTAGTATTCACCGTACCAATCATGCCATAAGCAGCATGAGACCCCGAAGGAGCAGCAGCGATTTGATTCGACTTAGGAAGATCTGGGATCTTCTCGTGCAACGTACCCGACTGAGTGTAAACTAAGTCAAGGTACTGGGCTTGAGCAATGACTTGCTCCTCAGTAACTACTCCGGCCTTAGCTACATCTTCAGTAATCTTCGGTAATAATGATTTTACAAACCATTCAGCTAAGATTTGGTCCGGGATAAAAACTTTCACTAAACGTCTTCGATGTCTCCATTCATGGATATGATCGGAAATATAAGTGGACATCGATTGTTTTAATGAAGTTAATAACTCAGTACCATTATCGTATCTGACCGGCAACTGAAAATGAGTTAGGAATGAGGTAGCTAACTGGCTGAAATTATAAAAAGAGGACCGTGGTAACTCAATGTACCACTTGGCCGCGAGACCAATGAGCGTACGCTGGAAAAGACGTAAGTGGATCGAATCATCCGAGATGGAATTTGAGGCACATCATAGGTGGTAAGTCATCAGATGATTTGACGGATCCTCTCCAGACTTACCTTCAAACTTGGGTATGTCACTGGGCAACCTATTTGGCATTGGCGGCCAAAACGGAAGATAATTGATTGGATCGTTCGTTACGCGCGTCAAGTCGGGTAAATCCAAAGTTGCGATAAACGGTAATTGCTGGTTAGGATCTCTAAAACTCTGGGTCACAATACCAGTTCCAGGAGGAGGATATCCAGGATAACTAGTAATAGGAATCACGTTCGGGATATTGTATCCTCCTGGAAAACCAGGATTAACCGGACCGTACTGGGGTTGTTGAGGTTGTTGATAAGTGTACCCAGGATACGGTTGATACTGGTAAACCGGTTGTTGGACAGCAGGACCAAATTGGTACTGTCCCTGGTACTGTTGATAGGTAAATTGAGGTTGACTTGTTACAACTGTACTTAAACCAGGCTGCCCTACATGCATCTGGACCGTGGTTTGAATCGTAGATCCAGACAATGGTAAAGATGTCTGAGGGGTGGTTGCAGAGACAGTAGAAACCGGAGCTGTCGATACTCCAGAAGTAAGTGCGGTAGATGTTGCGGTAGTTGCAGCAGTCGTTTGAGATGGAGTACTAGGTGCAATTGGCGGCTGAGTAACTACCGAAGTTACAGAAGTTTGAATATTTGACTGGACAGGTTGCGGTTGCTGGGGTGAACCAGAAACTACGGGTTGTCCAGTTTGAGGTAACAACTGTATACTTGGCTGCAACACCTGTTGACCTTGTGATGGATCCCACACTATCATTCCGGGGTATTGACCCGTAACAGGTTGAGGATACTGAGATCCGTAACCAGGTTGAGGGTAAGATTGATAATTGACAGGTACATTTCCTATACTTTGAACATAAGCTTGACCTTGAGGTGGTAGATAACCTTGACTCGAGTATTGACCTTGAGGTTGATAACCTTGAGGTAAATACTGATACTGGGGTTGACCTTGACCTTGAGGTTGATACCCTTGAGGTAAATACTGATACTGAGGTTGACCTTGGGGTACATATTGAGGCTGGGGTTGACCTTGAGGAATGTATTGTACTATGGGTACATACTGTCCTTGAGGTTTCCCCCCAAACACAATTTGTGTACCTTGAGGTTGCCCCCCAGGCGTTAATTGAGGCTGCCCCCCAGGCGGTAATTGGCCACCTTGAGGTGGAGAACCGGGAACTGAACCTAACATCATGTAAATGTCCCCTACGCCCAACGGTTTATTACCATTGTTTCCAGCTAATAACCCATGTTCAATGGGTTGAGGAGATGCTCCCGCAAAGGTACCAGAAAGTGACTGATACCCGGAGGGAACAGAAGGACCGCCGTACAAGTAAGATTCAGGAGATTGAGTGAACACGGACGACTAACCAGACATATTTACAGGAGTATAAATACCTCCAGGTGGAAAAGGAGTTCGAGGTGGAGAAAAACTTATCCCTGAGTTGTCTAAATAATTGGTTAACGAAAGGTACCAAGTAGTACTTCTAGGAGGACTGTAAAAGATAGATTCACGGTCTCTTAGATCAATAGTAGGTTGATCTTCAAGGAAAGATACGCCTAATTCTTCCTCTGGAGCAAGTTCTTCAATAGCTATCAAACCAGCCGGAAGATTTTCGGTGATGACTCTTTCTACCCTAGGTGAATCAGGTGCACTAGAAGTTGGAGTAACAGGTTCAGATACTTCAGGTTCTTCGCCTATATCACTAGTAGATGAAAAACTACCAGCAAGCTCAGAAACTGCAACAGCTTCGGGATTATAACCTGTTTCTAGACTTTGGTAAACCGGATGGACTACCAAGGACGATTCTCCTTCTTCAGGTGAACCTACTTTACTGCCACTAGGAGTTACAAGGACCTTTAAACCTTCGTAATGACTCGGAACCTCTTCGGGAGGTTGGCCTCGAAGTCTACGAGACCTCCTCAACAAATCGGCCACAGTGACAACTTCAGGAGACTTGCCCCGAGATCCAGGGGACTGTCTCGGTAATTCAGCCACAGTTAAAGACTTTTAACTACTGCACACGCAAACAAAGTAAAATCTCAAAGAAAACCACCTAAAGTATCTAAAGAACCAAACAAATTTGAATCACTCGCCTAAAGAATCTAGGGCGTCAAACCAAGCACAAACAGTAGCCTTCCGGACCAAAAACGCTAGTTGGAGATGAAACCCAACATCGCCGGATTCAGTACAGAAGTGGTGGGTGGAACATTTACCCCGGAAACCTGCTTAATGAATAGACCGGCACAAGTTCCTCCACTTTAACCATCTCGAGTGAAGTGAACCCCCCAGAAAATCCAAGTGAGTCTAGCCGACATCTGCTCCAGGTACAGTGGGATCTTCCCTCCACCGTCACCTCGGTAAAATCGTAAAGATAATGGTCACTAAGGTTACCAACAACAACAAATGCACCTGGGGGAACAGTCTACACTCTGACAGCATGCAAGGGCAGAGTATCAAGCTCAATCCCCTTGCCGGCTCCTTGACAATAATCCAAGGTTTACCGACAAGTGACCCCTGGCTCCTCGACAATGGTTAATCTGAGGTTTACCGTTTGTAATACGTGTGTGTCTGGCATCGTTCCCAACGAGGGAGGATTGATCCCCTCACTGGTTCAGACACGAGCTCGTGCTTCTCCTTTAAGAGGAGCTTTCCCAGAGTACAAATGAAACAATTGGATTTATTCTATCACAAGATAAGCTACTTGTTTGGTTTTGTTGTCTTGGAGAGTTAATTACTCTCCTACTCCAAGACACTAGCCTGATCTATATTGGTGTTTCAGAGCCCTAGTAAATAAAAGTTACTAAGTTGATTTTACTTTAAGCGTTAATTTTATGGCTTTCTTTAAGACAAAAGGTAGTGGAGATGAAACTGGTGGTGTGTAGACTCGACTCGCAACCACTACAAAGATGCACCTAAGATGATTTACACTACTTTTCTTTTTCAATGAATCTCCTAGCTAAGAGAGTTGGAAAATGCAAATTTTATAGAAAACAACTTTCTTGGCAAAGACAATCAAAGAAACAATCTCTTTATCTTTTCAAAACATACAACTCATGACCACTAATTACTTCACGAAATTTCCTTTTTCTCCCAAAAGACTACAAATGCTACCAAAGCAAACTTTTTCCAAAAGAATTTTTGTGTTTTTTCTATATTAATAAAGCATGTAAAACTATTTATCAAATCAAATTTAACAAATCTAAGACAATCAAATCAAATTCACTCAAAAGCAAATTAAAAGGAAATTTACCTAAAAGCAAAAAATAATGAGGACAAAAGCCTAGAAGGATAATTCCCGGATGTTTTACTCAGTCAAAATGCAACTAAGGATCAGTTCATGCAGAATCATAAACTAATCAAAAAACAAAATCGAAATCTTTTTGTTCTTTTTTCTCAAGAATGAAATTCAAGGCTTTAACAAACAAACTTTTCGAGATTCGCAAAGAGAAGACACAAAGGTAGGTCTCTCACAAGGGTGACTTCTATGATAGGCCCGACTCCTAAGAGGACTGATCAAAACCAAGGAGATCCAAAGTTTGACAACCTCTAACGCCAAAGTCACTACAGGACCAGTTAAAAATCAAACCCTAAGGCAAAATCCCTATGAATTCCACCAAAACCCTCGACACTAACGGGACAAGTTCAGGTGAAGATCTCTGACAGTAAACCAATGGATCTGGGCAGTAAAAACAAATTAAAAACAAAATCTAAAGAGCAGAAAGAGGAAAAATGAAATTTTCTCAAATTTGACAGGGGTACGCAATAGATCTGTTGACACAGGTGCGGGTATGCCCTGTGCACAAAGACGCAGTGCGTACAAGTACGCACTGTGCCTAAATCAAAGGCTGCGTACTGCTGGCAAAGCTAAGAAAAATAAAAATCTAATTTGACTCTAAGCTAACCCACCCAAATACACAGTTAGACAGCCAAAAATCAGAAAACAAGCAATTTTTCTCAGACCAAAATATCAAATCAAAAAGAACTCAAACACATTCATGGATTCCCCAGTGGAGTCGCCATTTTGTCAGACGTAAAGAGTCGTTAGTGTGGACACAACCGACCTCCCTAGAAGCCTAAGACTTTCTAGTGACAAACAAGACAAATAAGAGCAATCCTTCACTAAATATGCCTTTACAATATGAGAAATCAAGTGTTTAGATCCTACCTGTAACCCAACGCTGTTGTAGTAGTCCAGCTTCGTTGATCCGGATGAGCTCCTCCTTCCCTTCGAAACCTGCATTCACTAACAATCAAACGATTAAATAGCACCTGAATATCACATAAAATAAAACATATTTAACATATAGACCAAGGAGTATATGAAACAACTCATAAATAACAAATTGTTGAGAAGAATGGACTAATTTGTATTAAAAGGTAACAAAAGGAACCATTACAACCTGAGCCTTGGTGTTGTGCAGGTCCTTCCCAGGGTCCACAAGAGTTCTCCTTTACTCTGATCAGCTCACCCACTTCCAAATAGAACAAGCAAAGATGGTAATCTCTCCTCACAAGCTTCTACAAGGAAGTCCTAATTCCAGCAGCATCTACCCTTAGGAATGTTCAGCTTTCAACCCCTCCTCCCTTTGGCCCAATGCCTGTATTTATAGTGCTCTAGAGGAAGTTATTCAGGTCCACCATCAATGGGATAAGCCCCTCTTTGGAGGGGATAGCTCCCCTCTTGATGGGATAACTTCCTCTTTGGTAGGGATACATGAACCATCTGGAGGTGCTTCATACACGTCAAACAAGCTTCTAGAAGACTCTAGAAATGACCACAAGTAACTTTTTTAAGATGAAACTCGCGCCTTTTGACCTTTACAGGGGTATGCACCCACCCCTTTACATACAGAGCGTACAAGTACGCAAGTATTGTGAACTTGGGTTGCGTACACGCAGGTAAGGCTAAGAGAAATTGCGTACCAGAGATAATTGACTTTAAATGACTTTTCTCTCTTTCTTGAAGTTTGACATGAAGAGCAGAGGCATGAGACTTGCCAAGGAGGATAGTATGACAGTGGATGGAGCCATACTAACTGCAAATAGTCATGGTGACATTTTTTAGTGTAACAGATGGTTTCTTTACCATAAACCAGGAAGTATGGTGAGGTATTTGGAGATGCCTTGGGTGTTACACGATCATTCCATAATGCATTCATCAAGGAAGTATGCTAGTTCCACTACTCAGTGAAAACAATCTTCTTGATTATGCCGA
Source organism: Pinus tabuliformis (assembly GCA_031772625.1). Classification (NCBI taxonomy): domain Eukaryota; kingdom Viridiplantae; phylum Streptophyta; class Pinopsida; order Pinales; family Pinaceae; genus Pinus; species Pinus tabuliformis. The sequence goes on along the minus strand of CM062812.1, from coordinate 929,698,699 downwards.
TGAGGTTTTTATTTGTGGATTCTGCTAGTCTGTTTCCTTGTGGGTAATAGTTAAATGAATTTTTTAGCACAATACCATTTTTTAAAGCAAAATCATAGAGTTTCAAAGATGAAAAGTACATTGCATTATAAAAATAAGTGATGCTGGAATGTCGAACCGTGAGATGATGTTCTGCTAGAGGAAGCTAATGACTTCTTGGTCATTCACTTTTTTGAGTGAATTTCTTCTGCCCACCATGTGAAGTAATCATTTGCTATTAGAATGTACCAGTGTCGCTTGATGAATGTGGAACTATTTCCCTAATGATTTCCAGGCCCCACTGTTGGAATGATTTGGTCACTCCAACAGGTTGCAGTGGGGCTACTAATCTTTGTGTTCTTCTAGCGCATCACTGAGAGATAGGGCACTTGCAGGCATAAGCATGTGCATCCTTGAATAATTTGTGCCAGTAAAAGCCAACTCACATAACCTTGTGCGCAATAGTGTTTCCCACAAAGTGACCCTCGGAGGGTCTATCATGCAGATCTTGAAGTACCTTCTTTGATTCATGTGCCTCCAGGAACCTAAGCAAAACTCTGTTACTATGCTTTCTATAAAGCACTCCGTGCATCGACTAATATGCTAAGGCTTTGAGGTGCAATTCCATCTTCTTTCTGATGGAAAAGTGAAAGGGTAGAGTGTCATGCTCAAGGTATTGGCACACATCTGCATACCAAGAGGTTGCATCTTCAGTGGGTGTTGCTTGCCTTATATCATACATCTCAATTTCCTACTCCCAATCAACGAGCTTTTCTTCACTCTCCGGATCGTGTACTGCTTCAATTGCATGTATGCAAATCCCATGTCCTTTGCTCGTGTGAACTAGCTTGATTTGAAGATCATACTCTTGCAAGCCTGTCATCCAGTTCGTACGCCGTTCACCTAGTTCTTGTTGTACAAGCAATGTGCGGACTACTGGGTGAGGAACAAAGATTATGCAGTGGTTCTTCAATAAGTAGGGCCTAAAGTGTCACCACCTTGTATACTGCATATGCTTGCTTATCAATAACGGGGTATTTGAGCTTTGGTCCCTATATGCTTGTGCTCATGAAGGAGATGGGACATTCATCATTTGTTTCATCCTTCTGAGTGAATACTACAGCTAGTGAATTATCAGAGATGAAGGTGTATAACAGAAAATATTTCTTGAAGTATGGGCTGTAGAGTGTAGACACTTCTACAATGGCCTGCTTGATTTAGGTGAATGAATACTTTTCCCTCTTTCCCCATCTGTAGACTATATCTTTCTTGGTCATTCCCTGCATGGGCTTCACTACCTGCTCATAATCCTAGATGAACTTCCAGAGGAAGTTTATCTTACCCTAGAAGGACTGCATGGCTTTCTTATTGGATTGGTGAGGGATCTATGTAATAGTTTGGACCCGGTCTGGATCCACCTTGATCCCGCTTTTGGTAACAATGTGTCTGAGAAGGTTCCCCACAGACACTGTGAATACACCCTTTTTGGGGTTCAAGGAAATTTCAGATCTTTGACATTGCTCAAATATTTTCTTCAGATGGCGTATGTGGTCCTCTCATCTTCTTGAGAACATAGTAACATCATCGAGGTATACCACTATGCTCTGTCTGATGAGTCCATCAAAAGCGATGTCCATGGCATGTTGAAAGGTTGCACCTGCATTTACAAGCGCAAATGACATTCGTCTGTAAGCGAACATAACCCACTTGGTATGGAAATTAGTCTTAGGTCCGTTAGGTTCTTCTACCAGAACCTGATTGTATCCTGAGAAATTGACGAGAAAAACATCTATGCCCCATATACTATTTGTAGAATGTGGTCCATAGATGGCACGAGGTAGTTGTATTTGTCTGAGGCGCGATTTACGTTCTAGAAATCAACACACAAGCAGATTTCCTCGGACTTCTTTCGTACAGGAACAAGATTTGAAACCCATGTGGAATGACGAACTTTGTATATGATCCATGCATCCAACAGCCTGGTGAGATCTTGCTTTATGAGGGGTTCAAGTGACGGGTGTACTTTTCTCAGCTTCTGCTGATATGGATTGAGCCCTTCTTTGATCGAGATGATGTGTTGGATGATCCACGTACCATAACTTTTAGATAATCATACGTCCATGCGAACACATCTTGGTACTATTTGAACAAGCGGATAAAGGCTTGCCACTCTTGTTGTGTGAAAAATGTACCAATATTGATGAACTTCAGATCTTGTTCTGTTCCCAAGTTGATCAGTTTGTGCATAATGGTGGAACTATGGGTCTTGCTGTTCCTCGACCCCTTAAAACGTTCTTGCAAGTCATAAAGCTTTTCCAATGTTGCTGCACCTTTTGTGATAAGGTGACCTTTCTTGTTACCAGCTTCTGCTTGCAGAGAGTGCTCATACTCATCATCATCTATCGCTACATCTTTGAAGATGTCAATGTTGGCCATGAAATGCAGTATGTATTGATCATTGTTAAACACTCGTAAATTAGTTACATTGTCTAGGATAGATGGCTTGTACAAAATTTCAATAGTAAATCTATCCCTAATCGGTGACATTTTCGAATCTGCATTTGCCCTGGAATTGGCAGCTGCATTATGCGTACGTGGTAAAAAAATAATGTTAAATTCTTGGTATTTAGATATTAGCCACCATACCTCTTGCTGGTAACTTTTGAGATGTGGTGACAAAGAGTGAATGGTGTTACGTACTTGTCGTACCACTATATCTGAATCACCTACCACTTTGAGCATGACCACATTGAGTTTGATGGCTTTCTACAAGCCTAACATGAGTGCTTCATACTCAGCAACAATTTTTATGCACTCGAACTCCGAGCGACTTAAAACTAAATGCTTCTGGTTGTAAGGGCCAATCAAGACACACCTAGCTTATAAGCCATCCTGTGTCTTTGATCCGTCGAAGTACATGGTCCACAACCTATTTGTACACAGACCGCTTGATGTGCTAGTACTACTACTACTACTACTGTTTCTACTACTACTATTGGTATGATGCACTATACATGTTCCATTACCATCAGTTGGGCATGGAAGGAGTCCCAACTGCGTGTCTGGTGGGGTTGGAGCTGGCCATGCAGGATAACACCCTAATGTTGTTTCCAGGAGGCAGTTGTCAAACATGAGTTCTGGGAAGGCCAACAATTCATTCTCACCATTAAGGGGAGTGACATTGTGCTTCATATACTTCTTTGACAATACCCAAATTTGGCTACATTTTCCCTTATACGGAAGCCACATGTGGAAACCATCTATAGCAAAATATCCGTCCAGTTTGCTAGACCAGTCTCTGTTGAGTAGTAGACTGTATGCTTCCGGTATGTACACAACAACTATGTTGATGCATTGTTGGACTCGACCATCATGAGATAGTTAGATGATCATGTCTCATAGTTCACCAATGGCTGGTAACAATGGTTAATCAAGTTGGATGATTCGTGCATATGTCTTGCTCCATTATGCATTGATCTTTTCTTCAATGGATAGCACATGACGTTGGCTGTCACACCAGAATCAACCAAGCAATTGTGAACATTGCAGTTAAAAATTTCAAATGATAACAGGAATAGAGGGTAACCTGAGTTATCTTCTTCCATTCGAAATGTGTTGAGCATAGTAGAAAGTGATCCAGGAGGTGTGCTTGCTCCCTTGCTGGTAGAGGTTGCGTTGTCCATTGTTTTCCATCCCAATGTGCACAAAAGGATATCTCGTTGACTCTAGATATTATCTAACTAAAACAAACTAATGTTTTTCAAGTTTTCTTCATGTCATCTACAATGTTGTATTCCAGAGGTGGTAGACTCATCAAGGTGTCTGGGGTATAACGGATGTTCATGCTGTCCGACGGAGTGTTCTGCAACTTGCCACTCATGGACGTACTCTTGTCCATCGTTGTCTTCCTGGACTTGTTTTTTGTTTCCTGCTTTAGGGTGGCCAGTGGATCATCCTTCCTCATTAGTAGTCTCATCTTGTCTTATGCTTCCCCAAGTGTAAGGGAAGCCCCTTTACTCCTAAGATTGTAACGATCATTTTCCTTTTGGGGCTGCTTCTCGGTGTTCATCTTCGACATTGCTTACGAGCACTAATATGCATTCACCACATGCCCATAACATGATGCTTCATCAGGTGCATCTTCTTCATCATTATGAGTGTCTTCCGGCTGCTCCTACATACTATTTTCCGCATCGAAAGCATGACCGCATACAGAGTTTGCGACTCGCTTCCAGTTTGAAGAAGAGTTCTCAGGGTGATGTTATTTGTGGAATGGATAGAACTTAGGATCTATGGACTTTTCAGCTTGGAACATGGAGCTCTACACAGCTTTTGGAGCGAATAGGTTGCTGCTTGATGAGCTTCTCCCTTGTCTCTGTCTGGGTGGATGGCTGCTTGGAGATGTGTCTGTTTTTCGTTGTTTGAGCTTAGACACTTCCGTAGTCAAGTTCTTAATGATGTGAGTGAGGGTTTCAATATTAGTTGTTTCCTTGTCTCTACCCTTGCTCCCCATCGCTTGGGAATTCCTGCTCATATATTTGGATTCTTTTGTTGATTCGTCATCCTTGATGACCCCAATTGGCACATGTCTTTTTCTACAGCAATAGCCTCTCCGCAGTTTTCCAAGAGTGTTGGTTTCACAGCTTGCTTGGCAAACTACACAATGCTAGTTAGTAGTGTGGACGTGTAGTAATCGACAATGATGGAGTCATGAGGTTGGGTGTCCACTACAAATTTTTTCAATATGCGTGTAAACCTATGACTGAAATATTTTACCTTTTCTTTTCCATCCATCTTAGAGCTTCCCAATTCTTTGAGTATCATGGTTGGGGTCTTGTCATCAGAAAAATTTTCAAGGAACATGGGTTTGAATGCACCACAGTTTTGTATGGAGTTCGATGGAAGGCTGTGATACCATGCAGTTGTGCAATCGTCCAAGGTACATGGAAACAACCTACATGCTACGTCATCATACCACACCTCAAGGGTCTGTAGTTGTAGGTAGAAATTGTCCAAGTGATCTTTTTCCTTCACCATGCTGTAAGGGTTAAAATTGACATTCATTCTCTCCACTCTCTTCAGCATCTTGTGAAAGACACCTCGGAGAGCCAATGGTCCTTGAGTCTGTTGGGCTAATTTATTAACAAAAATTAACACAAGTATTTAATTATCAATCCGGGTTTGTAAAACTTGGAGGAAAATCCATAGTATATGGATATCAGATGTAGCCAAGCTTAGAAGATAAAATTGGAGAGTTAAGGAAGTACATATTACAAATATAAACCTATTTTAACAATTTCTAATTCACTTATGTAATATGTGAGGGATGAGGCTCCTAACTTAGGAGAACCAGGTTGTCCTTCCCTGCAATACTACTTTCATGAAGAGAAATCTAAAAGAACTAATTAACAATGGTTTATGATGAAGAAGATGTAAAAGAAGAGGCTCCTAGCTAAGGAGAACCAGATTTTTCTTCTTCACAATTCTACTCTATCATAATCACCATTGGTTCAAACCAAAAATACATAAATAACTTCAAATAAGAAAAGGAGAATGAAATTCGGTTTTAGTTCAAAATCAAATAGAAGGGAAATTTAAATTAAATTCCTGTGTGTCCCTTCATATGTAGATTAGAATTAAACCAATATCCATTCAACAATCATCATAATCTAATTCAAATAAAAAAATTTGAAACAAAACAAGTAAACAAATCTAAAGCAACTATTTCATGAAAATTAAGCTAGTTTAACAATGAAGTGTACTTAGCTTCGAGTGGGGGCCCTCCACCCTTGCCTTGAACACTTGAGGCTGCTATAAAATGCTAAAACTTCAAGCACTCATCCACACTAATGAACAAAAAAATGGAAGTAGAACAAGTTTTTCTAATTAATCTCCAATATTCAAATGTCTTAGCATAAAGTTATATAAAAATTACATATCATAAGCCTTCAAAGTCTTGGCTTAAATAGAAGTTTATGAAAAAAACTGATCTAAATTCTCTTTAACAATCATATCTATTCATATCCATTTATCTAAGTTGAATTCATTCAATCCATCCCAAGAAATATGGACAATCCCATGAAATCACAAAACTGCCCTATTTCCTACGGATTTTCTGGGTGACTAGTCATGTTTGACCAGCCTTGACCGAGCCTAATAAATCTTGTTTTGACCGAACCAAGTGGAATTAGTTTATTCCTAGTTCCCAAGATTTCCATTCATGCATTCAGCTAGAGCCCAAGTGTCCTGCAAATATGTCATCCACATAGCTATTACGAGAATTTCTGATTCTGTCCAAAATTGCACTTGAAACTCAATTTTCATAAAAACTTCTAGAAATTGCAAAATTAAAATTAAATACCTAAATATGCATAAAATACATCAAAATGAGATGAATATGATGGAAAATGGATGGAAAATATAAAGATTAAGTAAGTTTCCTTAAGCAAAAATAGACCAAAACTGAGGGCCAACATCTCCCCCTTGCTGATCTTCAAGCATGTCCTCATGCTTGTTTCTTCCTTTTGACCTTTTACTTCTATATGCTGATTGGCCTGTTGATGTACCTATGGCTTTGACCCTTGAAGATAAAGCTTTCTCTTGAGTTACTTGTAAAAGGATATCTATGCCTTCAACTTTTAAAATCAAAACCATACTTGTTTCAAAAATCGAATTTTAACCTTCTCTACTTTTAATTAACACCATACTTGCAAATCAAATCTTATTCTGCCTTCAGAGATCCTTAAATTTTGAAATAAACAATGCTCTCTTTTAAAAAAAAAAAATACTGCTCTTTATCCTTCAAAATTGATTTTTTTTTAAATGAATCTTTGTTCTCAAAATCAGTTTTGAAGATTTTTTTAACAAACTCTTCTCTAAGAAAAACATTCTCAAGTCAATATTCTTTAATTCTGGACTCTAACCCACTGAAACAATGAATCAAAGGACTTCCAAAAATTATTATGGTTCATCAAAGAGAGAAGTTGCTGCTTAATGACTAGAGTCCCTCCTTTTCACAGAATGTCATATATTGATCTACATCCAACAATGATTCCATGTTTGCAGCATTATTCATGTGTACTTTTTTCTATCCATCCACCATCATATGGTCTTCCATTAACCAAACCAGGAGAGCCATTAAGCTCAGAGTTGACTTCAGCAATTTTCCCATGCAATTTACAAAATAGGGGTTGAAAGAACCATAAAAATATCCCAAATAGAAATGGATTTGACAAAACTGCTCTTGGGAAGCCTAATTAGGCTCGTTTTGAAGAAAACCCATGTTTTCGTTTATCAAATTTCATTTTATTTTTTTTCAGAAAAAACAACGAAAAATAGTGGCCTTTATAAATCGAAATGCATTTCCAAGACTGAATAAAATTTCATGATCATCAAATTTGAAATCAATTTCTCCAAATGCTTCTTTAGTATCCTACTTACCTCTTTCTGATGCTCTTAAAAAACAATTGAATTGCAAGCTTGTTTAATTTCTGTTTCACTACAACAAGAAGTCACTACTTTTTTAAAATCATTACCCTTTGTAGAGATGAAACAAACATTTTTCTTATTCTCTGATTCAAAAACCAATTTCTCTTTTGTTCATGCAATCAAACTTTCTCCTTTATACATCTCTGTAAAAAAAAAAATTATACTCTGTTTTGAAATAGAAATTCATAAGAATAAAAAAAATTCATGTCATAATTTTTATGTGTTTCTTAATGTATTCTGTGAGTTCGAATTGAGGCTCTCTATACAAATCACCATGCAAACCATGATTTAATAACTAATCTCTTCAGCATTGTATACAACCGAGACTCTTCATCGTTCAATGGTCAATTTACAACACTACTTCAGTTATATAAGACTTCTTTGCCCACTATTCAATGATTCATATAAACCATTGCACTATTTATACAATCAACATATGATAGTCAATGTAATTTTGGCTTTGCGCACTCAAATATAAACCCAAATCTTCAAACATAAGCCCAATACTCTGTTTTTATTGACCCATTCTTTCATGCATCGAACTGAAACTTGGTTTTTTTATCATATTGTTTGTTCATAAAAACACATGTACAGGTGTAGCTTTTAGGCTTGGCGACTATGCGTTTTTACAACTACATGCTTTCAAAACTTCACTCAAAACTTCTCATTCATTATTTCAACACGCAGTCAACCATAATAAACACTCTATTTTGTGGAGAACCGAGACCTGTCAGTCATGATTTATTTTGATTTTTCTCCACCTTACAGCTAACAACTCCTTCATTAACCTAAAGCTTATATCATTGTGCATTATTTGTGCAATCAAGTCCACTGTTTGTGCAATTAAACTCACTGTGTAAACACTTCATTTTATTAACAAACTTGGCGATTTCATGGAGGATCGAAATCAATTTACCTGACTGCGTTGAAGTGTCATGATTTCTTTGTGTCACCTAATTATCTACATTTAACACCTTTGTTTGTTGACTGGTGGCATAAACAAACCTTAAATAAATCACAAACTATCCATAATCTCGACAAATAATCCCGATTTTTCCTCTAAACTATCCATTGCATTAAGGAAATAGATTGGGTTTCTCCTTACCTTGGATCTTCATGGGATTTTTGTCAACCGCTTCCACCTTCTTCGTTTCCTAGCTTACCCTACTTATCTCTCCAATTTCTCAGCATTATATCTCTTTCACCTTCCTCGGTTTGTTTCCTCTGTCAAACCGGTTTTCACTTCCTTTGACTGTATGCTAATAGCTCTTAATTTCTACCATTCCCGTTGAGCCTCCAATGGCTATGATGGCATGAGGTTTTGAGGTTTGTGACTATGGCAGAGCTCATTAACGATGAACACACAGAGTTTTCTCTATTGGTTTGAATGCATATTTGACCATTTCATATTTTAATTGTTGTCCTTTTGATTGGTATGCCATGTATAGTCTCCATTGGACATTGCCCTCGTGGCCATCCCTTTGACCAGATACCATGCATAACCATCGAACTGCTGAATAGAACTGTTTATATCATGTTGTTGCCACCATTCCGTTTATTGTTTGCATTCATATTTGAAGCCGTCCTTCTCTCTTGCCATGGCTTATCCTTTGACTATCATATATATTGCTTTGTTGTTATGTCGATTGCATGAATGTCATATATCACTTCACCGGTTATTCATTCATCATGTTTTTCATTGGGTTTGCAATGCATTACCACTGGCTTACCATAATGAGAGTATTATCATAAGGCTTGGTATAATAACCTTGCACCATCACATCGTATTTCCATAAAGTTTGCTATGATAATATCGTATTACCATTTTCCATGATAACCTTACACTGTTGAATCATATTACCATCTCATGCACTATGATATGTTTAATACATTAATCATTTCGATTTTGTATTTTCTTGCAATATATTTCATAATGTGCATATCCCTTATGTTTTACAATGTATCTCTTTAATTTTAAAATGACCATTTAGGTCATGTTTAAAATTATTTCCCATAATACTAATGTTTTATTTATGGTGCAGGTTTCGACTTGTTAAATCCTCATTTTGATCCCTTTTGCTTTATGGAAAAATACTTAGGGTTATGGAATGTTAATGTTATGGAATGAATATGGAATATAGAAATTAAATATAGAATGTACATAGGATTAGGTATAGGATAAATGTAGAATGTAAATGTAGGATAGGATTAGGTATAAGATAATGGGTATAGGATGAGGGTAAAATATGCATTCAGGTATTAACTTAATTTTAACAAGCTCTAAAAATTTCTAAAAACTCGAATTTGCAAGAGCAAAATTTTGTACTCACAATACTTGTACTTCCCTGACAATATTGGATGATGTTATCTGATCAAATGTCTTAGATAGCTTGAAACATAGAATTTATTTCTGCCTTCTATTCTAGCATCCTTCATTGATTCTGGTCCATTGATTATCGATGTCATTCCGGCCCCTCTGCAATTGATTCATAATAACTTAGGTCCCTTCTATCATGTACATTTTTATGGAATGTATACATGTTTTTGCTAACATTTTAGGTCCCAACTGTTATTGATTTCAGAAATATTTCAGGACCCAACTACCAACAATACAAGTTCTGTTATCGATTCAGTTGCACAATTAAGTTTCTTCTGCGACCTTCCCCCTTGCTGATGGGAAGACTTGTCCTCAAGTCTTGTTTATTTTGGAGGTTGATTTCTAGAAAATCAATCTGAAGAAATGGTAAATCAAAATAGAGAATTCATATTGGCAAAACAAGTTAGTTTTCCTATATGAATTCGAGTTTGCATTGTGCCACTTTCGTGGATTTTCACAACCAAACTCCTTTATTATTTTTGACCTTTTTCTATTTTTTATTTTTTTTCTGGATGGAGGTGGGGTGTAATGGAGTAGGTGAATTTTCACTTTGCTTTGACTTGAACATTTGTATTCATATTCTTAAATATGAATTTAAGATTGACTTCGAAAAGTACCTCATCCATGGAGTTCACTCCATTCTTCCTATGATCTGCAAAAACATAGCACTTGCCTACAATACAATATTAGATGATGGAGGAAGATAGGTTTACAATCTCTCTTCTTCCAATAAATATGTAAATCATTACAAGAATTTCTTAGAAAACAAGTCCAAAGATGATATACAAATAAATTGCATTTATTTACCCCTTGAGGAATGGTGGTTAGCCTAGACCTCCTAGCGGTATTTTGTTTACAAAATATTGATTTTATATCCAATTAGAATGATTCCAAAGCCAAGTTGAAGTGAAGTAATATGGCTACCTCCAGTATAAACATGTTTTCAAAATGGGTTAAAATTATATGGTAAAAATTATAAGGAGTGCCATGTTTGATAGAGTTGCTTGTTAATTTTTAACTAGACCAACAGTCACTATTTGAAGTGTAACTTTTTTGATAAGGATAAGATCAATGTGATTCCACTTGGAGATTAAATTATATTCACTTTTATCTTTCTAGTAGAAACAAGTTTTAAAATCCATTAGGTTTGATATCACAAAATTGTTGATGAACAGACCTAGGAGGCAGAGTTTTACTATGCTAATTTGAAGACATGCAGTCATTAAATGTGACATATATTTTCCATTTCAACTCCAAATGGAATGATTCAAATTGTGTCTTAAACTAGGCTTGAATATATATCTCCCAGATAAACAGGTTTTTAAGAGAAGATGATTTGGTATGTTAAATATTCCAATGATTAGTCAAGACCTAGAATTGTCACCATGCAGATTTTTTGAGAAACAGTTAGTATTTTAAGAATAACGTTTTCTTATGATCCCTGATTGAAGTGATTCAAATTGATTTGGAAACTAGATTCCAAGGGCTATCTTCCCTATGAATTTCAAATAAAAATGTTTCCATTAGACACCTCAAATATAGGCTGTACTAACTCTGTCCTCAACATTTCACTTGAGACCTAGTTTTGATTTTGATCACATTTTTATTTGTGATATAAATTGAAAATTTCAAAATGGATTCCAAAACTAGATTTCAAGAGATATTTAAAAAAAAAAAAAAAATCATGATTTCAAAATGATCCTATATGATTACCCAAAATAGGATTTTTCTTACTTCATTTTGCCATGTAGTCCTTTCAAATGAATATTGAACAATGATTTGAAGAAATATTCATGACAGTTTGAAACAAATTTATTTAGGAAGTCTGATTGTGAATTCATTTGACTTGTTTATTTATTCTATTCTATCGTATTCTATTTTAGAAAAATGATTCATTCTCTCAAGTATAAGAGAATTTCCAATGCATCCATTTTCATAACAAGATTATGAGTAAACTCACATCCAAATTTGAAAAATATACGTTAATAAATTTTTGGACATGAAAATTTATTTGATCATAAAGATTTGATGAGAAAGAATGTTGAATAATGGAGTAATGTTGTAACTTATTCTTTAACATCATTTTTTAGATCTTGTCTTGCAAATGGGTTTTGTAGTTATTTTTTTATTTTATTTTTCGTTGGGGGTTTTGTTTTGGGAATCTACTTTTAGGATCTCTATTTCTAGGCATAAAGAAACATAACTAAGAGAAATGTATCTTAACTAAAAAATTTTATCAAATTTTTAGTGTTTTTGTTTATCTTCTAATTGACTATGCTGATAATTCGATCCCCGGCAACGGCACCAAAATGTTGGGTTAATTTATTAACACAAATTAACACAAGTATTTAATTATCAATCCAGGTTTGTGAAACTTGGAGGCAAATCCACAGTATATGGGTATCAGATGTAGCCAAGCTTAGAAGATAAAATTTGAAGAGTTAAGGAATTACATATTACAAATATAAACCTATTTTAAAAATTTCTAATTCACTTATGTAATATGTGACGGATGAGGTTCCTAACTTAGGAGAACCAGGTTGTCCTTCCCTGCAATACTACTTTCATGAAGAGAAATCTAAAAGAACTAATTAAAAATGGTTTATGATGTAGAAGATGTAAAAGAAGAGGCTCCTAACTAAGGAGGAACAGATTGTCCTTCTTCACAATTCTACTCTACCATAATCACCATTGCTTCAAACCAGAAATACATAAATAACTTCAAATAAGAAAAGGAGAATGAAATTCAGTTTTAGTTCAAGATCAAATAGAAGGGGAATTTAACTTAAATTTCTGTGTGTCCCTTCATATGTAGATTAGAATTAAACCAATATCCATTCAACAATAATCACACATTAATTCAAATAAGCAAATTTGAAACAAAACAAGTAAACAAATCTAAAGCAACTAGTTCATGAAAATTAAGCTAGTTTAACAATGAAGTGTACTTAGCTTGGAGTGGGGCCCTCCACCCTTGCCTTGCACACTTGAGGCTACTATCAAATGCTGAAAATTCAAGAATTTATCCACACTAATGAAGAACAAAACAGAAGTAGAACAATGTTTTCTAATTAATCTCCAATATTCAAATGTCTCAGCATAAAGTTATATAAAAATTACATATCATAAGCCTTCAAAGTCTTGTCTTAAATAAAATTTTATGAAACAAATTGATCTGAAGTCTCTAACAATCATATCTATTCATATCCATCTACCTAAGTCGAATTCATTCAATCCATCCCAAGGAATATGGACATTCCCATGAAATCACAAAACTGCCCTATTTCCTACGGATTTTCTGGGTGACTAGTCATGTTTGACCAGCCTTGACTGGGCCTAATAAATCTTGTTTTGACCAAACCAAGTGGAATTAGTTCATCCTAGTTCCCAATATTTCCCTTCATGCATCCATCTCGAGCCCAAGTGTCCTACAAATATGTCATCCACATAACTATTACGAGAATTTCTGATTCTGTCCAAAATTGCACTTGAAACTCAATTTTCATAAAAACTTCTAGAAATTGCAAAATTAAAATTAAATACCTGAATATGCATAAAATACATCAAAATGAGATGGATGTGATAGAAAATGGATGGAAAATATAAGTATTGAGTAAGTTTCCTTAAGCAAAAATAGACCAAAACTGAGGGCCAACAGAGTCATCCATTCCAGATTTTGGTCAGCCATCTCTTCTTCTTCTTCGTCCTCCTCATCTCTTTCAGAATATGATGGTTTGAGCTCTAAGTCTATTGGTTTATCTCCACGTCCGCCTTCTCTACTACCTTCCCCTCTGCCTCCTATACTGAATTCTGATCCTAAGATCACAAGGGTGTCTAGTTCACCTTGCCGGAGGATGGAGGTTCCTCTCCATCTTTAATAGTGTATGGAATATGTTGCATGCCCAAGATCAGGACAACTACTTTTGTGAACTGGCGGGTGATGGGACAAACATACCAAAGTTAATGATATGTAATTTCATGTTCAGTATTGGGAGGTTAGAAGTAACCAACTGGAGAGTCACGCGTAGGTGAGAGGGAGCGCGAGTTACTGCCTTTACTAGATGGTTGATGAGTGAGTGTCAGAGGATGTTCAACAATATACAATTGGCTTCCCTACTTCTAGTGCCAGAAATGTTGATGGTGATGGACCCGCCAACATTTGGGAGATCACCTCGATATGAAATTCCAACTAGACCTCACACCGTTTGGTGTGGGACTCTCGTCTAGTATGATGGCCCAGTTACCATTATCTTAAATATTTGCCTCAACTCTTGCTTGTTAGCACAGGAGAGTGGTCTGCTTTGTCTTTGAGAAGTCAGTTTTGTGTGCCTGGTGATTACTAGTGTTACTTATGTCAATGATTCTCTCACTGTAGAGGGAGAGGGTAGGAGTGAGTCCCAAGTTGATTGGAAGGAAGCCCCAACTTTGTTACAAACACACAACACAATAGGATGTGCGCAACTTCCAGAAGAACAGTCCACATGGATGCGGCAGTCACAACACACAATGGAAGATAACACGTACAACACTCAATCGATGAGTCCATGTGAGTGCAATAGTTGTTATAGAAAGTTTTATGTGAAAGGTTTGTTTGATGTTCGTCGAGGTAACCAACACAGGAAAGACAACATTAACATCATATACAACACATTTTCATTAATAGATATTAATTATAACAAGTGAATGAGTTCAAGTGTTAAACACAGGTTAAAGAAACATGCATTAAAAGTGTTCAAGATTAGTCTTACAACAGTTACAATACATGTGTGAAAATATGTTCTCCTATTAGTAGGCTTCTGAATTAAGCGAAATTCCCAAGACACATCGTTACACCATACATCACTAACCTTGTGCACAGGGTGTTGGAGCCACTACTTACTCCTCAAATAAAATATTACAAACTCTTAAGGCTATGTGGAAGGAGCTGAGGTGAAAATGTCCTTTGCATGTACAAATGAGGGGGTATTTATAGCCAAGGGTGAAACTAACCTTTGTGGCTGTTCAACTACCCTCATGATTATTTGACTTCCACGAATTTTCGACTTTACATGACTCTTTGTAAAACAAGTGGGTCTCTTGGACTTCCATGTTACATTACATTGATTAACAATATGGCCCACAGTAGAGATGTGGACAACATGACTCGACATGATAGTACTAGTACATTCGTGTTGCTGTTGGTGTGCATGTCGAGCTGCAGTGATGCTCGGCAATGGATGTCATCATGGTGTGTGACAAATTCACCTCTGCATGGCAAAGTGCCCAGAGTCTTCAATTAATCTGAAAATCACTCGTGAGTGATATCAGTTAATTAATAAATGAATGAAGGTATTACAAACTCATGTGTTGGTGTGTGTTTATGTTATCTTAGGCAACAGATTGATAAGATTGCAAAATACAGAGACACTGAAAAACAGTAAGAGAAACGTAGCAAGCAAAACAGAACACAACAAAATTTAATAAGGAGTTCACCCAATCCTCCTAGGCTACATTTCTGGTCCAGCTTTCAGTGGTGGCCTTCTCTTATTGTGTCTTTAAGCAGAGCTTTTACAATGAGGAGCTCAATTTGAGTCTTCTGAAACAGATGATGCTTAGTAGGGTGGTTCTTGGATTCCCCAAGCCACTAGAGTGCACAGACTCCCCCTTACCAAGTGTCGACCTCAACTGGTCTTAATGGGATGAGTCTAATTTGGTACTCAGTTCCCCGATAGATATCCTCACTAGTATTGCTTAAACCTCTCAAGCCTTCTGTCTGCTCGATGCTACCTTCGCTCCGCAGGTCAGCTCGACTCGCTGTTCTCTACTTCACTTTCTGTTGATTTTCTCTGGCTCATTGTCTCCTTCTCTCTGTTTCATTCTCTGTCTATTCATGGCTTAAGGCCAATTCGTACCTTTGACTGTTTGCTTCCTCTTCCACCTCTTCAGATCGCTTGCTACTGTTTGCTTGGAATTCCCTGCCTCTGTGTCTTCACCACTATGTAACATCTCCAAGGGAGGTGGCCACTTGTCCCTTCACGAATTGAGAACCAGCTTTTCCTTAATGGTTCATTATTTCAGTTATGTTGTGAAATGATTCATCCATCAACTCAGTGGTCAAATCCGACTTCAGACTTTTATATGTTGTAGCTTAATTCTCCCTCCAGATATGGTCATTCATCGGGTGCAATCTTCGTTGTTAGATCTGGAGCCCCCAGATCATACAGTGTTCACTCTTATTGCATGGTTGACTTGCTCAGACGTTAGCCCGCAATGAGAGGTGGTTTTCTCTCTCATCCACTGGACATGCATCATTCACTATATGGCATCGCTGGGTCTCCTGACAATTCTGCTTACCACCCAAAATGCCTATGATATTCCGCCGGTTTTGGAACGCGAGACCTGCCTGTCATTTCAGTGCTTTTCCCATGGTTTATGGCTTTCCTTATGACCAAGTGCTCAGGGCTATTCCTTCTCAAGGAATCGTGCATCAGAAACAACCTCCGTTTTCCGATATGGACTTCCTACTTGCTAGTTTGCATCCTGCATGGTCTCCATGGGCCTTGGTCAGCGCGCTTTGACCAAGGTCCTCGTCGTTCCTTGCTGTCTACAAATTGCCACTGCCCAGAGGTCCTTCTTGATAGCTCTTTGTTCACAAGTTTTTGAAGTCTGTCATGATTTGATACAGTCATAGAACTCTGATAATTTCCCAATTCAGATCACGGCCTTCCCACTAAAAAAGCTTTTGGACCACCAAAAGTTGGTTTTCAAGCATCGACTAAGTGAGGATACAATTGTCTCACTTGTCCAATCTCTATCCACTTTGCATTGCTCAGCTTTGAACCGTTGAGCCCAATTGTGAGGTACTCAACATCTCCCCTGTGCATCATTCTCGCCTTCGTATCTAGAACTGTGTCTTCCTGTAATTCATTAAGATATTTAGGTAATAGGTCATCAAGAGAAGGCAATTGACTCTGCTCTTCAGGATCCTCAATTATTGAAGGTTCAAACAATCTCAAGCAATCTGCATTCACGATTGAGTAGATGTGCATGTAAGCTGGTAGATCAAGGTGAAAAGCATTCTCACCAATTTTCTCAAGTATCTTGAAGGGTCCATACCTGATAGGCTTTAGCTTTTTACCTTCACCTTGCATTCTATCCTTGCTAATATACAACCAGACTTGGTCACCAACTTGGAAACTATGCTCCATCTGATTCTTGTCATGCCTTGCCTTGTACTTGGCTTGGCTCTTTCTAGTTGTTCCTATACTACATGGTGGATCTCTTGGATTTGTTCAATGAACCTAGTTGCCTAGTCCACATCACTGTGTCCCTCAACTGTGGTGTCCTTACCAAAGACAAAATCCAAAGGATACCTTGGTGTGAAACCAAAACAGGTCTCAAAAGGAGACCTCCGTGTAGAAGAATGTTTTTATCGGTTGTAAGCATGTTGCACATAACACAAATGTTCATCCCAAAGCTTAGGATGCTTACTGCAATATCCTCTAAGCAACTGGATCACTCTTCTGTTGATTACTTCTATCTAGCCATCAGTTTATGGATGGAAAGCTATGCTTTTCTTTAGTTTGGTGTCCATTAATTCCAACAGACTTGACCAAAAATTCCCCACAAATCGGGTGTCTTGATCAGATACAATGGAAGTGGGTAATCCAAAATGAACCCATACATGTTGAAAGAACAGTTTTGCAGTTTGTTCAGCTATAATCTGTTTACTACAAGGTATCAAAATACACATTTTGCTGAACCTATCCACAAAAACATATAGATAATCATGACCTTTCCTAGATTTAGGCAGTCCTCCAACAAAATCCATAGAAACATTTTCCCAAGGATGAGAAGGAACTAGCAATGGAGTGTACAAGCCTAGTTTTCTATTGCTAGGCTTGCTTTTAGCACACATAGTACAGCCTCTTACATATCTAGAAATTGTCTCGTTCATTTTCGGCCAATAACAAAATCTTTACAGTTGTGCAACTGTTTTACTTACCCCAAAGTGACCTGATATTAGAGAAGTGCGTGCTTCTCGAATTATCTTTACTCTTTCAGTTTGTGGAATGCATAACTTCCCACAATGATATAAGAGTTGGTCCTTTACATGATAATCCAACTCTTCTATTCATTTGCCTTGACTCAAAGTTGCATATACATCTTTAAAGTCTATATCTTGAGCATATTATTCAATGTAGCTTTCATGTAACACAGAATTATGCTTAAGTATAGTAGATGCATTTATAATGGGTCTAGATAAGATATCTGCAACTTTATTGTGTATGCCATTTTTATATCTGATGACCAAATGAAACTGTTGTAGAAAACCCATCCATCTATAGTGTCTTGATTGCTGCAACTTAGTTTGGGAGTGTAGATATTGAAGTGGTTAATGATCAGTATGTATTACTATCTCTTTGCCCATTAAGTAATGTTTCCACTTTTTCACACTTTGTACTAGTGCATACAATTCTTTATCATATGCAGGATCATAGTTAACTACTGCAGAATTAAATGTCTGAGAATGATAACATATGGGTTTACCGTGCTGTATCAACACTGCTCCCATGGCATAGTCACTGGCATACATTTGGATCTCAAATGGTCTTTGAACATCAGGCAGTGCTAGTACAGGTGTTGTACTAATCTTTTCTTTCAAGGTTTCGAAGGCTTTTTGTTGTTTGCTCCCCATTGAAACAACTTGTTCAATCCTGTTAAAGCATGTAAGGGAGCTGCAATTAAGGAAAATCTAGAAATAAACTTTCTCCAATATTGTGTTGCTCCTAAGAAGCTCCTAACTTCTATAGCAGATTTGTGTTTAGGCTAGTTTACAATGACTGCCACCTTAGAGGGATTTATCTTCAATTCACCACCCCCTACTATATGTCCCAAATAATTCAAAGATGTTTTGCCAAATTCACATTTTGAGAGTTTAACATAAAAATTTTCTCTTTTCAAAACATCTAGTGTCTGCTTAACATGTTTTAAATGTTCTTCCCATGTTTTTCTAAATATCAGAATGTCATCCAGATACACAATAACAAAATCACCAAGAAAAGGTCTGAGTACATCATTCATTATTCTCATGAAAGTAGTAGGAGCATTAGTTAAGCATTAGTAGAAATAAGTCTTCCATGCATCTTGTTCTGCAACTCTGACCTGATGGTATCCACTATGCAAGTCTAACTTGGAAAAATAAATAACTTCTTTCAATTGATCTAAGAGATCATCCATGCGAGGAAGGGGATAGCGATTTTTGATTGTTGTCTTATTCAGTGCTCGGTAATCAATGTACATTCTCCATAAGCCATCTTTCTTTCTCACCAAAATGATTGGTGACCCACATGGTGATGTGCTAGGTCTGATGAACCCTTTCTCGAGCAACCCCTGCACCTGCTTCTTGATTTATGCGTTCTCTAAAGCGGACAACCTGTACATTCCAATGTTAGGCAATGGAGCATCTTGCTGGAAAATAATATCGTGCACTATTTCCTTTTTGGGTGGCAGACCTTTAGGTTCTTGAAACAAGATATCATACTCTAAAACAACCTTTCCTAAATCAGCTTGCTGTTTAGCATTACAACCCTCAAATACATTGGTTTTATCAGGTTTCTTTTCCTTTACAACCATCAGTAAGAATTGTTTGCATGAATTGATCATTCGTTTCATCTGCCCTGAGTTTATGAAAGTGTAATTATTCTTGAGCTTATGAGCTCTTACAAAGTATTCGATTCCATATTTAATGAGTAGATACTTGTTCTCAGCTCGATAGAAGATAGCTTTTCTGTTATACAAGTAACGGCTTCCTAAAACAATTCCACATATATCCAAAGGAATTATGTCTAACTCAACCTCATTTACAAATGCTAACCCAAAAGAAAACTTGAGTTTGCATTGTCTAGTAACTTGTAGTTGTGCTTTATCACTTAACCATCCTAATGGGTATGGTTTCTTGTGAGGTGTAGTCAGTAATCCCAACTTCTTTACAATTGTTTCAAAAATTAAATTTACTTGTGAGCCACTATCAAACAAAGTATCAATCTTTTGATGTTTGGAAATAACTCAAATATGGATAAGCTCATGTCTTTTTCTCTCATTTTCTTCATCAATATTAGATTGTGTAGAATTACTAGTAGATGCTTAAGAATTCTTACCTTTTATACCTGTGGCTGCAATGGTTGTTTCATCTCCTGAGTCTGACCCCAAATCTTTCTGAATAGCTGCAACAATCTTCTTCTTCTTTCCCTCGAACTTCTTAGGCATCAGCTCTGGATGCAAAATCCAACAGTGCTCATCATCATGCCCATCCTTCTTATAGTGAGTGCATGAAGCCTTTCTTTTTTGTGCAGTGTTAGCCTTCCTTGCTTTCAATTTTTGTTTTATTTTCTCCTTATTCTTGCTTGCAGTGGTTTCGGATGATCCCCCAACTTCTGGATTTCCATTCTTTCCTCTAGCTTCTAGATGAGTAGCTTGTACAGATACCTCATCTATACTAGTGGGATTAAACATGAGGATGGTGTGCCTCATGTAGCTGTGTAGACCACTGATGTACTTCAACAGAGTCTCAGGTGAGTCTAATGAGATTCATAGAATAAATGCTCCCTTCCTAAATTTTTGGGTGTATCCCTGTACACTTTGCCCTTTCAACTGTCGAAGAGTTTTCTAGCTCATCATGGCTTGCTGCCTGTAGGCCAATGGATAGAACTACTTTTTGATTGTAGAAACAAATTCACTCCAGATAGAGATAGTCTTACCATGTCTCTTCATGTCAGCTTCGGTCCTGCCTTCCCACCAAACCAAGGTAGTGCCTCCAAGGCATAGGCTTTCCAGCTAAATCTTGCTCCTTTCTGAATCGTTGTTGTGAACTCTGCAATAAACATCAATTTTTCTAATCCAATTGTCTAGCTTTTCTACATTCAACTCTCCATCATATATAGGTAAATCAAATTTAACATCTAGTTTAATCAAAGATGCCTTCTTTAGGAGGTTTGAGAAAGTTTTCCTCTTTCCCTTTGCCTTTTGAGTGGTCATGGAGGAGAGACTCATCTTCTCCTTTGTCTTGTTTGAAGCCTGATGCATCTTCATCTGTGTGTTTTCTAAAATCCTTATACATTTCCTCTACCATGGACCTTGTGGCTAGGAAGCTATCTATGAATTGAGGGTCTGGCCCCACAGAACCTTCTTCTGACATTGTCTTCTGAGGATAGACTCTCCCAATTTCAGGATTAGTTTCGATGAACCAACTCTCCTTCTCCTAATTTGAGCTTTGATCTGGCTAGCATTCAATAGCTAAATCCAGCACAAGCTTGTATAACCTTACAACCTAGAGCTCTGATACCACTTGATCTGAAAATCACTCGTGAGTGATCTCAGTTAATTAATTAATGAATGAATGTATTACAGACTCATGTGCTGGTGTGTGTCTTTGTTATCTTAGGCAACGGATCGATAAGATTGCAAAATACACAGACACTAAAAACAGTAAGAGAAACACAGTAGGCAAAATAGAACACAACAAAATTTAATAAGGAGTTCACCCAATCCTCCTGGGCTACGTCTCCAGTCCAGCTTTCAGTAGTGGCCTTCTTTTGCTATGTCTTTAAGCAAAGCTTTTACAATGAGGAGTTCAATTTGAGTCTCCTGAAATAGATGATGCTTAGTAGGGTGGTTCTTGGATTCCCTAAGCCACTGGAGTGCACAGACTCCCCCTTACCAAGTATTGACCTCAACTGGTCTTAATGGGATGAGTCCAATTTGGTACTCAGTTCCCTGACAGATATCCTCACTAGGATTGCTTGAATCTCTCAAGACTTCTATCTGCTCGATGCTGCCTTAGCTCCACAGGTCAGCTCAGCTCTCAGCTCTCTGCTTCACTTTTTGTTCGGTTTCTCTGGCTCACTATCTCCTTCTCTCTATTTTGTTCTTTGTCTGCTCATGGCTTAAGGCCAATTCGTCCCTTTGACTATTTGCTTCCTCTTCTACCTCTTCGGATTGCCTGTTGCTATTCGCTTGGAATTCCCTACCTCTACGTCTTCGCCACTGTGTAACGTCTCCCAGGGAGGTGGCCACTTGTCCCTTCATGAAATGAGTGCTAGCTCTTCCATGATGGTTCGTTATTTCAGTTACATTGTGAAATGATTCATCCACCAACTCAGTGGTCAAATCGGACTTCAGACTTTTGTATGCCGCAACTTAATTCTCCCTCCAAATCCGGTCATTCATCGGGTGCAATCTCCATCGTTAGATCTCGAGCCCCCAGATCCTACAGTGTTCACTCTTATTTCACGGTTGACTTGCTCGGACGTTAGCCCATGATGAGAGGAAATTTTCTCTCTCATCCTCTGGACACACATTGTTTGTTGTATGGCATCGCTGGGTCTCTTAACAATTTCGCTTACCGCCCAAAACACCTCCGATATTCTGTCGGTTTTGGAGCGAGGGACTCGCCTGTCATTTCAATGTTTTTCCCATGGTTTTCAACTTTCCTTGTGACCGAGCGCTCACAGCTATTCCTTCTTGAGGGGTTTTTCCCAGCGATGCACAATTAGAGCTAATCGCGCATCAGAAACGACCTCCGTTTTCCGATCCGGACTTCCTAACTGCTAGTTTACATCCTATGCGGTCTCCATGGGCCTTGGTCAGCGTGCTTTGACCAAGGTCCTCATTGTTCCTTGCTGGCTACAAACTACCACTGTTCAGAGGTCCTTCCTAATAGCTCTTTGTTCACAAGTTTTTGAAGTCTGTCATGATTTGATATAGTCATAGAACTCTGATAATTTTCCATGGATCCAATTCAGATCATCGATGTTTGTTGGTTCACTTGATGTTTCTTTTGCACATTTCTCCTTTCTTGTATGTTGGAAGGCTTGAAAAGTTCTTCAGTTCATGAAAGGTGGATGTTTGTTCATCCGTCCGTCCGTGAGCACATTTTTCATGTTTCCTCATCCGTCTGTCTATGAACACATCTTTTCATGATCATCCATTCATGAGCACATCTCTTCGCATGCATCGTTTTTTCATCTGTTGGTGAACCTATCCTTCTACATGTGATCCCTTCGTTCATCCCATTCATAGTCACTCCATGTTTATTTGTGTACCTATACTAGCAGTCACTCATGGTAAGACGACATGAAATCCAAAAACCTCCTAGTCTACCATGATACATGATCATTTTGGATGTAGGTGACCAGGAGAGGTAACAAGGTTTTGAAGCCAGATGGAGGCTCTAGACACTGCTGATGAAAAATGTGCAAGAGTCACTAGGTGATGAAGATGGAAAATCTGGATTGAGAGTGACTGTCTGCAAGGCCTGACTTAGCAAGAAGAAAAAACTGCGCAATTTTTTAGAGGAATAGTCTGGGCTGTGGGAAGGTTGTGTAGGCCAAAACTGTGTAATTTCCATAATGAGAGGAAAGTGGGAGCTTGGCAGCCAAAACTGTGCAATTCATGGAGGTAACCGGCAGCTAGCTACTGAGACACTAGCAACAAAAACTATGAAATTCATGGAGGGAACTGGCAGTCAGTTGTTGGGTGACTAGTAGCAAACTTTGCATAATTCCTGAGGGGAACTCATAGTCAGTTGTTGGAGCTTGGCAGAAGAACTACGCAATTCCTAGAGGGAATTGGTAGTTGGTTGCCAGAAGCTACTGGTGGGAAAACCTGCACTCTTTATGGGAGGCTGGCCTGCCAATCACCTCTACACAGTTTCTGAGCTGAGCAGACTGCTAGGTAGCAGATGACTTCCTCATGAAAACGGCACAATTTTCTTGGTGACTAGCTAGTCGACTATCGGGAGGACTAGCTGGAAAAACTGCTCAATTTTCTGAGGGAGACATGGATGGGCACTGGGTGTCTGTCCAACTTGTTTGCACAATTTTCTTAGTCAACGGAGCAGGAAAGGTTTATAGCCTCTGCACAATTTTCGAGGGGAGTTAGTCTCGGGGTGGATGTTGGGTCAAACTCTCTATTTGACCAGCATGAAGGTTGATTTATTTTCTTACGGGTAGTGTAACTTGAAATGACTTTCTTAGTGCTTCTGTGTTGTTGTGGGAGACAGTCGATCGATTCGTTAGTGGGGTGATGGTCTAGCTATCAAAAGGGAGCCCGGTCATTAGAACTTCAGCAAAATGACTAAGTGTGTGAACGAGTGAAAGATACATATGTGATCTTGCAAACACACACTTGCATGACTTGACGATGAGACGACTCAAACCATCCAGACACACATGCTCAACATGAATGACCGATGATGTGAGTGACAAGCGTGGAAATTTTGGTTGATCGTTGGTTGACCATAGCTATGCTTGCGTGACAATGAATGTGACTTTGTGTGTGAGTGTGACAGATGTTTTCATTGTGAACACAACATGTACACATGAAGCGAAGACCTTGAGCATGACTAGCATATGGTTGTAAGAATGACATTGACATCAACATGCAAAAACTTGGGTGAAATGATCAAGCAAGTTGGGTGTGAAGATTCACACGATCTCATGGAGTGAACCTGAGTGTGTTCAATCATCAAGTGAAACTCTCAAGGGAGGCTCCGAAATTGAGTGCAGGCCAAAATTTTGGAGGGTGGTTGTAGCCACTACAACACCATCATAGATCAAAATATTAAATCACATGTAACCATCATAAACTAGAGTCATATATCACATGTAATCATCATAAAACATAATCATAAATCATATGCACAAAAAAACTGAAATAAAATACTGATACTTACCTTTCATCGATCCTTACTTCTACCTTTGTTCTTTTATACACACACTGAATCAGTTTCCACACCAAGCAAACACTGAGTGCCTTATCCTCCACCAGGTGCACATACAAATAGTGTGCATCACATACATACAACCACACATGCCATACAACACCATGCAACACGTGCACCTAAACCTAACATACAACACATACACCTACACCCATTGTACATTCATATATGTGCACAATATACATCAGAAGACTTTCTTACACACACAACACGTGACACCACAAGATGCACACACACACACACCTGGTATAAAACACAACTCATACACCTACACCTAGTGTACAACAAATCATAATACATATGTCTATATCCAATGTACAACACAATACATGCACCTACCCCTGATGTACAAAATAACATAAATACATGTCTAGAGTGCAACACAATGAATGCATATGTCACGATACCATGACTACATAATGCACATACATAGTACAACATGCCCACAACATAGGATGTACAACATGCACTCAATCCAAAATGTACATGAGTACCACATGTACCAAGCACCACCTGCACAACATCACATGTACAGGACACCATCTGCACAACATCACATGTACAGGACACCACCTGCACAACATGTACACAACGCCATATCTACATTATACCATTGTACAATGTGTACACAATACCACATGTACACAGTACCACATGCATGACATGTACGTGACACCACATGTACAAAACATCACCTGCACAACATGTACACAATGCCATATGTACATTATACCATTGTACAATGTGTACACAATACCACATGTACACAGTACCACATGCGCGACATGTATGTGACACCACATGTACACAACACCACATGCAAGATAGGTATATGACACCACCTACACACAACGCAACTTGTACAACATGCACACAACACCACTTTTAAAATCATGCACACCACACCATATGTACATATGGCACCACATGTACAACATGCACACAACACCACTTGTATTATTATAGTGTTTTCTCCTCGAGTATGTACAAAAAGGAAACACTTAAGCTCGTGGATGAAAAACAGTCTCAACAATATAAATGGTTGCTAAACATGGTAGATCTGCAGCAACTGACAGAAATAAAACCTGCCAAATTCCTCATCTATGCCACGATCATAGTTAAACAAAAAAATGAAACATTAATAATAACTCCAATAATTCAATGGAAACCAGATATACAAAGAATAGATGTTATCATAACACCTATGAAGGGAACAAATAAATGTTACTAGTCCCACTCTATGGGATGGGTTCTTGGCTATCCTAAAATGTCTTCATCTTCTGTAGAGTCTCTCTCCTCTATAATGTGTAAACCAAACAAATAAAATGTTTGAGTTTAATGGGAACTCAAAATGGAAGAAAAATGGTGTGCGACAACAATAATAATCAGAGTTACAGCAGTGAGTGCAACAATGAAAATAATCAAAAGTGAATAATGAATCGAAAAATCTTCTATTTATAACAAAATATTGAGTTATCCTTGAAGAATGAACAATAATAAAATATTATTAACCCAATTCTAGGAATAACCACTTGGAATATTTTATTATATTTGGTTAGGAGGGAAAAAGTATTTAAACTTTTATTTAGAAATAATAAATAAATAATTGATTTATTTATCATCTCAAGAAATATGGTTAAGCAATAGTAAACAAATAATGATTTACTTAAACATTCCTGAGGGATTTAGTCAAACTTGAGCAGGAATAATAATTAATTAGTGATTAATTAATTATTCCTAGAGAGAAATAAGATAATTAATAATTTATCTGTTGATTTTTCATAATTGGGTCAAATATGACAAGGAATATTAATTAAACAATGGTTTAATTAATTATTCCTAGAAGATAATTAAATAAATAGTGATTTATTTACTTAATATTTATGGGTTTAATTATAAATTACTTTAACAAATGTGGTTTTTAAAGTAATTTCTCATGATCATAGTTAAAGAACAAAATGAAACATTAATAATAACTCGAATAATCCAATGGAAACAAGATATACAAAGAATAGATTTTATCATAACACCTATGAAGGGAACAAATAAATGTTACTAGTCCCACTCTATGGGATGGGTTCTTGGCTATCCTAAAATGTCTTCACCTTGTGTAGAGTCTCTCTCCTCTATAATGTGTAAACCAAACAAATAAAATGTTTGAGTTTAAAAGGAACTCAAAGTGGAAGAAAAATGGTGTGCGGCAACAATAATAATTAGAGTTACAGTAGTGAGTGCAACAATGAAAATTATCAAAAGTGAATAATGAATGGAAAAATCTTCTATTTGTAACAAAATATTGAGTTATCTTTGAATAATGAACAATAATAAAATATTATTAACCCAATTCTAGGAATAACCACTTGGAATATTTATTATATTTGGTTAGGAGGGAAAAAGTATTTAAACTTTTATTCAGAAATAATAAATAAATAAATGATTTATTTATCATCTCAAGAAATATGGTTAAGCAATAATAAACAGATAATGATTTACTTAATTATTCCTGAGGGATTTAGTCAAACTTGAGAAGGAATAATAATTAATTAGTGATTAATTAATTATTCCTAGAATATAATTAAATAAATAGTGATTTATTTAATTATTCGTTATGGTTTTAATTATAAATTACTTTAACAAATGTGGTTTTTAAAGTAATTTCTCACAGTGAAAGCAATTTTACTATGGTAAAATTGGCTTTACATGGTTTACTTCGATCCATCTAGTAAATTAGGCTAGATGATCAATTTTTTGGTGATAACGTATACATAGCACCACATTTCCAACATGTACATAGCATCATCTATACACAAGACTACATATCCAACATGTGCACACAACATCACATATCCATCATGCACACAGTACAATATGCACACAATACAAATATCCAACTTGTACATAGCACCATCTATACCTAGAACTGAATATGAAACATTCATACAACACTATCTATACTACACAATGTACATAACATTACATAATTAACATATACACGGGCTAAATATGCACCAAACCACATGCACACAACATCACACGGGAAAAACATACAATATATATGACATATGCACAACAGTCGTACCACACATCCAAAACCACACTGACTCTTTACCAAGTAGCCTTGCTTCTAGTGTCTTATCCATGCTTGTCGCAACATTCCACTTTCCACACTGCTTTCATTTCTCAAATGTACCCCTCGATATAACCTGTCCATAACATAAGCATAGGCATAATAAAAGCATACAATATACATTCATATTCACATGATACCAACCTCATATGTTTGTGATGACTACTCTTCCCACTTGATTCATCATAGATCATGAATCTCTTCATGTCATGTTCTTGTGTAAGCAATCATTCCTCCACAAGAATGATTCCTGATGACCCTATCAGATAGTGACATAGATACATGTACACATACATACATCTTAAAATAATAATGATCTCATCAGTTGACGTCATACATACATACATATGTACATATAAACATTAGCATAAAATAATCATCATATTGTTAAACAATGATATACATACATAGATAGCCAACATAGCCAAGTCATCATTCCCAACATAACAAAGGCATCTAACACCTCAGATCCATTTACTTTACCTTTTCTAGTTACCTTTCCCAAGACTGTTTTGTCATCATTCATTTACCACAATAGACCCAACCAATCCAACCCACTATCATAGTCTTACCTTCCACTACGCTTACTCATACACTGAGATTCATTTGTGTCTTACATTATCTATTGGGTACCACACAACTCTCCCCGAGCTCCATCAAATTTTCCTCTTTCCAAACTAATTCCCCAGACTCAAAATAAAAAAGGAAATAATGGAAACGATAACAAGAAGAATCCATGAAAAGAAATAACAACATGACTCCGAAAACGAAGTGGTATGGTCATACTCTAGACATAAACAAATATGAAAATTAGGCACAAGCAAATAAGGAAAGACCAAAAGAACAAGACTAACAACAAACACCATCACTTAATCCCCATGGTTCCTAGGGAAACTCAACTAGAGCCTTCTTCAATATTTCATAGAAACCTCTCTTGCCATGTAGCCCCCTGCATCATATTTCCATAAACACATAACTGTCAGTGTATAAATAAACATAACAATACATCAGTTACCTTATCTTGTTGTGCTAAGAACATTGCCTTGTAGCTGAACACATCTGTGCCATGTCTCAAGAGACTCCAATCCTTTGACAGATCCACCTGTAACTAAAGACTAGCTAATATACCTACCAAGTACATTTTCATAAATCTAGCACATATCCACATAATTTCAAAAAAAATCAAGATTAAGAAGACTCTCTGTATGCAAAGAACTCATTCATTTGGAATTAGGGTTTTCAAACATAGCCAAAGGAATTCTTACCTGATTCCTTTCTGTTACCTTTTCCCTCCTGCAACTAAGCCTTATATATATTGTCACGTCATGCAACTGTTAGTTATATAAACACATCAATTATTACCTCACCACGCTAATACCAATCATGTTTCCTGAAACCACTCACACATGTCAATCACATGTTACATACATCAAGATACCCATATCTATCAATTTGAGATCAAATTTTACAAACAATCATGTCATAATCCATAGTCAATTCATAGTCATTAGACATAATGCTAGAACTATCACCTACTACACTCAAGTACATATCAACTATCTCAACACATATGTGTTAGTAAACCATCCTAAATAAAGATCATTGGAATGCATACTCATATTATGAAATTCATCAAACATTAAACCAACTTGCAACCATACTGTGTTAAATAAATCGACTAGATGACATAATAAACACGAAACACTCAAACACCCAATAGATGACATAATCAAATGGTCATGTACCAAATATACGACATAAGCAAGATCATACCTTAATGTATCTCAAGGAAGGCCATCTTGTTTGCACAATCAATCCACATTAGTGTGTTACAACTTCACTACATATCAACTCAAAGATAAATCATGATATCCATAACAATAACTAACTAACATGTTCACATCATAATCTCATAAGCATTTATTATTCTTGCATAATAATAACATATGTACAATCAGTATAGATTAGTATGACACCATATCACAAATATGTAAGCTCATACCTAAATATCACAACCATAACCATATGCATAGGTCAAACTAGGTTAACACAATGCATATAACATCAAGATCTTCAATGCAATTAATATAACCATCACACATATGACCAATCCAAATTATAACATCAAGATCGCAATGAAATAACCCTAATTACCAAGTTAACCAACATATAACAATAGTCAGTTAACATATAACATGCTCATCAACAAAATATAACCTAATCATCAAGCTAACTATCATATAAGAATAAGAAGTTACCTATAGTATATTCATCAACAACATATAACATGATCATCATGTTATCTAACATAAAACAAAAATAGCAATGTATACAACCACAGGTTACAACTGTCCTTGACTATCTGATAGATGCGGATATAACTACACTGCTCAACTAACATCTATCATGAATGTAACAATAACATCAAAAGACATGTACATAAACCTAATGTACATAAAACTAATGCATATAAAGCTCCTTAACTTACATACTTGCATGCCAAACATACCATACTTGTATGGTGGTCGGCTCTTACCCCAAAGTCTAATGCTACAACCTCACTTTGATAGTCTACATGCCTTGCTCTATCTCAGCCAACACATTGGCATCATAAAAACCAATAGCATCATGATGACCTAAATTGCATACAATGACTTCAGAAGGCATATTTGACCTAATATTCATGCATAACTATAACCAAGACCATACATGCATTAAAGCTACATAATCGACCATACAGACAGGAAGACATACCCTATGTCAACAACTTGAACCTTCACATGGAGACATCACTACAACCATGATAAACACCATGCAAATGGAACAAGAACATGGACTACATGCATAAGGAACACATATGCAACAAAAAAGCATGATCAACACACAACCCAAGGAGAGTGAAACCATGCTCTGATACCACCATGTAACACCTTCCTCCCACATCTAGCCAAGCAACTGTCGAACCAAGGTGAACATGTGATGAGAGGCCGCTATGGTATGATTTGACCTCCTAAGTCACATTAAGGAAGTGGAACCAACTGAAACACACCATACAAACATCCAACATCATCAACAGAACCCTTAGAGGAAAAGTCAACCACTCATACAACCTGTCGTTGGGTCCCACTGTTTTTTTAGATCTCTTAGGCCATATTTTCTCTCATAAAATGGGTAAGGGAGCAACCAACTACCTAAAGTCACTCTCACGGGCCTTCCTTCCAGTGACTATGGACCAAAATTGTCAGTGTTGTGCCAGCGACCTAGGATTTAAGCCACTTTTTTCAGGCTTAGAGCCTAAGACACTACCTAGAATTGATCCATCTCTTCAAATCAGTAAAGTAACATAGAAATGAAAGTACTAAAGCAAACAATTTTTCAAGACCTTGACTAGATCCCTACTAGCCATGATAGTTATTTCGTCAAAAATATCATCGACATGTAACCTAGAGGTGTAAACAACATAATTAAGTGTAGGTATCTCATACTTATCTGAGAATCATTAAGAACCATTATTATCTCATGCCATTTGTTGCATTATCATCCATTAGGTCATAACCACATTACCCTTTCGCATGCAAGTAGAAACATGTTGAAGTCCATACATAACGACTGTCACAAAATGTGCATATAACGAACATAATTGGAACATAAATACAATAAACATGAAAATAGTCAAATCTATAAATAAATTAGTACCTTTACACATGGAAATCAAGGGAATGAATTTCAAATTAATGAATGCAATGAATGAATTGGAGATGGAACTACCACATTCCACTTGACCGTAGAATGGCTGAGCCAAATATCTCTTCAGTTATCCACCCCCGTGCCATATTCCAAGCATGAATGTGGGATCTCATAAAACACATCAATCAAAACTCATCTAGGGCTTCCAGAGGATATCCACCTCCACCCATCAAACAACGATTCCACCTTATAGTCGAACATCACCAAAACCATCATTGGATTGGTCTCCATCCAAGCCTTCTAGGGATTCTAGATCAATTTTCAAACCAAGGCTTCTAGAACTACTAACTCAACCCATAACTTATATATGGCTTCCAGAGCGTTTTTCCAACCAAGGCTTCTAGGACTAGTAACTCAACCCACCAAGGGTTTCTAGATTTTTTTTCCAACCAGGGCTTCCAATACTAGTAAATCAACCAAAGAAGTTACAGGGATTCTAGAGCATTTTTTCAACCAGGGCTTCAAATACTAATAACTCAACCCAAGCTAAGGAACATGGGAACCAGCCAACAAAAAACCATGAAAGTAAACCCACAATCACCATCCCTATCCAGGAAATGGAAAGGCTATGAAATCCACTATCAATCTAGGAAATCCTCCATGTCAATGAGAGATCACAACCACGAAACCACATGCATGTTCCATACATGCCAAAAATAGTGAAGGAAACATACATGCAACTCAGTACTTGCAAGCAAATGTGATGTGTTTTCTGATCCTGATGCCTTCTTCCATTTTCCTACTTTTGCCTTGCCTTCTTTATCCAAGAATCCATGTATGCCACACACTCCAGGGGTGATCCAAGAAAACTTTAAGTATCCAAGAGTATGAGAAAGAGAGAGAATAATGAAAGAGCTCCAAAACTAACCTAACCAAGTCTTTCCCACTAGTCCTCAGAAGCCTTTCTATTAATAAGGCCTCTATTTTCTTCATTTTCCATTATTTTCTTTAATTTTCCTCCTCACATGCAACCTGTGCCATTTCACCTTCATTTTCTCCTAATTTCCATTATTTTCATAAATAAATGTGCCAAAATACCTTTTTTCCTCTTTAATGCCTTAGGCATTTCCTTTTCCAATTTCCTTAGCCATAAACAACCAAATGAACACCCATTATGATGCCTTTCCCACCATTAATCTTGGAATACGTCTCCCATCACCGTGGCCTTATATATTTTTATATGGATTTTTAACTAGGGTTGTTATATGTTTCCTTTGTAGCGGGTCTATTAGAACACAACTAGCTCCAACCCCTCCTACATTTTGGATCCGTCAAAGTACATGGTCCACATATCATTGGTACATGAACCACTTACCATACTAGTACTACTAATGCTACTATTACAACTGTTACAAAATACTGTACAACTTTCATTTTCATGAGTTGGGCATGGAAGGAGACCTAAATATGTCTCTAGTCGGGTAGGGGATGGCTTTGCAAGATAGCACCACAACTCTATCTCTAGAAAGAAATTGTCAAACATAATATTATTGAAATCCAATGACTCATTTTCTCCATTCAAGGGAGTCATGTTGTGCTTCATGCACCTCTCTGGAATTACTCAGATTTGGTTTTTCCTGCCCTTATACAGAAGCTATAAGTGTGACCAGTCAGTAGCAAAGTATCCTTGTAGCTTACCTGACCAGTCTCTACTAAGAAATATCATGTATGCTTGTCGGATGTCCACAACTACAATTTTGATGGATTGATTAACTTGCTCATCATATGTTAGCCGAATGATAAAACCCCTGAGTTCACCAATTGCTGGAACACAAGTTATGTCTAGTTGGATGATTTGTGCACTAATGTTACTTCATTGAGAATTGATATTCTTAGCGATGGAGAGTGGAATGAAATTGACTGATGCACTAGAACCAACCAAGCAGTTGTGGACATTGAATTTAAAGATATCAAATGATAAAAAAAAATGGTGGGGAAAGTGATTTTTCCTCCTCCATGTGGAGCACATTAAGCATAGCTGTAAGAACATTAGGAGACTTACTAGATCCATTACTTGAAGAGGTGGCTTGACTGGTATAGGTTTCCCCAAGTTATCGTAGAAGAATTTCTCACTGACTCATGATTTTTGTAAGTTCATACAGAGTGATGTTTGCACGAGTTTTCTCCATGTCTAGTCTTCTCCATATCTTGTACAATGTTATAGTCTAAAGTGGGAAGACTCATCGAGGTATTTAGGGGTGGAACTAACTGCATGGTTTTCGACAGGATGGTTTTGTCTTTGTTGCTCGTGGAAACACTTTTCATTGAAGTTTTCTTCTTGGATTTTCTCTTACTGTTCTGTGTTGAGCTGGCCGATAGAACTACTTTCCTTATCATATATTATCTTAATTTATCTAGAATCTCAAATACAGTGGGGGTCCCTTGACTTCTCAAGTTTATTTTTCTTCGGGTTCAAACCATAACTCGAAGGTTCCTTCTCGGTGGTGGTCTTCTAGGCCATGAGAGCATACTGATACATGTTCACTACATGTCTAGTGATTGAAGCTTCATTATTTCTAGTAGCTTCTTCTTCTTCTTCATTGTTAGACTCATCCTACTCATTAACCATGATGTTGTTAAACAACTGTGTATCCGTGCTGCTCATTCCAAGGTTACATTCTGGGTACGTTATTTTTATATGATGTTCATGGTAAAATGTGTAGTATGAATATGTTACGAAATTGTCAAGGTTTAGAACCAGGTTGGAGCTCTGCACATATTTGGTCAGCTGGCTGCTACTACTACTTGAAGCTACATTCTTCTTCAATGGGTATCTAGAAGGCTTGTTGCTTACAGTTGTCTCGCTCGTCATTTATTTAATTTCAAATACTTTGGAAGTCAGGGACTTGACGAGACAAGTAAGATTCTCAATATCACTTGCTTCCTTTTCCTTAGCCTTACTAACAGAGGTCGGAGACCTCTTACCCGTGTCTTTAGATTCTGTAGTGAATTCATCATCTACAATAACTCCAATATCATGCAGGTACTTCTCTACATAAATAACCTCTTCACAATTTTCTATTAGTGATGGTTTCGGAGTTTGCTTGATGAACTGCGCAATACTCATTAACAGTGCAGAATTATAGTAGTCAATAGAGATGGAGTCCTGAGGTTTTGTGTCGTATGAGAACTTATTCAGAATATGGTTGAACTTCTGATTGAAATATTTGACCGTTTTCTTTTTCTCCATATTGAGACTACCCAACTCATTCAGTAACATGGCAGGGGTCATGTCTTCAGCAAACTTCTCAAGAAATATCTGTTTGAAGACTCCCTAATTATGGATGGAGTTTGGAGGAAGGTTGTGGTACCATACCACTGCTCTACCATCCAAGGTACATGGAAACAGTCTACATGCAATGTAATCATAACGTACCTCGAGTGTCTGTAGATGTAGCTAGAATGTGTCTAAGTGATCTTCTACCTTCACTATCTTTTTAGGGTCATATTTAGTTAACAACTTCTCTACATGTTTTGGAATATTGTGTAGGACACCCAGAAGTGCCAATGGACCATGATTCATCCATTCTAGATTTTATTCTTCCATGTTGTCTTCTTTGTTGTCCTCCTCTTCCTCTTTTGAATATGATGATTCGTCTTTTGAATTTGTTGGTTCCTCTTTTGAATCTCCTCCTCCTTCGTTTCCTTCCCCTTCACCTCCTCCGTGATACCCTGAACCTGAGAGTAAGAGGTTGTCCTCTTCTTCCTTCTGAAAAATCAGGGGTTCTTCATCTTTCTCCACAGCCTGTGCTATCTCCTCAATAGTGGCAAAGATTGCTTCTTCGACAGATGTGACTACTACTGCTATGGGGGTAGTCTTGTGCTTCTTTTGAGAATATGGAAGGGTGTACACTCCTATAATCAGTCCAAAAGATTTTTAAAATTGATGGCTACTGGGATGGACATCCCATATTTGACAGTACAAGACTTCACGTTCAAGTCTAGGAGGTGAGAAATTGCCAACTTCAAAATTGTGAGTATGTGAGAGGGAGTGAATATTACTACCTTAACTCAAAAATGGATGAGTGGGGTCGGTGGGGAAATCAACCATAAACTACTATAAGTTCTCCTTCTAGCACCATAAATGTTGACAGTGTTGGATCTGCCAATATTCAATGGATCTCCCCGATATGAAGTCCTTATTATACCTCACACCATTTGGTGTAGGAGTCCTATCTGGTATTATTACCTGGTTTCCATTTACTTAGAGCTTTTCCTCAGCTCTTGTTGTTCAACACATGAGAGTGTTACAATGGTATCTTCAAAAAGTGAGGTGAGTGTGCCTGGTGAGTGTGTAACGTAACTATGTCTAGGTTCTCCTACTGCAAAGGGGGAAAGTAAAGTAAGCCTCTGGGTGAGAGGTAATAGTACCACCCAGGAAGAGACACATGCGAACCAGAAATGTTTGCCCGACATCTAGTGTAATAGTCCATAATGGATGCGACAATTGTTAAAACCAAAGTAGAATGGAAGACCAATCCATCATCCAGCAGAGTAGTCCACAACGGATGTGACAGTCATTATAACTAGTAAGTGAGGAAAGTCTATCTATTATCATGTTGAGTAATCCACAAGGATGAGACAACAATGATAACCAATACAACACATTCTCAACAATGTAAGTACTAAAACAACCGAAATAGTTCAACTATCTTAGTACATGTGAAATAAACATGAATTACAATTGTTCAAAGAATGGTATTACGAACATCCAGAAGACATGCATGAAAATGTGCTGGCTTGAACACGCTTCTATGTTAAGAAAAAGTTGCAAGACACATATTTACATCATACATCACTAACCAAGTAGTGGGACACTGGAGCCACTCCTTGGTCCTCAAAGAATTGATTGAGAACTCTCTATGCTTCGTGGGAGGAGCCAAGGTGAAAAGTCCTTACTCATACAATGAGGAGGGTATATATAACCAAGGGTGATGCTTGACCCTTGTGACTCTTGGAATACCCTCATGACTGTTCAAATTCCTATGAATTTTCAACTAACATGACTCTTCATATTCATGTGTGTTTGTTGGACTTTCACTTTACATTCCATTTGATTTACAATAGATATGGCCCATAATAGTGATGTGGCCTTTGAAAACTCATGATAGAACTTGACATGACACTTGTGACATGGATTGTCTTGTTGTGGTGGAAATGTCAAGCTACCGTTGCTGGTGAGTGATAGATGTGCTCTTGGATGTACTTTCTTCTCTCCTCTAAATGGCTTGATGATGCAGGGTCTTTCACTGATCTTTGTTCCTGAAAGGCGGTTGCATACATGTGTTCCCTTTTCTTGTTCTTGATGAGCTTCTTTTGTCCATCCAACTACAAGTGAGTCTTCTATCTGTTCACTCCTTCTTCATCTGCTTCATCATCTTTCCATGATCTAATAGTGTACCTGTTCTTGCAATTCACTAATGACAGGATAACATCGAATCCAAAAATCCCCTAGTCGAAGATGATGCATTGTTATCCATGGATTGGCCCTGAGATAGATGAAAAGCTAGGAAATATGGCCCAGTAATTATGCATTGCGTACTTGCAGGTGGCAGGGAGGGAGATTGGTCACTGATACTATGCAAAGTGCAACTTAGGCTTGGCTGAGGAACTCTTGAGCACAGTATTCACTGTCAGGAAAAATTGCGCAGAGGCCACTGGGGGGCAGGATTGTGTAGTTGAGATCATTAATTATAGCTGCAAGGTGGGACCTTTGGCAGGCAGGTCTATGCATTTTTCTGAGGGAAGCCAGGACTATGCAATAGAGGGACCAGATAGGACAAATCTATCCAATTTTTGGGATCAGTGAGTCTCGATTGAGGGAGGACACTGGGGAACATTTTTGTGCAGTCCTGGGAAGAAATGTAGCCTTGGGTCACTGTACATTGCAGGGTTCCAATAACTGGGGAGGAGGCTTGATGATTGATCTTGTAAAATGTGCAGTTCAGGCCAGGCTTGAGGAAACATCTACGCAATTCTGGGGAGGAAGGCATGTCGCTTAGCTTTGGAATTGCATAGTACAGCTTCCCTGGGGGTAGTGAGTGCGCATTATGAAGTTCCAGGTAGCAAAGAAACATCATTAAGGACTGATACTATGCAATGTGCCATTTAGTCTAGGTCTGGTGAATTACAGTTTTCTTGTCAAAAGGATTTTCAGGAAAATGGCTATGTGTGGGAGTTTTCAGGAAAATGGTTAACTGTGGGAGGCAAGTGAACTTGCAAAGAACTTGAAATTTTGATCACACACTTAGCATACTTCGACAACACGACAACATAGACCAACGGAACAACAAGAGAAGGCATCACCCTCTCTGAGACTATCTAGAACTAAAAGAGACAAGTGCGACACTTGAGATAGACCTTAGGATGAACGTGACAACACTTGTGTGAGAATGCTTAAAAAAGGGTGTATATTTGCGTCGATGTTTACATAACTAGGAAAACTAAAACACACAAAGAAAAACCTTCTAAATCACTATAAAAGGACTGCAAGCATGATAAAGCAATCAAGCATGCCAAAAGATGACATTTGATCAAGCAAGAAGAAGGGGTGGAAAGACTCTGAAGGAGCTCATGGAACGCACTCAAGTGTCTACAACCATGAAGGAAAAACCAAGGAAGGCTCTGAATTTTGAGTGCAAGCCAAAATTTTGGAGGGTTTTGCAGGTGCTAGAACACACACCAATCCTCCTAACCTCATATTGTATAAGAGCATCACCATGTCAGCACAAAGACCCCAACACATAGACACATACACATGGGCCTACCGCTGTAGAAGAAACTCTCAGCTCACCACCGTAATTATGTCTCAACTCACCAACCTAAAATTCATGGTCCTCAAGTCCATTACATAGACACACTCACCTTAACCATATTCATAACTTGGCCCTACTAGCCTAACATGTATATAAATAGAGACACACAAGCCTCAATGAGTCTTAGACTCAACAACTAACACATATTATACAAAGCTATTACATTAATCATTTAGGGATGGAACTAGGGGTGTTACATTCCCCTCACCTTTAGAATAACATTGTCCCTACTATTGCTTTGTCTTCAACAATATGAACGTACTACCATGTCACTAGTCCTCACTACATCCACAGTTTAATTCTCTTCATGTTCAATAATGTTCCTTGGACTACCTCCAGCTGCATCCAAGGTTTTAATTATTCATCATACACCTAAAACATTGAAGAAATAAACAAGTATGTTATAATAATGTCTATACAATAAGTATTGTATCCATAAGAATTTCAACTCATAATTGAAGCACATATATTAACAACACAAGGGAAGGAAGCCAAACACTTATCTGTATAAGTATTCCTCTTGTTCCTAGCACCCTCAACTGGCCAAGGCACCAATTTCAACAACCTCCAACCTATAGACTCATGCCCCCCATCAATCTACACCCATGTGGTGCACCCCTTCTCTACACCAAGAAATCCCTTAGCTCTCATAACACCACATCAAGGATGGTTTATTTCTAGACAGGGACATTCCAAGATTCTGTAGCTCCAGGAGTTCCTGCTTCTCTTTCGAGGCCTCTAGGTACCCTTCAAGCCCCCAATCAATTCATCTTGCCTTCTTTCTTCCCCCGTTATTTATGAGCTTTATGGTCTTAATAAATTCTTACTTACTAACCATCTACGTCCTATATTTTTGCTACCATTCCTTGGCATATCTATAGCTTTTTCTCATTATAACGCTGAGGGTGTGTTGATTGTTAGGTTGTCTTAGACAGAGTGAGATTACATGAATGCAACTATTAAGGATAATTTCAATTTTGTTGTTGTTTGTATATTTTATTTCTTATGCTCAAAATTTATACTATTAGTGGTGTTATTACCCACCTCTTCAAAATATTCAACATGATCCTAGCCAGGATGTAGTACCTTCCATATTGAATGTGCCTTGCGTACAACCTGTAGATTAATGAATCACTATTCATGGTAGACATTTCTATGGGTGGATGATCCTTTCAACGGAATGTAAGATGTAATACCACTTGGCATCTGAGGTAGATAAAACAATTTAGGAAGTTATGTATTCATTTGTGGCCACCATTCAGGTAAACTGGTCAAAATAATTGTTGGCCATGATGACTTTACATTAAGAGATTGATGTGCATCTAGAATTTTAAAACTAACAAACCCTAAACAACACTCAAGCCATAACACCCTTATTGACATTCATGTCTTTCAAACATAAAAGTTTTTCCATCAATGTCAATATTAGATTTAACCACAGTTATTTGATCCATACTGAGCATATTCATATGCATTCGACTAGATAAAATTCATATGCATTCGGACAGATCAAATTCATATACAGCCTCTTCAAAATCATTTCTAACTTCATCCTACCTTTAGGAAACACTGGTTCCAAGGTACAAATTCTATTGAGTAGTAGTATAATGCTATGAAACTGTACTTTCCATACACCATATGTATCCATCTGACACTTATTAAGCACCATCCACAAAGATATTTAATGAAACTCACCGTGTACATCCAGATAAGGTTAGCTCAATTCCAACATTATTCATTTATGGCTATATGAACAAAACATATATTAGGAAAAGTAGCATTTTTCTCCTATACATGTGCATATGAAAAAATTATCAGTATAGACAATAACATATTTTATTTGAATGGTTATACAACTAGGACAATTCAATGAGATAAATTGATTGGAGTCCACAATTTTGGCACCTCTACGATTACTAGGGTAAGGCATTATAACATTTTGACAGTTTCTAATAGCCCAACCTATCAACAATCTGCTTCTACAAAAATATATACATGTGCCAACTCTTCCCTAGTTGATCATGTAATGGAATTATTCATCTAAAACAACATGAATGATATTGATTTCAATTAGATAAAAGCATTCCTTCCTATTCTATTCATTTCTGGTCCAGTTTAGTCTACCCAGGTAGTATATGTTTTCTTGACAAAACTTCTTGTTGTTGGAGATCTATCTTTGGAAATTGAATCTACACTTCCAATACACATACCAATTGTTGCAATACTATAAACCAATTTGCATTTTTTGTTTAATAGAATTAGTAGGAGTATAAATAAATGATGTAGAAATACTTATAGAAATTCTGGCCAATGTACCTACCAAAGCATTATTTTCGCTTTTTGGAAATGGACTCGTGGAGCTTGTTTAGTGTAAATGAGTGTGTATTCCTAGAGAATCCCCACTTTTAAGAGGGTCTGCCACCTACTTCGTTGAACTATTATTAGATTTATATTTTCGAGACCATTTTCATTGAGTAGAATAAATAGGTAGTACAAACACTCATACTGAGCTATTAGAATGTCATATGAACTTCATAGGCTATTGAAACATGCTTTGGTTAACAGAGTAAACTAATGAAACTTGGTTGGGGTCTTGTATTTCAAAAAATATCGAACCATTGATATTTGTAAAATGAAATCTGCTCCCATCATAAACAACATTTCTACATGGTCTTCCATTATTACTAATTGCCCAAGAACATAATACCTCAATTTTTTTTTCACTTGACAATTTTGGAGATGAAATTGGTTGTATTGTGGTAGTATCCACAAACAAAAAGATTATTTGTGATCTAGATAATTCTTTAAACTTTCATTTTTACAAAGATTCATCACTACATTCTCCAAATCCATCATTGTTCCTGATGACTGCAATATTCTCTCCTCAACCAAACACTTTATTATCAACTGATATATCGTCACTGGTTTGTCTTGGCCTATCCTCTGAGATCATGATTGATCTCATAGATAACTAAAATTACTAATATGTAGATCATATATAATTACTTTATCTACACATGGAAAATTGATTCCAACCCCCCAGTCTGAGTTTAAATAAGAAAAAAAAAATCGTTAGTTGGGCCACTAAAGTTCTTTATTCAATGCTACTTTTCTAATGTTGAAGTTCTCCCTTCCATTTGAAAATATACATATTATAAGAAGTTCAAGAAGTCTTCAAGTATATCAAGAATCCCTGTCGACCTTATTTCAATTGCGTAAGCTCCTTTCCAATACATGAATCTTTCTAGACGTTCTAACTAGCATCTGAAATACCTTTCCTATTGAACCACTCATTGATTCTTGTCCTAGGAAAAGATATGATGATTTACAATCTAGAAGGAGGACAGTTTATGGAATGATATATTCAAGTATTATTTGTAACAATATCTGGTAGGACTCATTAATTAGGGCTGGTTGAGCAGATATCTCTTGAAAATAAATTCTTGAACCTTGTAAAACAGTTACATGAATCCTTCCATATAATTCTCAACGAAAAGAAGAAAATGATGATTTTACTTGCCATGAAATTAATATATGAAGAGAATAAAGGGAAATAAAATAATTTTGTGATAATTTTCCTCCCATGTTCAAGCATATATGAGATTTTTCCAATAGCTACAATAGATGTGAGGCGGTGTAGAAATTCTTTGTAGAGGTGTACAAGGTCTCCATTTTTTTTTTTGTTTCTTTTG
Organism: Pinus tabuliformis; assembly: GCA_031772625.1. Lineage (NCBI taxonomy): Eukaryota > Viridiplantae > Streptophyta > Pinopsida > Pinales > Pinaceae > Pinus > Pinus tabuliformis. The sequence continues at coordinate 929,656,674 of CM062812.1, read as the reverse complement.
TTGTTGTTTTTTTTGTCCTTCTCCACCAGAACCATCTTGATTTTTAAGCTTGGTCACATTTGAAGTATCTATTAAAAGCATATTTTCACTTCCATAGCCTCCTAGAACTTGTAGCCACTTGGCAAATCCCTATAACATCAATGGAATTCATCGCCTTCTCAGCTGAGTCTTGTGATGACATAGTCCTCAATTGAATAATAAAGAATCCCACCAAAAACAATTATAGTGATTCCTAAAATGTGCTTCGGGACCAAATCACACACTCCTCTAGGGTTCTTTGACCAAAAAAACCACCTTGAATATAGACAAACAAGCCCACAAAAATATCCAAGCCTGATGCAACAAATTGTCACGTTCCCTTGCTTGCCCCTCCATCCAAATTGCTTGACAATTATTAGGGGAATTTTGAGGTATAAAATGGGCCTCCTATGGAAATTATAAAATAATAGTAGAAATAATAAAATAATATTAGATTACATCACCAAATTTTAGAGGGAAAAAAGAAAAAACTATTTTTTCAACTTGTATTTTTAACTTATCTCCCTATGGGTTCACTCAAATTTCGAGTGGAAACACTCGTTGGATGCAAAATTTGGTTCCTCATTAAAGGAGTACCCATCTTGCATACTTTCAATGGACCTTATTACACAAAAAATTATAAATAGATGAAAAATGTGATTGCAATCACATTTTTTCATGTATTTCTCATTTTTCATATAGCAGGGTCCATCGAATGTATGCAGCAGGGGTGCTCCTTGGACAAGGAATTAAAATTTTCATCCAACAAGTAGTCCTGCTCTAAATTTGAGTAAAACCTTAGGGAGATAAGTTGAAAACACAAGTTGAAAAAGTAGTTTTATTATTTTATTATTTTTAATCTATTTAATTTTTTACTCCAAAAATGGTGAATCATCCACCATGGTTGACATCATCATATTGAATCCTATTGGTTCTTATAAAGTTTATTTTTGTGGTACATTTTTCTTAGGGGCCCCATTTTAGACCTGAAAATTCCCCTAATGGAAATTCTTGTGTTCAAACCAGTAACCAACTTCTGGCTTCCGTTAGGTTAACCTATTTCCCTGAAAATTCCTTCTTATTTTTTTCGCTCCACACATTTTCTATAACCAAACGCAGTAGAAAAACTTGAAGCTAATTTTGAAATTCGCCAAGACTCCTCAATGAAGTCGCAAACTTGGCACAAGACTTGCCTGATAGATTCGTATTTTACAACATAAGGGTTCAACCAAGACTTGTCCAATGCTTGGAGCTTATCATGATTATCTATTTCCAGCCACCTTGAGGGTTTTTGAATTTAGGCTTCTGTGATCCATATTACATTAAGAATAGTCTTTTTGGTAGAAATCACATAGGATAAAATTTTACCCACGCATTTCGAACCAGCTAGTGTGGTTCATCATCATGACCATATGAAGATGCAGATCATGGCACATGCTTAAATAGAGGGCGATGTAGAGACCAAAAGATCATATAACGACTAGTTTATTAAAATTAATATTTTAATAATGATTACTAAGATCAAATAATATTCCTATAATGGCTAATATAATGGCTAGTTTAAGAATAATAATATTATAATTTATAATAATAATTAAGATAAAAAAATAAAAATAAAAATAATATTAATTAAGAAAGATCGAAAAATGTAAACATTAATAAGAAAAAAACAATCCAAGCCAACCAAATACATAGAATTGAGTAATATATATATATATATATATATATAGAACGACTAGTTCATGAAAATAATATTTTAATAATGATTATTAATATCAAATAATATTCCTATAATGACTAGTTTAAGAATAACAATATTATAATTTATAATAATTGTTATATATATATATATATATATATTAATTAAGAGAGATCGTAAAACGTAAACATTAATAAGAAACAAACAAATTGAAATGAAGAGGGTTTATTATCATTGAAACTCAAGAGAACTATTGAAGAGCTTCCATGATATATTTAAAAACATCTTAAGTTAGTAGCAACTAGAACTATCTATCAAAATGAGATGTTGGTTCCTTTCTTCTAATTCCCTTCTCTAGCATTAGCTTTGTCACATTGACTACATCATCCCATAGAAGTAGCATCGATATTTGATAATATCACATATGCTCCATTCAAGTGTCTCAAGTGGCTGAGGAGATCAACGATGCACACATGATGCTCCACTCTAGGCTTGAGCTCAAATTTTATACTAATTCAATTGAAATGATGTTAGCCATCATCTACTAGTCCGACATGGCTGCTGGCAGATACAATAGCAACGAAGTTGATATGGCCTACCTTAATGCCTACTTCTTTTATTTCATAAAAGTGTTAGGGCATATTCCTCATATCCATGCCTTAAATACGCACAATACAAAACCACTAATTCAGCGCATGAAGGAAAAATAATTGTTACGGTAATAGATTTAGGATTGACCTCTGTAACTTACATTCAACTAAAGAGTTTCAAGGATTCAACATTATGACCAAATTGACTACATCTCACAATGACTGCACTAATTACATTTGGGTTGATTCTTTTCATTTCAAAGTTGATAAAAGAGTCCCAACACCTCATCGCAATATCCATTAATGCATAACAAAAAATTATTTATTTACATGAGATCAGATCCCTCTTTGGAATATTGATAAACACTTCATATGCATCATCCATTTTTTTTTTGTTGCAGCGCTGTCAATTCTGCACAAGAAGTGAGAGCACTAGCAATCGTGACTGAATTAGATTTCACTCCAGACAACTGCATTTTAGAAAAGATCTCACTACACTATTTTCATGACCATTCTACTCATACTTGGATATCGTCGCACTCCACATTGTCACATTAGGATTCAACCTTCCCAGCTCCATTTCATCAAGTAGCTTTCTTGCCTCTTCACAATTTATAATTTTGAAATATCCTGTAGTTGTGGTGTTCCATGTACCTGTGGATTTCCCTACCCTGATGTAGGGCGCAATCTCAGTGGACACCTTGAGGAAAATTGGAAAGATGTGTGTCCACTTAGTCCTCCCTATTGCGTTTGGTAATACAACGTGAGGGCTTCCTGGAAGTGTCCATCCGTGACACAACCTCTCAAAATAAAATTCCATGCGGGCACATTTTACTTGGAAATTTTGTCAAAAACCTGGTGTGTGCCCTTCATACTTCCACAATAACCATATATGCCGACAATATTAGTTACCAAGAAAACACTCTAGGTTAGTACACCCATGACGAGCATCTGGGCATCGAATTTATGCCCTTCTGATGGGGTTTACCTGTTGATACATTCCTACAACAAAATGTGACAAGCATCTAAGTCAATGGTGTATGTTTCATTGACACCCTGAAAGCCTTCCTTTAAGTTAGAAGAAGAAATCCTTGTAATCATGGGAGTATTCATCATTGTAGTTGTTGTTGTAGTGAATGGTGTTATGGTTTGATGTCTGTATCCAATCAATAAACATATAAAATTCATAGTGAGAGCACCATCAATACCTCTAAACACAACCATCAATGATGTCATTCATTTTGTAAAAGAATTATGTCAAAGAAATAGGTATGAAAAATGTAAGTTATGGCACCTTCCATTCAAGAGTATCCTCAATAGAAATTTCTAAAGAGAATCCTTTTCTGTGTTGGTATTTGTAACCCTTTTATAATCCATCTTTGGCATTTTGTCAGATGGCTTGTAGCCATAATCACTAATTTTTATTGTGTTATAGGTTTACAGCCCATGCAGGTCCAATATTGCAACTTGGGTGCTCTGATACCATTGTAACGTCTCTAGCCACCTCTTGGCAACACTAGTCACATAAACCCCAAAATTTCTCCAAAATTTAACAAAAGCAGAAACTTAATTTAACCGTAGCATATAATCCCGCACACTGCAATACCCAAATGAAAAAAATACATATACATTTTGAACATAACCAAGAATACATATACATACACATAATTAACCATAACAGTAGTTCTACAAATAGGTAAAGCATAAATACGCAACCCTAGGCAAAATTAAACCAGAAATGTACATTTATGTGAATTGACCAAATTCATTTAATTGATTGCATTTTTCCGAAGTATAACCAGAAATATATGCTTAACTTAACCATAATATACGATATTGAGAATAGTCAACCATAATATTGCAAAACCATATGTAAATGCATCAAGATGAATAATAACAAGTTATGAAATACTTATCTGTGAATGTTGTCGGTTGGCTACAAACCTCTAACATTCCACCCAACAATAGACCATACGGTTCATTTCCTTTCAAGATTCAGTCACCCCCGAGATGGGGCTTCGACTCCATGGCTACGTGGGCCATAACCAAAACTTGTTGAACATTTATAGCTCATGGATGAATCTCCTTATATAAAATCTCATTTCTGACAATTCAAGAGTGAATTATAAAATTAGAAAGTCATGTCTAGCATACCTGGTATGACTTTACAAAAATAGTAAATCATTTTTTATCTATTGGTAATCAAGTGTTGTTGAAAGAAAACCACTTAGCTTATCATTAATCAACTGTAATAGTTCAATATCGACTTAATAATTAATGTTATTAATATTAATATTAATATTATTATCCTTTATGATACTTTGATATTAATATTAAAAGGAATTAAAAGTTTCCTTACCTTCATCACCTCGATCACTTCACACCTCTCTCCTTGATGAATCTCATGGCAGTACCTAAATCTCTCTCTTAATGATATGTTACACTCTCTCTTACTCTCTCATTAAAGATGTGCAATATTTGTCTTACACTCATTAAAGGCATGTCATAAAATATTCCTCTTACACTCTCTTTAATGCATATGTTACACTCTCATTAACTAAGGCATGCATACCTCTCTTAATGGCATAAGTTACTAAGGCATGTGTCTCCCTCCTTAATGGAATGAGTTACACTGCCCTAAAAGGTATATGCTATTCTTTCCTCAAGGAATGTGTATTGCTCCTCCTATATATGTGTTTCATGTCTTCTTACATCACTACTACTTGAATTCAAACTTGAGAGAGAGAGTTGGAGAGACTTAAAGAAGATGGTGTGAGAGAGATACTTGGAGAGTAAGAGAAGAACTTGGTGAGCCAGGGTTGCTACAATGTTTCACTGTTGATTCAGTGTTTGCATTTGTTGCTACTACTAGTGATCTTTATGCTATAAATTATTCAGATTTGGGTGAACTTACTAATTCTCTTGATCTCTCATTGTACTCTGTATCATTGCTGAAAAATTGATATCTAATAGAAGAAGAATATAGTTGGGTTTTCCCCTTGTTGGTTTTACAATGGTCATTGGACCTAAATTCTCTTTATGTCATTTTTTTCTTCGCTATCTTCTATTGTGCATTTGGTTTATGTTCTATCTATAATTGCTTAACTAATATTGTAGCCGAAAGAAGTTTTTGGAACAAGTAATTGTTTTATCATAAAACATCAGAATGTCAACAGAACCACCAAGGCTCTCATATGAGGATGCATACTCTATGGCATGGTTACTTGAATAACCATGCCTCGGTTGGTGTTATGAACCATCTCACAAAAAGATAGAAAAGATAAATGAATGCCTTAGAAATAAGCCTCTTTGAGGGGGCAACCTCCTTTACATTACACAAATGAAAAATTTTTAGATGATACAAATGAAAAGACCTCCTTTCTATATATAGCAGTCTAAGGGTTCATAATATAATCAGAGCTGACATAATAATAATAATGTAAGGGCACAATAATAACAATAGTGGGCTTCTATGGGGCATAATAATAACACTATGGGGACTACATGAGTACAACAATATAATAAGGGGATTGTACTAATAACAATAAGGGGTTACACTAGTAGTATAGGGGCCTAACATGCCCCTCTCCTTCAAAATTTGTTGTCCTCAACGCTTGAGTAGTTCTTGATGCTTCTGTATAAAATCGTTATCCTCCTATGTGGAATCTTCAGCAGGTAAGTTCTTCCACTTGAGGATACTCTAAAATTGATCGATTTTGTAGCTGTCAGGTTCTTGTTTCTGTGACTGCTCCAGGTTCCCATATGATTTTTCTTTCCTCTTCAAGTTATGGCAATATTGTTTGAATTGGGATATTCTGTAACTTTTGAATGATTGGCCACACTTCTTCATCCTTCTTCCATTCATCCCTTGCTTCATTGATCCAATCTGGTTGTATAACATAAATAGCCCAAAACAATCCTTTCACATCCTCTTCCTTTCTTGAGAGTGCATCTTCAACAACATTTTGCTTCCCTTTTCTATAGATGATGTCAAAGTTATAACCCAACATATTTGTGACCCATTTTTTTTGTTCTTCTGAAGATAATTTTTATTCTAAAAAGTATTTAAGACTATCATGATCCATATTTACCTTGAAGTGTCTTCCCATTGGGTAAGGTCGCCATTTCTTAAATGCATGTAGTATTTCCAACATTTCCTTCTCATAAATAGCTTGCTTGAGATGTAGCTGTAAAAATACCCAATCACTTACATCAAAACGTTTTTCATTTCGATATTGATCTACCTATTGTTTCATTCGATTCTGCACCAAATTGGTGTTCTCCTTTAAAATTTGAAATTGTTTTTGATGCTTGATATGATCTTTCACTGCTGGAACCTTTTTCTTCTTGATATGTCCTTCTATCTTGAGAGTTTGAGGAGTGGTAATTCTTGCCAATGCTTTACAAGATATGGTCGGATTCATTTCCTCCTTCTCTGGGGTTGGTTCCTAGTGTATATCCTCTTCTTTTGATGTTTCTTGATCCTTTTCTTCCTCATCTTCATAATATATACAATAATTTCTTCTCAACACACTTATGACCTTTAGTGCATTTTCTATCACAATTGTAACAAAGACCTTTTTCCATTTTTGCGTCCATTTGTTGTGGTGTAAACCTTGTAGGTTATGGAAGGCTAGGAGAAAAACACTTTCATAATTATAGTCATGAGTGGTGGGATTCCTTGTTTCCATAATTTCTCTTTCAATTTTTTCTTGCCCACCTAAATGCCTTCTCTAATGAATCAGGTTCCCAAAGACGAACCTCATGTTGAATGTTATCATTTAAAGCACCTATGAAGACATTAATCCTTTGCTTCTCTGGAATATCATTTACCCTTATATTCACTTTTTGAATTTCCTCAATGTGCTCTACCATTGAACACTTTTATTTGAGATTTATCAACTGGCTAAAGAATGTGTTTCTCTTTGTATCCTCATAATGTGCTATCATTTCCTCCGTGAAAATTGACCACGTAACAAGTGGTTTATGAGAACAAAGCCCTTTATACCATAAAAATTGATCCAGTTCTAAATATGAAGATGCAATACATACCTTTTGTAATAGTTGTGCCTCATGTAGTTCAAAATATTGCTCCATCTATAGTATCCAATTTACCGGATCCTTGCCATCAAACTTCATCATATCGACTTTTCTTCATTTTTAGGAGCTCGATCGTGAAACAACTGTAACTCTGTAATTTTGGGTCTTCCAGTTCTAAGATCATGACCTACAATATCCCTCCATGTCATATTTCCAATGCCACCAGTCTGATCGAAATTGGATTCTCTAAGAAAGCGTTATGCAAAATCTCCGAAGATGACCTGATTATATACCTTTTTAGAGGAGCGAACTTGTATGAAGTACCCCATGTCACTGTTTTTCCCTTCAAATCTAAAATATAGATACAAGAAACTACAACCTGTCTTCTTTCTAAGCCTTCTGACGAAATTTCAATCTGATGCTCAAAACAGAAGTTATGACGATTTTCCCCAGGTCACCTATTTGGAATGTAATTTGGTAGTCAACAAAAATGCTAACTTCCTCAGATCATATCTCCATAAATTTAGCGAGAAAATCTCTGAAATTCGGAATCGAAGTTTAGAATGATTTCTTCCCAAATGGGTTTCTTTTGCAGCTCCTGAAACATCGCAGAAAACAAGTTATAGTGAAAATTCCATGATGACCTGTTTGTAGCAGAAAAACCCTAGAATCCAGAGCTCTGATACCAAATGTTATGAAACCACTCACAAAAAGATAGAAAAGATAGATGAACACCTTATAAATAAGCCTCTTCAAGGGGGTAACCTCCTTTACATTACACAAATGAACAATTCTTAGATGATACAAATGACAAGACCTCCTTTCTATATATAGGAGTCTAAGGGGTCATAATATAATCAAAGCCGACATTACAATAATAATGTAAGGGCATAATAATAACAACAGTGGGCTTCTATAGGGTATAATAATAACAATATGGGGACTACATGGGTACAACAATATAATAAGGGGGTTGTAATAATAACAATAAGGGGTTACAATAGTAGTATAGGGGCCTAATAGTTGGTTACAGAGTTAAGGCACATGGCTCACTGACTAGTCAGTTAGTTATAGATTCCAAGCGTAGGAATCAGTGACTATCTCAAACCCAAGTTCCTAGAACTCGATGGCCACCAATCCATAACCAAAGCCACCAAGCTCCCAGGGCTAACAAGGCCCACAACAACTCATATACATCCCAACTAGTCAGTTTCAGAGTCTAACGACTAGGAGTCACTGACTCTTTAGTCACAAACACTGAATGCCCTCTCAAGTAACCAACTTCCCCCTTTTATAAATATATTTATCCTCTATTTAATATTATAATATCATGATGTTACCTTTCCATCAAGGAACATTTTCGAGTTGTGGAGTCATGGGACCCTCGTACTCTTTTCGTCTCAGTCTGCTAAGACCCATTATGTTTTTATTAATATATATGGATTAAATGTATTGACCACACTAGACCTCTCAATATCATAACCTATAAGAGAATAAATGCACGAGCATAATGACCCCTACACATAAACACACATACACATGGGTGTATCACCCTAGAAGCAACTCTTGGCTCACTAGCCTAATTATGTCCTGGCTCACCAGCCTAAAAATAAGGGTCCTCAAACCCACTACATAGGCACAACGAACTTAACCATATTCATAACTTGGCCCCATTTACCTAAAATGTATACACAAATAGAGGTACCCAAGCGTTAATGAGTCTTGAGCTCACCAACTAACAAATATTATACCTGGTCATTATATTAATGATTGAGCGGTGGAACTAGTAGTGTTACATTCCCCTCCCACTTAGAATAACATCATCCCATGTGTTCCTTTGTTTTTAGCAATATGCACATACTACCAGGTTACTAGTCTTCACTACATTCATAATTTAATTCTCATCATGTTCTATAATGTTCCTTCTACTGCCTCGAGCTGCATTCAAGGTTTTAGTTATTCAACATACACCTACAACATTCAACAAATAAAAAGGTTTATTAAATTCATGTATATACAACAATTATTGTGTCCATAGGAATTTCAATTCATAATTGATGCACATATACTCATACCACAAGAGAAGGAAACAAAATACTTATATGTATAAGTATTCTTCTTGTTCCTAGTACCCTCAACCAGCCAAGGCACCAACCCCAACAACATCCAACCTACAGACTCACACCCCCCATCAGCATGTGTCCACATGGTACACCCCTTCTATGCACCCAATAAACTCTCAAGTCTCGTGCCACCACATCGAGGAAAAATTATTGTTGGATAGGGACATTCCTAGATTCCATGGCTACAAGAGTTCTTATTGCTCTTCTAGGGCCTCCAGGTACCTTCCAAGCCCTCGAGCAATTCATCTTTTCTTCTTTCTTCCCCTGTTGTCTGTGACATTGATGGTTTTGAGCAATTCTACCTTACTAGCCATCTATACCATATATTTCTACTACCATTCCTTACCATATCTATAACTTTTTTAGATTATAAGGTTGAGGGCGTGTTGATTTCCATGTTGTCTTGGAGAGAGAGAGAGAATATATGAATGCAACTTTTAAGTACAAATAATTTTTTTTTTGTTATTGTTTGCATATTTTATTACTTATGCCAAAAATTTATGTTCTTAGTGGTGCTATTACTCAAACCTTCAAAAGATTTCATAGGCTTCCAACTAGGTTATAGCCCCTTCCATGAAAGTGCCTTGTGTGCAACCTGTAGATTTATGAATCACTATTCATGGTACAAGTTTATGTGGGTGGCTTATCCTTTCAAAAAAAGGTTAGATGTAATACCACTTGGCATCTCAGGTAGATGAAACAAGTTAGGAAGTTCTATATGCAATTGTAGCTATTATTCAAGTAGACTGGTTAAAATAATTTTTGAATGTGATGGTTGCACATTGAGAGATTTATGTGCATCCTAAATTTTAAAACTAACAACCCTTAAACAACACTCAAGCCAGAACACCCTTGTTGATATTCATGAATTTCAAACATAGAAGTTCGTCCATCAATATCAAGATTGCATTTAACCATATATATTTGATCTGTACTGATCTTATTCATATCATTTCGAGCAGGTCAAATTCATATCTAGCCTCATTGAAGTCATTGCTACCTTCATCCTACCTTCAGGAAACACTGCTGGCGAGGCACAAATTTTGTTGAGAAACATTAGAATGCTATGAGATTGTACTTTCCATACTCCATATGTTTCGATATGAAACTTATTACTTATTTGAAACCATCCACAAACATCTTCTAATGACACTCATTGTGTACATCCATATAAGGTTAGTTCAATTCCAACATTATTTATTTATGGATAGCTGAACAAAATCTATATTATGAAAGGTACCATTTTGCTCCTATACATGTGCATCTAAGAAAAATTGTTAGTATATCTAATAACATATTTTATTTTAACGGTTAACTAACTAGGACAATTCGATGAGATAAATTGATTGGATTCCATAGTTTTGGCACCTCTATGATTACTGGGTTCAAGCATTGTAATTTTTGATAGTTTCCCATAAGCAAGCCTCTCAATAATCTCCTAACAAAAATTGATACATGTGCGAAATATTGCCCAAATGATCATGTAATGGAAGTCTTCATCTAACACAACATGATGATTTCAAGTAGCTAAAAGCATTCCTTCCTATCATATTTCTTACCACACAATAATTTTTGGAACTTGGCATTGAATTTTATTCATTGCTGGTCCAATATAGTCTACTCAAGTGGTATATGTTGTCTTGATGTTACTTTCTTGTTGTTGGATATCTATTTAGATAAATGGAAATTCCACTTCCAATAGACATACCAACTGTTGCAATACTGTAAACCAATTTGCATTTATTGTTTAACACACTCAACAGGAGTATAAGTAAATGATGTAGCAATACTTACAAACATTCTGGCCAATGCACCTTCCAGAGCGTTATTTCACATTTTTGGAAATGGACTCATGGAGCTTGTCTATTGTAAATGAGTGTCTATTCCCAAAGTCTCCCCACTTTTAAAGGGTCCTCCACCTACTTCTTTGATCTATTATCAAATTTATATTTTATATACCTTTTTACTTGAGTAGAAGAAAGAGGTAGTACAAACACCTACAATGAGCTATTAGAATGTCATATGTACTTCATAGACTCATGAAACTCGGTTTGGTTAACAAAGTAAACTAATGAAACCTTGCTGGGGTTTTGTATTACCAAAAATATTGAACCATTTATCTTTTTATAATGAACTCTACTCACAACATAAACATTTCTACATGGTCTACCATTATTAGTAATTACACAAGGACGTAATCCCTTACAATAATTTTTTACTTGACAATTTTGGAGATTGGTGGTATTTTGGTAGTATTTTGAAAAGCAATTATGACACCTTTTGAAACAACTAAATGAAGCCTTCCATATAATTCTCAAATAACAGAAGAGAGTGAATATTTTACTTGCCATGAAATTCAAAGAGGAATAGAATAAAGAAAATAATGTTTTGATCATGTTCCTCCCATGTTCAAGCATGTATGAGAGTTTTTCAATAGCTATAATTGATGTGAGGCAACGTAGAATTTCTTTCTAGAGGCGCACGAGGTCTCAAAATTTTTTTATTGCTTCTTTTGTTGTGTTTTTTTTTATCCTTTTGCACCAGAACCATCTTTATTTGTAAGCTTGGTCACATTTGAGGTATCAATAAAAAGCGTATTTGCACTTCCATAATCTCCCAAACCTTCCCAAGCTCTAGTTAAATTGCTATAACATCCATGGAATTCATCGCCTTCTTAGCTGAGTCTTGTCATGACATAGTATTGAATTAAATAAGAAATAATCCCACCAAAAAGAATTATAGTACCTCCCAAAATGTGTATCAGGACCAAATCACACTCTCTAGTGTTCTCTTACTAAAAAACCACCTCGAATGCAAAGAAACAAGCCCATTTGAATTTGTGAAGTAGCCACCAAATTTTCCATGGTACATATCTCCTCACTCTTATGCTAAATTAGACTTCTTGAGTGCAGTACCTCTAATTTAATTGCTTGATGAAACAGACGTGAAACTTGATAGAATACAATACTTGATATTTGGTATTTAGTATTTACAAAAGTTACTAATTTCGTGAACATGCCAAAGTTTAAAAATTGAATTAGCATTGCTTGAATTACATCCCACAAACGTTATATTTTAGTGTTTAATGAACGAAAATTCCTTTCCTATGAATTCAAATTGGGACCACCCTTTAAAAGGTTGCTTAGCTGTTATAAAATCTACGACCAATCCTAGTTAATATGTACAACTTCATATCTAGGCCAAAATGTGGAGAGGAATCTTCAATTAGGGTAACCTTTGAATTGGAAGACATGAGTTTCCTATTTATATTATGTACAAGTTTTTGATTCAAAGAGATGAATTTTCAAAAATTTATATCCCAGTGGACAACATAGTCACAAGACATGGACCCAGGAAATATTGGGCAAAGTCTAAAAAGGAAGACTGATTTGGATTCCCCAATAGAAAATTGGCATAAAACTCCACAATTAAAATAAATTACGAAATAGTGGCTTGCCGAGATAGTTAAAGTGAGGTGCTGAAATTTCCCATATCAGTGTTGAAGCCTCTTTGATGACAAAATTGTGGTTGTGCTTATGGATGTAGTAATGCAAAAAATAATGGTTGGATTCAGATGCGTGTTTTGAGCATCATTTGACATAATAAATTCCCCTCAAGTGCAATCTCTCAGTGGATACTATTGGATCTGATTTGTCTCACTTATCTAGCCACATTGTGGTAAGAGGAGACTAGTTCAAATTCTTTCTTTGAGGCATAAAAAAAGGGAAAATTTGTCAAAATATGTCAAATAAGTCATCTTTATTAATCTTCCTTTTGTAAATCCTGGGTCAATATTGTTGGCTAACTTACGTGAACATAATTAAGCTCATTGCATCTTGACCGAAGTTGCCAAGATTTGACTAGGTTTTGTCCCAAACCCAAACAAATCAAACATATTTAGAAAAAAAATGGGAATGCTCATTTTAATGTTGAATAGTAAGCATAGACTGTAGCACAAAACCCCAATTCCATACATAGAGGATTTATTTCAAAGGACAATATAAAAGAGGCTAGGATCTTCTTCCTTTTTACTAAAGAAGTAAATGCCATTTCATCAAGTGCATAATCAATCATGTTGGGTTCTTTTGTTTCCTCTAATCTTTGAGTACATGTGGACACATGTTCAAATTAGTAGATTTCAATGCTAGTTATTTTTTTCTTGTCATCTTTTACTTTTCCCACTCTATTCCTATTCTATATGGATATTTTTGTTATTCCCATAGATCTATTCTATATAGGTAGAGGGGGGACAAAATTTACTTTTGTACAATGTAGTTCTTTGTGCTTTGAGGTTCTTGTCTTCACACCCCTTTTCTAGTTGAAGTTCTTGTGGGATGACATAGTTATCATTGAGAGGTAGAGAGTTATTTCCTTGTATCCATGAAATTGCATCTTTGGATACTCGTGCTTGGTGTGGATTTGGGAGTGTTTAAATTCCCCTTGGATATTTTGTTGGTGTAACAGATATTAGCCAAGATTTGTGCTTATAGTTTTAACATATGTTGATTAGTGGTTACATTACAAGATTATTGTTATCGATCGTTGTATTTTGACACCTTAAATTAATTAATAACAAGAAGCACTCCCAATTAGTTTTCTAGACCCCATAACGAGTAGGATTCAAGCATGTAGTTCATTATTCGTAATTGCATCATATATACTCACTGTTTTTTACTTTTTGGAATGCAAATTAGTCTTTTAGTGGAATATTTTTATGTTGTCACAATAGATTTACATGATTCACAAGGTGAGAAATCAATCTTTGGTGTAATTTCATATTATAGGTTTGATAATTATAGTTCATTTATAGGCTCTAAATGTCTTCAAAGTTTCACAGTTAATTGAGTATTCAAGTTAACATATTGAGTATCTTATACGTAACTATTTTTCCTTCCACCTACCTTCCATAACTTCCATAACAATTAGGTACGGACCTGTAGCTTTGATGTTATTTTTCTTGTTCAGTAACATATTTTCAAGGACTTTACAAAGTTTTATGATTTATTGAAATTTTGAAAATTTAAAATTTATAAATTTTCAAGTTATAATTTTTAAAGTCTAATTCTTTAAATGGTTCTAACTCAATGAAATATCACCTACTTTACACGCAGGAGGTTGGTGCTTCGATTCCATTGTGCCCTGATATTCATATGGAATGACGACGATTAGTTTTTAGACATGGAGGCTTTTTTAACCATCGCCAATGAGATTATGGTGACATTTTCTGACCCTCACCAAAATATGAAATGGTAACGGTCCATGAACGACACCATATATACGCATAAATAGTGACAACCATGAAAGGTCCATTACCATAATTCATTGTTGTTCATATCAGAATGGTGATAGTCACTATCTGTCATTATAATCATTATTGGTGACAAACCTTGAATCTCACCACATCAACTATATTTGTGTTGATGCGGCCTTTGGTGACATTCAATTTTTGGTGATGGAGGTTCTTTTGACCATCACCAATGAGCTTATGGTGATGTTTGTTGACCTTCACCAAAATATGAAATTTTTATGGTCAACAAACGTCGCCATATATATGTGACAATAGTGACAACCATGAAAGGTCCATCACAATAAATCATTGTTTTTTATATGAAATGGTGATGGTCACTATCGATCATTATAATCATTATTCATGACGGACCTTGAATTTCACAACACCTATACTTTTGGTGATGCCACCTTTTGTGACATTAAATTTTTTGGTGACAGATGCTAAGTGTTCGCATTATGATGCATGTGTTGTCCTTGATGGAAAATCACTTGTAACAGAAAAAGTATATGGTAACTAGATGAATCCACAAGTTAGTTCAGAGGTGACAAAAGGATGGAACAAAATACCAAAATGATGGGTCAGATCAGAATAATAAGTTTGATACAGGTGAGTATTTGAAAATCTATATGCAGATTCATCAAGGCAAAGTTGCGTATACACGCGAGTTTGGTGAATCAAAGTAGCATATGATTTTTACACCATGGTATTCTAAATACTAGGGGTCCTTACCATGGTATTGGACCATAGTAATGAGTGCGACAATGAATATTGATCCCGTCAAAGATTACCATCGACATTAGTGTAGTTTTTACCCATGGTATTGGATAAGGGAAAAACTATATAAGGAGGTGAAGATCAAAGTGCTAAGTGTGCAAGTGAAAGGTTTTTTTATGAAAACTTCAATCTGAAGTATATTTTCATTGTAAGGGCCATAATTGTCACATATATCTGAAATATTTATGGACTGATAAATAAAATTATGGACCAGGATCATGAGACCTGAAATGACTTTTCATTATATGATATACTCATGGATTGGTTAGATCTAATTATTGACAAATGCTTTTATCTTTGAATATTATGATCTGGGTCGTTCTGAAGTTCTAAAGAGATGCACAATTTTAGGTCAAAATTTGCAAATATATACGCTAGTTGGTCTTGGGAAAAGTGTGTATACACGCGGGTCCGCTTCTTCAAAATCGTGTATATAAAGTAAGGGGTTTCTATTCATAAATGATTGATCAACCTGATCATTGCTATTGTTTCTCTATTTTCTATCAATGATGTCCTCATGAAGGTCTGGGTTGAGTGATAATGTCTGAAGTAAATCTGATTTAATGATGAAGTTGAATTGTTTACATGTTGATTGGTTGCAAATATTATTGATGTTCTTGAATGTATGAGGGTTCTATAAGATAACATAATATTTCAAAATATCTCTGGTCAACTCTATGTTTGATTTAGAATAACAAGTTTTTAGTTTTCAGTATATTAAGATCTGTATGAGGATTTCTCTATAGAAAAGCACGTATCCACGCGGGTTTCCGTAAGTGAAGTAGTGTATACATTTTGGCATTTGAATGATCTGGGTTGCAATTGATTCTATGTGTTGATGCAGTATTCTGAGTTTATTTCTATGTACTAGTTGCAACGATATGACTGCTTTAGTTATTGTTTGAGTTTTGATTAAGTGTCAGTGGATTTGGTTTTAGTGGTTGGTTGATTCAATTGTGTCAGAGATTGATGATTATATTACAATGATGAGTTAGAGTTTGACTGTTGAGCTTAAGTGTTGATATTGGATCTAGTGTGAAAATTTATAAAACATGGTCCATGGATCTTGCTAAGGGTTGGAGCCTTCATTGAGGAAGTTGAAGCTTCCTGCCAATAGTAGTTAGTGAACAGATCAAGGGGGTTGGAGCTTCCTTCCAGTAGGATCCAGAGAGTGAGTGAAGGTTGTAGTTGTTAGCAGGTGGGTGCCTGTGTACTGGTATGAGTCTACACCAATACAAGAATGTAATTTTTTTTTTTATATTAATAAGTTTTGAAGACTGAGATGAAAACATTGGTGGTTTTCTCCCATATTGGGTTTCCACCTTAAATCCTAGTGTTCATGTGTGTTACGTATGTGTGATACTTTATTATGTTTTTTTGGGACCTTTTTACTACTTATCAAATGCCTGATAAGTCTCTTACATTCTGGTTCAAGTTTAACAGATAAATAATTAGTTACTTTACAAGTTTACCGAGCATGCTTTAGTTTCATTTACAACAATCACGTATATATGCTAGGTGGGTTCTATCGAGTCGTGTATACATTTTGGAAAAGAAAATTAATATTTTTTATGATACTGATTCACCCCCACTCTTATTATTTTTCCCAACAGTTGGTACCAAAGCGAGGTCCTTCAAAAGAAGCTTGATCACTTGAAGGAAGATCTCCCAAGATGAGCAATCAAGATGGAATGAAATCTATTAGACCACCACTCTTCAAGAAAAATAATTTTATATATTCAAATACAAGAACCATATCCTATATTCAGTCTCTTGGAGCATATGTTTGGGAAATTATGGAAGGAGGTTACCAATATCCAGATGTAGTTCCCAGAGATGCAGTAGAAAAGAAGACGCATGAAACCAATGCAAAAGTTATCAATGCATTATTGGGACTCCTTACAGAATCAGAATTTGTCAAAGTTATGTAGCTAAACACAATAAGAGAAATATGTGAGAGAATCATTCAAATCTATGAAGGTGATACCAAGGTAAAAAGTGCTAAACTCTAGAATCTCATAATTCAATATGAAACTCTGAGAATGTATAATGATGAAATTATTTCTAGTTTATTACTATGTATAGATCATATTGTAAATCACATGAAAAATCTAGGTGAATAAATAAAGGACACTACTATAGTAGAGAAAATATTAGAATCTCTAACTCCTAAATACGATTCAATAGTGTCTGCCACTGAAGAGAAGCATGATATGCTTACCCTTACTATTGTTCAACTTCATGGGATCTTGATGCTATTGAAATGAGGAAAGGAGGTCCCTCATAAATTAGAGAAGCCACATTTAAAGCATCTACAAAAGGAAAAGAAAATGAATAACGCAAGGAATCAGGATCCATATCAAAAGAAGATGAAGTGAACTTTGTAAAGAAACTTCAACTAGGCATCGGAAGGTTCAGAGGTAAGCTTCCCTTCAAATGTTTTTCTTGTGGTAGAGTTGGTAATTATGCTGCTAAATGTCCTCATAAAGACAACCACGACAAAGGAAAGGATACTACAAAAGGTAATAGGAGACGGTTTAATAGTAGAAGAAGTTATTATACTCATGAATATAGTGATCACTTGTCAAATATTGAAGAAGGTGAATCTGATCAAGATCTTTAATTACTCATGGATTTTGAGAAAAATACTAATAAGTCTAATGATAAATTTATGGATGCTTTAGAGGAAAAATATTTCTTTGAAGAAATTTCTCAACTCAAAATTTTCTTGCAAGAAAACTAAGTAGCCAAAGATACTTTAAAGCATCAACTCATAGAAAAATAAAATCATAATGAGAAGTTAGAATATGAATTAGTAAGTCTAAGAAAGGAACTTGAGAAAATAAAGCATATGAATCTTAGATTTTCTAAAGGATCTAAAACCTTAGATGAAACTATCAAGGTACAATGCTCTCCTCTTATGAAGATAGGTCTTGGATACACTGGAGAAACATATAAAAAATCCTCAACCACCACCAGAAGCTATCTAAATGTAGCAAAAACCAGTCAACAAGGCTTCAATAATGTAGCAAAAACAAGTCAACAAAGCTTCAATCATTGGCAAAATAATAAAGGCATTCCATAAGTAAATCATGTTCACTCCAATCCAAGGATGAACAACAACAAAAAGCACTAGTCAAAATGTAAACAACACCAAAAGATTCTATGATCAATAAATGTTCTTCTTTAATGGAAAATGCTTCTCATGTCATAATTTTGGTCATAAGGTTGCTCAATGTGTTGCATACAAAACTAGCATGACTAGAGAAGCAAGAAAACAAAGGAATGACATAGGAGTCAAAAAGAACACTTATAATAACTTCTGACCTCTTATAGATGAAATTGAATGTTCATTTTTCAATAACTTTGGACATGAAGAATCTGAGTGCAAGAGAAAATTAAAACCAACATTTCAAAAGGAGCCAATATCAACAAATTCTAAGGTATGCAAAATGAAGGAGTTACAGTCTGAAAGCTATGGCATAGAATTGTTTGCAGAAGGACAATAAAATAAATGGTACATTGATAGTGGATGCTCAAAACACATGATAGGTGATTAAGATAAACTTATTTCATACAATGCTTTAGAGAAGGAAAAGAATGTCACTTTTGGAAATGACTCACTTGTTGTCATTAAGGGTAAAGGTTCTATTTTTCTAAAAGAAAAGGTTAAAGATGGTAATGTTATGTATGTTGATGAATTAAAACATAACTTGTTGAGTGTTATCCAAATGTGTGACCAAGTAAATGAGGTGGTATTCTGATCAAAATAATGTGTGGTTCGTGAACTTGAGACATGAAATACCATAATAAAAGGAACAAGACACCCGAGAAATATGTATATATTGAAAGGTGGCCAACAACAATGTTATCTAGGCGAGGCAAAGGAAAAATGGTTGTGGCACAGAAGGTTGGGACATCTAAGCTTCTCTCAAATAAGAAAATAAAGTAGGCTCAAACCTATTCGTGATCTACCCACCATCACTATACAATAAAGTACCATATGTAAGTCATTTAAATTTGGTAAGAAAACCAAAGTTCAATTCAATTCCAAAGAAGGATCAGCAAGTAAGCCTCTTGAACTTATACATACTTATTTGTGTGCGCTAGTAAGTGTTATAGACATATTTGGGCACTGCAACCCCAATCACATATGTCCATAAATCGAGGGCCTCTAACTCCCTAAAAGTGTTTTTTCATACCCTAAAGGAGCAAGGTCAATTGATTACATCATCTCCCAAAATTTTTCCATGAATAACCACTCAGAACGGGTCAAAGCAGGACCATACAGACTGCCCAGAGCAAACGGTGTGATGCATCTCACCTGCCACATGCAAAAAGTGCGATGCATACTGGAAAGCCCTTCTGTAGTGCGATGAGTGAGAACAGACAAATGGCACAAGCGGTTTTTTAGGTGGAGACCCTAAGAATCTTCTAGAAGCTGCTCATTTGACACTTGCCTCCCTGAATTCGCCCAAGGATGAGTAAGAGATCATGAAATCTCCAAGTGGAATCAAGAACTATCAGAGAGATGACACTAATCAAAATCCTAGAAGCTGACTCACCCCCCTGCAAATATCTATATATGGATCCCTCATCTCAGAGATCCAGAGGTTGGAATTTGGTAATTTGCAAAGAGGTGTTGTTGGTTTCTCTTTGAAGAAATTGTTGGGTGATTTTTCTTTGTATGAGGTGAAGAGGGCTTTCAAGCTGGGAGGATGGTGCTGGGTCAGACCAAGTGGTTGAAATCCTCTCTTCTACTACTTTTATCAATAAAAATATTTGAGTTTTCCTCCATATTCTTGTGTATCTATGAATATTTTGTTGATATATGCATGTGTGTGGTCAATATATATCTGATCCTATATTGTTTATAGTGATAGATCTCTATGCTTTGATGGTATTATGCTGCTATGATTCTATAGGTAGTCTTTGAAGCGGGACAAGTAAGGAGGCAGTGGCAAGATTCTGTCAAAGGGGAAAGGAAACAAGCAAGGAGCCAAGCGAAAGGTTGAGGTTGGTACTCTCTACTTCTTTCTCATCTATCTCTCGTAAAGGAAAATACAAGCAACTTTAGTTTGTCTGTTTCTAAGATAGCTACCCGTCTTAGTGGGACTAGCAGTTCTGAATAGACACTAGTTTTCCTAGTAACAAAATGGCGACTCCGCTAGGGAAGAATTAGTTTGATTGCTTGTCTCTACTTGTTTGATTCATAAACCACTGACGGAGCCTGAAGTTAAGCCAAATAGCCTTCAAACTACATTTGTTATGCAAGTGCAAAGTAGATCAACACTACTTCA
The DNA here is from genome assembly GCA_031772625.1 of Pinus tabuliformis. NCBI lineage: Eukaryota > Viridiplantae > Streptophyta > Pinopsida > Pinales > Pinaceae > Pinus > Pinus tabuliformis. Next base: position 929,635,840 of record CM062812.1, on the reverse strand, counting down.
GTCAATCTCTGGGTTTGTTTATGAACTGAACCATTGACTTGCAAACATCCTAAGTGCGCTAGAGGTAGCTCAAGTAACCTCATTAGGTCAGCCCCTATACTTTGTATTTACTGACTATCATTAGCTCGGCCTAAATCCCTGAACTAAGCTATAAATTGTGACAAAAAACGAAGTTAAAGTCTCGTCCCTGGACCATCACACCTTCTCCTCTTGGCAATCTAGATGCATCTCGCCTCTCGTCTGCAGTAGGTGAGATGCACCCCTGTTTCCCTGTGTTACAGGTGCGATGATCAGATAAGATTTTTTCTGCCTCCATATTTTGGTTTTTTCTTCACTCTCTTCAACTTTATTCAAGAGTTTTGATGTCTGTGATCAGTAGACCACTGTTGAAACCCCCTTCCTTTCCATCATCCAACCTCCATTGTACAAAGATTCTTGAATGTTTTTATGTATTTTTCACCATTCACAGTTCTCATTTACGAAATAGTAACTAAATAGGACTATCGTCTTTTGATTTGAAAGTGTCACAAGTGTCATTTTCAGTCAAAGAAAAGAATCCTTCTCTTTTTGATAGTCGATTACACTGTTACTCTTGTATTTGATCTGAATTAATAGTGTTTCAAATGTCGAAAGCAGTTTTCAATTCAAAATTACAAAGTATCATCTTGTCTCCTTTTCATTTTTTAAACAGAAAATTGTTAGTATTGTGGCTTTGAAAGAAGATATAACTCAGATTTGTACCCAGCATTCTTTTTGTCATTCACACATTAAGAAATCATAAAACAAATACATGAAAGTGCATTTGCATTTAGACTGCTTGTTGATTTTGATTTAGGACAGTGCATCTAGTGTGTGCTCTCTGCTTTATGTTGAGAGGATTCCGTTTTCTTTCCTTAGTAGCTAGGATTTTCATTGCAAAATGAAGAGTAAACGACTGTTTATCATCTTAGATTGCATATTTAGGAATTGTATATCTACATCACGTGGTGAACCTTAAAGAAAACTTCTTAAGAAAGATCAACTGTAAAATAAATTCAATGAACATAAAAATGCTTTGGAACCTAACGTACAACATCTAGAAGCCTAGGCTAGAGACGTATTCCGACATCGTAATGGCTGGTAGCTGTTGCTTTCATCGTAGGTTGGGTGATTCCTCCTCTTTGAGACGACAAGTGCCAGTACAGACTTGTGCTCCCACGTACCATCGAGTATATATTGGGAGACCATAATAGGCTATATCCTTTATCCTTAGGAAGCGGTGTCTGCCACCCTATTGATCACAATGCACTGAACATAGCATTCGGGAAGATTGACTGTCATACTGTAAAAAGTATTCTGTTGTTTTGCGATTGGTTTGGTAATTCCTCTATCTAGATTTCCAGAGTAGTCTCTTTCGTTCCTTTTCAGACTCCTTAAAGGAAAAGGTCCATCTGAGCTCTTGTCACTTCAGGCTCATTAAAAATCGAAGGCGACTAGAGTCATCTTTACCTTTTTCTCGACTCTTAAAAATTGAAAAAGCAAGTTGTGTCAAAGCATCTAAAATTTATTTTAATCGGAATAACGTCACTGTTCCCTCGTTGATCTTAGGTTGAGAAAATGGAATCCACCAACCACGGATTTCCCCTTGGGGGAAATCCTAGTCCTTTCTCCTCCTGAGGAGATGTTGGTGCACCTCATATGGCCACATTGTCCCTTCCAGGACTGACGATTGGCCTACCAGTATGGCTTTTCTCGACCTCTGTCGTTCAAAACACCGTGATTCCTGAGCAATCAAATCAGAAACTAGATGATACTAGATTTACCCCCCAACCTTCTACTTCATTTGTCTCTCCCTCTTCGCTTGGTGAATATAGTAAAACTAAAAACCAAGTAACTGAGAAGAAGAAGAAAGAGAAGGAGAAGAAGAAGAAGGAGCCAACTGCAAAAAGGGGAAACCGTACATCGTCTAGCAAAAATCCACACACTGCACCATCCAAACCTAAATCTCCATGTGTCATCTGCAAAGGGGACCACTATCATCGAGATTGTCCTTGCATCCCACGGATCTTAAGGGACTGGTCTCCCCACTTGCACAATCTGGTGTTGTCAACCTCTGATGATCATGTTGAGAGTACACCATCAACTAGTGAAAACAAAGTCACCGGACAGAAAGGAAAATCTAAATTTCCTTGCAGACTGTGTGAAGGCGATCATGCCCTCCACCATTGTCCCTTCCTGGACGAAGCTAAAAGAGTCTTGGATAACCGTCCTACATCACCGTAGCGACTTCCTCTTCGATACAAGAAACTCTTGCCAAGTCCATTTCTAGTTGAAAATCCAACTGATGCACCTTTATTGTCAGTCGAAGCACCTATCATTGAAGATAAACCCTCTGAGTCCACATCAGACCAAATTCAACAGGTAGAGATGGCAGTTGACCCCATCTTGTATTTAGAGGATTCACCTTCAGATGATATAGTCACCAAAGAGAATGAGAACGACACCGTTCAAATTCTTTTCGTAAACACAGACTCCAATGAACATGGGGGCAATCTACCCATTCCTTTACCACAGGAAGGAAGTTCATCAGAGGTGTATCCGATCGTTTATTCGGTCCCACCTCCAAGCAACCTAGTTGTCTCCTTTGATTGGAATCTACTAGGCAGACCCCGTTTACCATCTAATGTACCATTCCAAATCATAGTGCAAACTTACAAAATGGTCATGGTTGGCACCATCATAGATGAAGGGGCTTTTGTGGGTATCCTTTCCTCAACTGCTTGGAAAGTGCTTGGCTCACCATCGCTTTTTCCTGAGATGCGATATCTGACAGGCTTCGACAAAGGAACTAGTCGACCGTTAGGGATCTTTCCAAATTTTCCTATAACTTTGAGAAGGAAAACCGTTTATCTGAACATAATGGTAGTCCAAGGACCTTAGAATTACAATATACTCCTTGGGTGCGACTACATTTATAGCATGGGAGCTATTTTCTCCTCACTCCTTTGAGTGATGTGTTTTCCGCATGAAGGCAGAGTGGTCCAGCTCGTAGACCAGCTTTCATTCCCCAGTTCACATATAGCTAATATTCAAGTGCCATCCCTAACTAGTCTTTCTGCGCAGGGAATGTCTCATCAATCTCCGGTCCATCCACCTGATGAATGCGAGTGATTCGGTGGTTGTAACTGAAACCTAGGGGGCATGCACCCTGGCCTGCTGCGGCAGAAAAACTTCAGGTATAGGGTAGGTTTCCGCGGAGGATAATAACTAGTCTGACACACATGTCCATTTAGGAAAATGGGATTAGACTGGAATAAGATACCTCTGCCAGAAGGTATGACTTTCCTGACAGAGTGAGTGTTTTTTCTACAAATTGAAGGGTAACCTGGGTATGCCTTTCCAGACAAAGCAATTGTTTTGTCTGCAAATTGAAGGGTAACCTGGAAACTCTACTTCGCTATACCTGGGGGCATGCAAACCTTTTTGCGTGAAAGTGAAAAGCGACCATTTATTTTCCTAGTTTGTAGATTCTTAACCTTCTAAACTCGTAGGATTGGTCGTTCCTAGATTACATAATAAAAGGAGTCGGAGCATAATTTCGAATGGTGCAAGCTCCCTAAAAAATGAACCTATCAATGATACACCCTTATTATACGACTAGCACGAGCAGTTTTATGCAAATTTCAAGCTCGTTAAAAATTAAACCTAGCAATGAGCACATGTTCCACCAGAGTTCAAGCTCATTAAAAAAGGAACCCACTTCTGGTAAATAACCACTGTGAAAGCATTATCATCAACTTTTGAGCCTTAGTCATGTTCTTACTATCACCTCCACTCTGCTTTAGATGATCATTCGCCTCCATTTGATTGTTTACCCCTTTTAAGGAATAACTGCAACAAGTGATTCTGTTAGCCATCTTCTTAACACTGTCGTGATTGGAAAGTTCCAACCCTCACCTCGAACCAGTTGCTACCTGAAATATCACTCGTTCCTAAAAAACGAGTCTCCTTTAAGCTCTTTTCATCTAATTCGTAAAATATGAAAATATTGCCGAGAAATTGGCCTCTCCAGCTCGTTAAAGTGATCGGGAGTGCCATCCCTCCTCTAGATTTTAATATTTTTGGACCTGAGGGATTATTACACAAAAAGATTGAGCGTTTGTCTTGTTCGGCTTGTTAAAACTATCGAAAAGTCATCTCTTTCGCATTGTTTTATACTTTTTTGGACTTAAGGGATTATACTACGAAAAAGGAATATTGGAGTTTCCTTTCCATCTCTTTTCAAACTCTCTAAAATTGAAAAGGACCGAGTTATCCTTGTCATTAAAATCATTAAAACAATAGTGACAAACTTATCCATTCAGACAAGAGCAAGTTTCACTATCGTCAGGCTCGTTAGAACATAGAGACGGGTTTGCCCGAAGGGAAAATTATAGAACAAGCATATGTTATCCTCCTCAAGCTCAACAAAAATAAAGAGGTACTGGTCAGAAATGACTGGGGAAAATTGGGAAGAAAACTTGAAGAAGATTTATTAGTAGCAGGTCACTCTTGAACATGACACTTTCACTCCATCACCATGATTGAGTCGGGTTAGGTTATTCTGTTTACCGGTCATATCACCATTGGTCCACCGTACCATCCACTTTTTGGGTTAATGCTACAAATCCATTTCAGTGTCGCCAATATGTTCAAGAGAAGTCGCTCAGAGAATTCACCTACACAGCTTGTGTCTCGTCCACTGCAATACCTTCACGCTTCATTCTTTCATGACTGCAACCCTGAACCTTGTATCATCAGATCGTTTTCACCTCTACAAATCATTTTCTCTATTCCGTGTCGTAGATGTGGGATCCATTAATGCCCTCCTACGACGAGTCACTTCTTGTCGACATCAGCTCATTATCCAAGAATCTGACCTAGGAACAACCCTTTCAATACTTTGAAGCTTGCATACCTCAATGGCAAGTTTCTCACTTCCGGTGACAGGTTTACATTAATGGCCTTCGACCGAGAGATTTTGCGTGGTGTTTGACATCAACTCATGTATTCACACCACGTGAATTGTACTGCAGTACCTTGAGGGTCATCATCATCATCGGTGATTCCTCTCGTGCCCGTTAAATAGCTTACATCATTGGCCAGTAATCAGGCGATGTCCTTCCATGTTCGACATCAGAACATCTTTTCACATAGATTGACTTGTACTTTTGGGCAAAGATTGAACGAGTTTTGAAGATCCCAGATCTAGTTTCATCCATGTGGGCTGCGATATATTCAGGAAAATAAGGACATCAAATGTACATCATTGTTGCACAGATAATCATCCAAACTAAGGGATGATGGCTCTACCAGAATCATCAGTCTGCACATAGACGGTTGTCTGTCCTATGTACATGAAATGAATTTATCAAGCTGAGCATCGGAATGCCCACCTTAGCTAGATCATGAAGATAATTTATTGTATTGTATCTTATTACAGGTCACCTTCCAGTTCGAAAAACCTCGGATCCTCATTATAAAGCATTTCACCCGACATCAAAAGATTTACGACCTCATGCTTTAGGGGGCAACTATTATAGACATATTTGGGCACTGCAACCCCAATCACATATGTCCATAAACCAAGGGCCTCTAAGTCCCTAAAATTGTTGTTTCATACCCTAAAGGAGCAAGGTCAACTGATTACATCATCTCCCAGAAGTTTTCCATGAAAAACCACTCAGAACTGGTCAAAGCAGGACCATACAGACTGCCCAGAGCAAAGGGTGCGATGCATCTCACCTGCCACATGAAAAAAGTGCGATGCATACTGGAAACCCCTTCTGTATGGCGCCATGAGTGAGAGCAGACAAATGGCACAAGCAGTTTGCTAGGTGGAGACCCTGAGAATCTTTTAGAAGCTGCTCATTTGACAGTTGCCTCCCTGAATTCACCCAAGGATGAGCAAGAGATCATGAAGTGGAACAAAAAACTATCAGAGAGGTGACACTAATCAAAATCCCAGAAATTGACTCACCCCCCTGCAAATATCTATATATGGATCCCTCATCCCAGAGATCCAGAGGTTGGCATTTGATAATTTGCAAAGAGGTGTTGTTGGTGTCTCTTCGAAGACATTGTTGGGTGACCTTGCTTTGTATGAGGTGAAGAGGGCTTTCAAGCTGGGAGGATGGCACTAGGTTAGACCAAGTGGTTGTAATCCTCTCTTCTACTACTTTTATCAATAAAGCTATTTGAGTTTTCCTCCATATTATTGTGTATCTCTGAATATTGTGTTGATATATCTATTTTATGAATACGTTAGGGTTAGATAAATTCGATTTCATTTTCCTTTTTATTTTTTATTTTTCCCTTGGTTGGTTATGAACTAGGTTTTGATCTTCTTCTTTTTTTTTAAATTTTTACTTTAGTTTTGGGCTTCAATTGAGCTCCTTTTATTTTTAGCCTTTTTATTTTTATTTTGGTTAAGTTTCATTTTAATTTTTTTTCCCTTTTTTTTGTTTTGTTTTCATTTAAAAATTTTTGTTGTTTCGATTTTTTTTGCTTAAATAAAAAATCTAAAAAGTTTTTAAAAATCCTCATTTTTGTGACTTGAAATTACTAAAGGATGAAATTAAAAGAGGATTTGTGCTAATACATTAAAAAAATTTAATGTGGCCCATGGCCCATTAAAATTCCAATTTATTGACCCTTTTAATTTACTTTTGTCACATTAAAAATTTAATCTCTTAATTTTACCACATTAAATTAATTTCTGAAGGAATAGTTAAATTGTTCAACTAAATTTCCTTGGTGTCCTTTCGTGGTAAGTGATTTCTCTATTCGCAAGTGTGATTAATATTTTAAAAATTTATAGTGCCTATTGAAAAATTGTTCTAGATCTAAATTCTTAATGAAAATTATTTTAAATCTAGAATCTCTTGCATGATAAAGTTTTAAGCATTCGCATTTGATCATTCATGATTGACACTATTCGTCACATTTGTAAATTTATTTGGATAACTTGTTTTTACTTAAACTATGGTTAATTGAACATAAAGGCACTGGTTTATAATCATTTCTATCTGATGGTTGTGTCTTGGTTGCATTAGTGTTTAATCTATTCATCTCAGTTAACCAGTACTCATTTACATTCGTCAAGTTGTCCATCTTTAAGTCTCCTAGAGCCTCTATTCTCATTCATTCAACTTAGGGACTACCGCCCTTGACTTGTCTAGGAGAGAGTCTAAACAGAGTAAGGATTAGAGTGACAACCCTTACTCTGAGTGTTGTCACGGTGCCTAGACACTTTGTGTGACAACAGAGTGACAGTGGCAGAGCTAGAGTGCCAAAGTCTGAAGCAGCACAGTAGAGTGTTGAGCAGTGCGGGAGGCACAAAGCAGATATTTTATATCTAATCCTCTTGTCCCGCTTCAAAGAGTAGGATTAGATATAAAATATAGGATTAGATATAAAATATCTGCTTTGTGCCTCCCGCAGATATCTTGTCCCGCTTCAAAGAGTACTGGTATTATGCTGCTGTGATTCTACAAGTACTCTTTGAAGCGGGACAAGTAAGGAGGCAGTGGCAAGATTCTGTCAAAGGGGAAAGGAAACAATCAAGGAGCCAAGCGAAAGACTGAGGTTGGTACTCTCTACTTCTTTCTCATCTATCTCTCGTAAAGGAAAATACAAGTAACTTTAGTTTGTTTGTTTCTAGGATAGCAACCCATCTTAGTGGGACTATCAGTTTTGAATAGACACTAGTTTTCCCAATAACAGTAAGGAAAAAGTCACCTCATGGAGAACAATACTATATTTTATTCATTGATGACTTTTATAGAATGTGCTGGATTATTTTATTGAAACAAAAATATGAAGCATTTGATAAATTTAAAGTCTTCAAAGCATTAGTTGAAAATGAATTAGATCCAAAAATCAAATGTCTCAGATTTGACCAAGGAGGAGAATACATATAAGATGAATCCTTTCATTTTTGTGAACAACATGGCATAAAAAGACAATTTCTTGTAGCTAAAACTCCTCAACAAAATGGTTTGGTAGAAAGAATGAATATAATTGTTCAACAAATCAATCATGTTATCCTTGACGAATCTGGAACTCCTAACACCTTCTAGGGTGAAGCTGCACATACTCTAGTAAATATTCTAAGCAAGGCTCATTTTCATGTGAATAGTGATAAAACTTTGTATGAACATTGGTATGGTAACCCTCCCACTGTAAAGAATTTTAGAGTTTTTGGAAGAGAAATTTTCATAAAAGATAATGATGAAAAACTTGGTAAGATTGAAGCTAGAGCAGATGAAGGAATACTTCTTGGTTACTCATATAGAAGAAAAGGATACAAATGTTACAGTAAGAGACTTCAGAAAACTATTGAATGCATTAATGTTGTGATTGATGAAGCATGCACAGGTCCCAAAAAGGTAACATCAGAAAAATAGGATGATGATGATGAATGATTTCCCACATCAAATCACAATGATATAGAAGAAGAAACTAACGAAGTAGTAGAAGAAGAAACATCAGACAAAGAAAAGGCTCCATCTAGGTATATTCAATAGAATCATCCATAAACTCAAATTCTAGGAGAAAAGGAATCTGGAGTACAAACAAGAAGAACCCTTGTAGGATCTTCTAGTTATCTGGCTTTATTATCCACCATTGAACCAAAAGATGTAAACCAAGCTAGTAAAGATGAATTTTGGTTTAAGGCCATGCATGAAGAACTTGATCAAATTAAAAAGAATGATACTTGGGAATTGCTTCCAAGGCCTCATGATAAAATTTTTATTGGGAAAAAATGGATATTCAAAAATAAGTTGAATGAAAATGAAGAGGTCATTAGGAACAAAGATAGACTTGTTTGTAAAGGTTATGCCCAACAAGAAGGTATAGGATTTGAAGAAACATTTGAACCTGTAGCCAAACTTGAAGCCATAATAATGTTTCTTTCTTTTTCAAGTTTTTAAAATTTCAAAGTTTATCAAATGGATGTAAAATATGTTTTCCTTAATAGAGATCTAGAAGAATATTTATATATTGAACAACCAGAAGGATTCATTTTGGCGAATGATGAAAACTTTCTATGAAAACTCAAAAAGGCTTTATATGGGCTAAAACAATCTCTACGAGCATGGTATTATCATCTTAACAAATATCTTCAACAAAAAGGTTTCACGAAAGGATATATAGACAACAATTTGTACATAAAAATTGAGGGTGATAAACTACTAATTATTGTTGTTTATGTTGATGATATCATATTTGGGGAAATAACTTGTTTTCTTGGTATACAAGTGCAACAAGCAAAAGATGGAATCTTTCTCTCACAAACAAAATATCTCAAGCAGATTCTGAGGAGGTGTGGGATGGAATATTGAAAACCTATATGTACTCTCATGATGATAGGCTTTAGCCTGAGTTCTAATGATGATTCTCCCGTAGTAAACCAACCAAAGTATAGGTCTATGATTGGAAGTCATCTTTATCTAATAGGTACTAGGCCAAATATCATGCATGCAGTTGGGATTGTTGGACGTTTACAAGCCAATCCAAAGGAATCACACCTTCAGGCAGTAAAGAGAATATTCAAATATCTCCAAGGAACCCAAGACTTTGGTCTATGGTATCCTAAAGATGTAGATCTTACCCTTCATGCATACACTAATGTGGATTGGGCTAGAAATGTTGATGACCGGAAAAAAACTTGTGGAGGTGCATTTTACATGGGGCCCCGATTGGTATCTCGATTCAACAAGAAACAAAGTTCCATTGCCTTATCTACAATAGAAGCAAAATATGTGGTTGTTGCATCTTGTTGCACATAACTTCTTTGGATGATGCAAACATTACAGGATATACAAATCAAATTTTCTCTACCCATCTCCATCGCTTGTGATAATAAAAGTGCTATTAGTATTTCAAAAAATCCTATTATGCACTCCAAAACCAAGCATATACCTATTAAGTATCACTTTCTACGAGAACAAGTGATTGAGAAAAAGGTTAAATTGGAGTATGTTCCCTCCAAAGAACAAGTTTTCTGATATATTTACTAAACCCCTTCCCAGAGAAGCACTTGAATATCTCAAAGAGAAACTCAGAGTTGTCTCTGCCTCATTTTGTTGTTAATCCTATCTGCTCAATCTACAGGTGAAAATTCAGAAGGTTACTGTCTATACACAGGTTTCATAAAGTATAGTCATGTATATACACAAGTTTCTTTGCATATAGTCACGTATGTTTTTCTTTGATAGAAAGACAGTTGGATAGACTCAAGATCGGTCTCTAACATGCTTCTCATAGCTATGAATTGATGTTTCTTGGTCTAGTGTTGATGGATACAATCTACTGATATGGTATTGAGTTATGCTTTTCTCATTGATATTTATTCGATTGATGAATATTGTTTGATGAATGAGTTGTTGAAAATGAACAGGTAGTGCAGGTTCACAGGGAGCATTAGCCTTTTAGAATACAGTGCATTGTTGGTTTTCTGGTTGCTGAATTATGTTACTTTTAAGATCTTTTGGTCTCAGTTATTTATGTCATATCTGTCATTTCATGTAAATTTCATGTGGAGACCTATGATGTAATAATTGTCATATTCAGTCATGTATGGACTTTTGAGGTCATGTCAAATATGTAATCCCACTTGATTGGGTGGTAGTGTCAAATATGTATCCTCACTTGATGGGGTGATTGATGTAAGTATGAGTCCTTGGTGATAGAAAGGCCATACTCAGTTGAGTTATAGAGTCATGTTCTTCATTTGAACATCTTTCTGAATATTCAGCATGTGCTCAGGGGGAGCATGGACCATACAGTCCAAATCATATCCAAAGGGGGATCTTTCGTCCTCCCTTTTCCCTTGATATCAAAGGGGGAGAATATCTTGGTATTTGAATAATAGGTTTCTACAGGTTGAGGTGATCAACACCAACATGGTTGTCATCAAGTCCAAAGGGGTAGATTGTTGGCAGAATGATGCATGTGTTGTCCTTAATGGCAACTCACTTGTAACAAAACTGGTATACGATAACTAGATGAATCCACAAGTCACTTCAGAGGTGATAGGATGATGGAACATAATACTAGAATGATGGGTCAGATCAAATTAAGAAGTTTGATATAGGTGAATAGTTGAAAATATATACGTGGGCTTGTCAAGGCCAAGTTATGTATACATGTGAGTTTGGTGAAGCAAAGTAGTGTATGGTTTTTGCACCATGGTATTCTAAATACCAGGGTTCCTTACCATGGTATTTGATGATAGTAATTACAACGACAATGAATATTGATCCCATCAAAGATTACCACTGACACTAGTGTAGTTTTGACCGATGGTATTGGATAAGGGCTAAACTATATAAAGAGGCTATGATCGAAGTGATAAGTGTGTAAGTGATAGGATTTTTTATGAAAACTTCAATTTGAAGTATATTTTCATTGTAAGGGCCATAATTGTCACATAGATCTAAAATAATTATGCACCGATGAATACAATGATGGATCGGGATCATGAGACCTAAAATAAATTTTCATTGTATGATCTACTCATGGTTTAGATAGATCTAAGTACTGACACATATTTTTATCACCAAATATTTTGATCTAGGTCTTTCTGAAGTTCCGAAGAGCTGCACAATTTTAGGTCAAAATTTGCAGATCTATATGTTGTTTGGTCTCGGGAAAAGTATGTGTACACGCGGGTTGACTTCTTCAAAGTCAAATATATAAAGTAAGGGGTTTCTTATCATAAATGATTTATGAACCTGATTAGTGTTGTTGTTTCTCTATTGTTTGCCAATGATCTCCTCATGAAGATCTCAGTTGAGTGATAATGTCTAAAGTAAAACTAATTGAATGATGAAGTTGAATTTGTTTACATCTTGATTGGTTGAAAAAATTATTGATGTTGATGACTATGTGAGGGTTTTGTAAGCTAATACAATATTTTAGAATATCTTTGGTCAACTCTCTATTTGATTCATAATTAAAAGTTTTCATTTTTCAGTATATTAAGATCTGTACGTGGGTTTCTCTACATAAAAGTTCACATACACGTGGATTTCCCTAGGTGAAGTAGCGTATACATTTTGGAATTTGAATGATTAGGGTTGTAGTTTATTCTATTTGTTGATGTAGTATTCTGAGTTCAATTTTGTGTATTGGTTACAGTGATCTGACCGTTCCAGTTGATTGGTTGAGTTTTGATTAAGTGTCATTTGATTTGGTTTCAGGAGACTGGTTGATTCAGTTTTGTCAAAGATTGATGATTGTATTACAGTGATGAGTTAGAGTTTGACTGTTGAGATTAAGTGTTGATATTGGATCCAGTGTGAACATTTATGAAACGTGGTCCATAGATTTTGCTAAGGGTCGGAGCCTTCAGTGAGGAGGTCGAAGCTTCCTACTAGTAGCAGGTAGTGATTAGACCAGGGGGGTTGGAACTCCCTTCCAGTAGGAGCTAGAGAATGAGTGAAGGTTGTAGCCTTTAGTAGGTGTGTTCATGTGTACTGGTATGAGTCTACATCACTACAATAATGTAAGAAGTTTTTGATATTAATAAGTTTTGAAGATGAAGACGACATCAACAGTGGTTTTCTCCCACATTAGGTTTCCACCTTAAATCCTGGTGTTCATGTGTGTTATTTATGTGTGATACTTTATTATGTTCTTACTGCACCTATATACTACTTATCAAATTCCTGATAAATCTCTTACATTCTGGTTCAAGTTTAACATATAATGAATTATTTGTTTTACAAGTTTAATGATAATATGCTAGTTTCTTTTACAAGAGCCGCATATATATGCTACTTTGGTTCTCTCAAGTCGTGTATACATTTCAGAAAAGAAAACTATTATTTTTTAAAACACTGATTCACCCCCCCTCTCAGTATTTTTCACAACACTAAAGTTTGTCACCATTGCTCATATGAAACGGTGAGGGTCACTATCCATCATTATAAATCATTATTCGTGACAAACCTTGAATGTAACCACAACACCTATACTTTTAGCACGCCACCTTTTTTGACACTTAGTTTTTGGTGACGACGATTCTTTTGACCATCACCAATTAGCTTATGGTGACATTTTCCGACCCTCACGAATGTCCTTTCTTCTTGTAGTTCATGTGTATTTGTAATATGCTCATCAAAGTCTTGAGCATGAGAATGGGACATTACCATGTTGTATAGAGCGTTTTTGTATAACAATGATACATCAACATGGTTTTCTTTTATTTCTTTGAAAGAATTGATTTGATTCTTTCCATATAACACACTCTTTCTTATGAAGTTGGTAGGAATCATTGTTAGGAACAAAAAAACATGATGTATTTTGGTTATACGTTTTCTCCTAACCTCCTATATTAGGGGGAAACTATTATCATGGAAAAATTGTACAAGTTATGCTATGATCAATGTAAGAGAACAATGTGTACACATGTAATAATTATCACTGAAAGCATCAAGGAACCAAAATGATCAAAGGTTTTCTAAAATTTCATTGAATAAACCAAACCATGCAAGTGTGCTAAAGAAATTATGCATGGATCCTCATGGTTGTTTCTTTGATAGTTGTGTGGATCCATGAAAATGAGAACTTAGTAACCCATGGACCACATTGAATGGGATAAATTTCTTTGACAAAAAAAGATTTAACAACCCATTTTCGAGCCATTTGAATATTATGTGGGTATTTATGGAGCCTCCTAATGACTCCTCATGTATCCTACCCATATTAATCTCATTGATGGGCCAAGGGGAGCCATGAGATTATTTTGATCCTATAAATATCAAAGCAATGTGAGCCAAGAAGTGTTGGGATGGGGTCCCCTGGGTGAGTTTTGGGGTTAAGATAGCACAAGTTTTGATCCATTTTTCTAATTAATGTAAAGTATCCACGATTTTTGGATGCAGAGCATGTAGATGATTAGGAGTAATAGGGTTTTAGCCCCTTTTTTAATGTAAAAGTTGAGTCAGTTTTGAGATCCATCCATGGTCTATGAAACATGGCATTGTATCAAAAAGGCTATAAATAGGTGTGTCTAAGAGAGTCTAAGTCATACATTGCATAAAATTGATGATGGATAAGAAGTGATAGTGAAGAGAAGTGGATCATATGGGAGAAGAAATGCTCTGCAGATGAGTGCACAAAGTCCTAGGTAGAGTCTGCAGCTAAGTGCACGAACCCTTGCAGCTGAGTGCGCAGTGTAGTTTTGAGTCTGTAATCCTAAATTGAAGATAAATAAAGACAATTTCTGAAGAATTCATGTTTATTTTTGTTATTTCTGTTAACACTATATACTGTCGATGAATGATGTATTTTATTAATTATTGGTTGAATGTTTCACTATTCTCTTGAATAAGCATCAATGATGTACACAATGCATGTTTAAGTAGTTTCGTGAAGACTCTGATGCATTCTCTGACGTTAACAATAACTTAGTTAAATTTGCACGAAACCTAATTTAGGATTTCATTCTGATGTGAATAAGTACATAGATTGACTATTAAAGGTCCTTAAATATTGATTGTATACCCTTGCAGAGGTCAAAAGGCTATTTTAACAGAATTGCAACAGTGTGCCCTAAGAGGCTATCGATCTGCGCAAAGGAAGATCTGAGGTGCTAAAATAGATCACACTAGTCTCTGGATGTAGAAACTTGGTTCTTACATCCCCCCATACTGCTTCAAGTGAGACTACAACCTGCGTTATGTAGGTTGTTGCTGAAAGGGCCAGTAGTGTAGGGACTTTTTGGTTGGCGCAACTAACTCTGAACATGGGTCAAGACCCCATAAGCCAACAAATTGTTTTGTTGTCAGGACCGGGATCTAATTGAAAGATATGTGTGATGTCGGATCACTAGAATCTAACCAAAAAATAAATTGAAAAGTGGTTGGGTCAGAAGATTCACAAATTCGTGGTGCAAGAAAAACAGGAACCTGTGCCTGTCAAAAGAAGAGTGGTTGAATAGGTATCTATATACAAAGATACACAAGATCTTCTTTTGCACCTTCCCCATTGAGCTATATGAAAGGTTGACTAAATTGACAGATAGCCAAGGAGGGTGGAAGCTTGATAGTCCTATAGTTTGGAGTCCATAATTAGTGCGACGATTAGAAGCTTCTTAAAGCAAGATCGCGCGGGCTATTGATCATTGGCTTGATCGGATTTTGGGAGGATTTGCTATAGAGTTTGTAGTAGATACCTTGGTTAGCTATAGCGCAGCAGAGGTACGATTTTTCAAAGGACTGTGAGGTAAGTATTTAAGATTGTTGAATACTTGGATTAAAATGTTGTTATGTGAAAAACGGGTTATGCCATTGCCTTGAAGTTCAGAGGTATGTGAAGTGGAACACTATTTAGAGATCCAGAGAGACTAGGGACAAAATATAGTCTATTGATTGGACCTCCTTCGAGTGACGACGATGGAGCAGTACAAGCTTCACCACGAATTTTTGTCCAGCTGATAACACAGGGTTTTCAGTGAACACATCATCCATCCACTCTGCCTCCACCGCTACCTCCATTGCATGTACGTTCACCCACACCTCCACCTCCATCACCTCTAGTCAACATGGTGAATACGATGAAGCTGTCGATTTTCAAAGGCATAGGAAGAGAAGATATAGAGCAGTTTTGGTTTGTTGTGAATGTTGTTTGGACAATGCAACAAATTACTAATGACAATATAAAGAAGGCACAATTGGTTATTGCTCTGCAGGATCACGGACTGACTTGGTATATTAAGTAATGTTATGGCAATCCTCTTACATTGCTAGTAGAGACTAGGGCAGCCTTAAACAAGGAGTTCAGTATGCCTAATTTTGACTCACAATCAGTAAATTAGATTCAAGTAAATCATGATGAGGTTCGACGAGACACCTTTGGAATTAGATCAAAGATTAAAGTGTCATATTTGAGAGGCTAATATGCATCTTATAGATAGTCAACATCATGAATGATTTATAGCTTCACTTTTGTGCCACCTGAGAATTTCTCTATTGTAATAAAAGATAGGAACATAGGCAGAAGCCTTGGAAATTAGGATGAGGTTGCACGCATCACCAATTCAGGATTCCACCTTGGGGGTGCAACAAATCCACTCTCAGTTGCATAACCCACACCTAGAAATATAGAGTTTGAAGAAAGATAAGGAAGCTAAACCAGAAGTGCATGTGAAAGTATGGTGTTTAAAGTACAAAGGCCAAGGGAACAATAAATACCACCATCTAGTGTATGGGAATTAAATTACAGGAGGGGGACCAATTCCCCTAAACCCAGAGGCCCTAACAGGGCCAAGCATGGGGGCTGTGCTACGTTGCACTATTTGTTAGGTTGTTGGACAACATGTGACAGATAATGGTAATTTACTTTAAAAATTCGTCCATACAGCCCAGTAGTTGTTCTACAACTTCTACAAATCAGTGGGCCATGATGAGTGCCACTGTCGAAGCTATGAGCTGATGATGGGGAGGACACTTACATATCGGATGCAAGAAGAAACTCAGCCTCCAGAGTAGGGCACCAGAGGAGTGCAAGAAGGTTATTAGGGTCGAGGATGGGGCCAAGGAGGATGAGGGCCTGGTAGAGGCAATGGTCAGGTCATCTGCTAAAACTGTGGATAGCCAAGGCATTACGCGTGGGAGTGTTAGAATCAGACATGCCCATCATATCAATACTATAGCAAGTTTGACCACACTATAAAAGAATGCCCAGTGATGATAGCTAAAATGCAAGAAAAGAAAGCAAAACCTTAGTAACCTATGCAAAACTTACAGATGATGCGAACTAAGCCCCGCGAGGAGGATCAAAGTGTGAATATAGTGCTGAGGAGTGGAATAACGATTGGTGATGATAAAGGTAAATAGCCAGAAGAGGAAAGATGGGTTTGCAAGGCCCCAAAAAAGGAAGTTGGGTTTCATCTGAATTGCGCTAAGGAAACATTTGTGGAAGCCAAGAAAAGCTTCGTTGAGACCTCCACCTCAGGAAGACAAGACAAGCTGTAAGAAACTAGTGTTCCTGCAAACGTTGACCCCTTTGTACTTAACAAATTTTTGGAGACCTGCATAAAAATGTTGTGTGATAGAAAAGTTGTGGAAGGCATATAGGAAGCAATAAAAAAATGCATCAGGAAAGAAAAGGTCCATGATGGACACCAAGTGGTCAGAGATATTGGAAAACATAAGGTAAGAATGGGATGCGAGATGAGGCTCACCACGCAAATAGGTGATTATGAGATGGACCAAGTCATCTTGGACTTGGGGTTTGATGCGAACATATTGCCAAAACAAACATGGGAAAGGATGGGGAGACCCACACTGTGGTGGTCTCTGATTTAGCTCAAAATGGCGAACCAGCAGAAAATCATCCCCATGGGATGATTATATGGAGTAATCGTTGATATAGACGGGGTGAGTGCGATGGCTGATTTTGAAGTCATAGAGATCGTTGATGATGGTAATCGATACCCCGTGCTCCTAGGAATTGATTGGGACATTGACATGAATAGGGTCATTAATATAAAGAAGAGGACAATGTCGTTTGAAAGGAAGTAGGTTTAGGTTTGGACTTAAGAATGCGCCTCTGATATTTTCTCGTGTAGGCATAGCAATGTTCAAGGAGTTTATTCATAAATTAATGGAAGTGTACTTTGATGACTCGATGGTGTTTGGATTAGTAAAGTGCCATGTAGAAATCCTCCACTTGATGTTGGACACGTGTCATAGATATTAGATCATGCTGAACCTGAATAAATTCATATTCTTTGTTCCCTTTGGGATCTTACTAGGTCATGCGGTGTGAGAGCAAGGATTAATGGTGGACCCTGTGAAGATTGTAGTAATAGTGAATTTGGAGGCCTCGAGGAACGCTAAATAGTTGTGCGCGACGTTGGGACATACGGGATATTATAGAAAATTTATCAAAGCATATGCTTAGATTACTGTGCCAATGGGGAAATTGTTGAAGAAGGACACCACATTCTAGTGGGATGAAGAATGTCACCACAACTTAAATGTATTGAAAGAAAAAATGGTCACTCCGCCGATCTTGGTATTCCCTTATTGGAAAAAGGAGTTTCACATACATGTGGATACCTCTTGCATTGTGTTGGGTGTAATTTTAACACAGGCTGGTGAAGGAGAAATGGATCATCCTATAGCCTTCACCAGTAGGAAATTATTGAAGGATGAGAAGAGTTATTCAACGATTGAGCACGAAGGATTTACCATGATGTACGCGCTACAAAAATTTAGGCATTATCTGTTAGGAGGACATTTCAAGATGCATACAGATCATTTTGTCTTGAAATACCTGGTCAATAAGCCTGTGTTGGGGGGAAAGATCTATAGATGGTTGTTATTATTTCAAGAGTATGACTTTGAAGTCATTGTGAAGCCAGGGAGGTTAAACAAAGGACCCGACCATTTTTCATAGATTGAAACAGGTGAGGAGCCCACTAATCTTGAGGAAGGGTTTTCATATGTGTAGATATTTGCAGTGTGCATAGTAGATAATAATTTTGCAGATATTATTCACTTCTTGACTATGGGAATGGCACCTAAAGGATATACAAGTTAGAAAACAAGGAATTAGTAGTGTGCGCGGCATATTTTTCAGTTATTGTAGGACATCTGTATAAGATGAGTGCAGATGAAATATTGTGAAGATATGTGCCAGATTTTGAGAGGGATAGCATTTTCACCGAAGCTCATGGAGGAGATACGGGAGGTCATTATGCATGCAAGGAAAATTCGTAGAATATTTTGCACGCAGGTCTATGGTGGCCAACGCTACATAAGGATTCCAAGGCCTATTGTAAGGCGTGCAATGAATATCAGAGGATAGGCAGACCATTGTAAAGGGATGAATTTCCATTACACCCTCAAGTATTTTAGCAACCATTTGAGAAATGGGCAATCGATTTTGTTGGGCCAATTCAACCCCCAAGAAAGACACCAGGTGTGCACTATATCATCACCGCGACGGAGTATCTAACTGGATGGGCAGAAGAACAACTGGTTAAGGATTGTACAGGTGTAACATGAGCAAATTTTTTGTTTGAATATGTTTTAACCAGATTTGGTTGCCCGAAAGTGTTGATGAGTGACAAAGGTACGCGGTTTCTGAATGAAACAATCAACGCGTTGCCTAAATAATTCCAAGTCTACCATTAGAAGAGCACACTGTATCACCCACAGGCCAATGGGATAGTTGAATATTTCAATAATCTTTTGGAGAATGCACTGACGAAGATCTGCAATGCATAGCAGAATGACTGGAATGTGTGCGTACCTGCAATACTATGGGCTTATATGACTACCTATAAGAAGCTGACAGGGAAAACGTTGTTTAGACTAGTATATGGGGTCGAAGTTATAAAGCTGATGGATTATATTGTGCCTTGTTTGTGCATAGCAAATCTCACAGGTATGACAGATCACGAGGCCTTGGAGGAACGGCTCACACAGGTGATAGAGCTCGAAGAGCATTGATTTTTGGCAGCATTTGATCAACAAGTAGAGAAAGAATGTCAAACAGTGTGGCATGATTTCCATATCAAGCTTCGCACTTCCAAGGTAAGCAATCTTGTCCTATTATATGATAGTAAATTCACGAAGTTTTTGGGGAAATTCCAGATGCATTGGCTAGGACGCTATATTATCAAAGAAATTACAGATGGACCTACATTTCAACTGATGAAGCTAAATGGGGAACCTTTTCCAGGGAGAGTGAAATAGAGCAGGTTGAAATTGTATACAAGGGATCCTGCATAATGACTATATGGCAGGAGGATAGTCTTAGTGCTCCAGGAAGTTGCAAGAGAGTGTGGGACTATAAACTACATTGTCTAGCTTGGAGGACAACGTAGCGAGTAGGCTGCATGAAAAGTGATGAAGTTTCAACCTATGGAGTTGTGCATAGGAAGTTGCACCATGGAGGGAAGTGTCGTGTATCACAATAGAAAAGTGACCATTGGAGTCATTGTTTATGACTTGACAGCCAGAATATGGTTAAGACGAGTGGGATTGCGACATTTAAGGAAAAAATATTTGAAGATCTGTTGCCAAAACAACATTTATTGTTAGAAATTGGGGTAGAATGGTTGGATTTGAATTCAAAAATCCCTATAAATTACAAAGTGTTGGTCCAACAGAGAACACTTTGTGCTCTTAGAATTGTTAGTGAAATTCATTATCTGTCTCCTATGAACTGATCGGCGTTGGAATATTTTTGTCATAGGCCCCACGTTTGCTAAGTTGTCCGAGCTAAACCAAAAGTTTATTCTAGAGAAAATGCTTGCCCCTAGTCCTGCGGAAATTGTGAGTACTGGCGATGTTTCCTCTGAGGAATTTGCCCTAGAAGTTGTAAGTATGGAAGCTCTAGATCCTATGCCTACGGGACAAGGTTGCCTAGACTGAAGCCTACCCCTACTAGAGAGGCCCAAACAACCAAATCAATGAAGGACATGCAAAAGAATTCGGTGTCGGTGCACACGTCCCCCAGGAAGCATACTGAAACCCAAAAATAAAAGAAAGATAAGCAACTAGAAAAACTAGTCGACCTAGAGGCGGAAGAAGGCTAGGTAACAAAATACATTGACACTGAAGGAGTGGAGCCCATAACCAAGCTCCCTAAGCATATCCCTCCATGGAAGGGAAAAAGGAGGGTCACAAAGGACCCTGATTCTTAGAAGTTCACCATTTCCATGCCCCTAGTACCTTAGCAGGTTCCTTTTGAAGGTCTATGGCTTATGCAGATCCCACTGTTGAAAATCAAGGATTGGGACCTTGCAGGTCACGATAGGTTCCCTGCTTGGCAATAGATAAGTATATGAGAAGGATTTATTATGCAGAATCAGATGTGACAACATTAGAGACGGAAGAATAGGTCCATGGTGTGGAGCACTCAGGATTAATGAATCTGTTTTGGGTACCCCATTATCACTACACCCCCATTAACACAATTTATGTGCGCCAAATGATCAGTTTGGTGCATGATGGGTGTCTATGGCTAGGAGGGCCTATACCCATTACATATATGCTTATTCACAAAATCACACACCTGCCTTATAAGGGCACGAACCCAACGAAGGAGTTTGGTGGAAAGAAGTCGCAAGGGTATTCAATTGTGTCTATAATAGACCCAACATTCCAGTTAGCCACCCAGATCTTAGCAGTGAAGGTGATGAGGAAATGTCATGTGGATGAAGTTTTGGCCTGTGTAGTTTCCATGGCTGCACAGTGTGCAAAGGGTGTACAATTTAATTGGTCAAGATACCTCTGCTAGGAGTTCCTAGCGAACTGTCGAGAGGCCCAAGATGAAACCAATTCGTTCCACTACGCATGATTATTGTTGTCCATTATGTTAGTTGCATGCAAACTTCCGAAGGATTGCCAGTTTTCTCGACTTCAGGAAGGATTGCCGAAGGCCTCTTAGTTTTCTTCCTTATGGTCTACCAAGGATGTCGCACGGATCACAGAGACGAAGATCTTTTGGGTCCTCATGGAGATGGATCTCCGCATGTGTTGGAAATAATACTGGGGGGGGGTGAATCAGTATTATCACATCAATAAAACTTTTTCATTTCCATATTTAGATTCATATATGCTACTTCCACAACTTCTTATGATTCAGTTAGTTGATCCTTAATGAGTGCATTAGAACATTATCAACCATATTAACAGTAAACAGGTGCAGTAAAATAGAACAAATCATCACACATAAGCCACTCACATGAACACCATGATATAAGGTGGAAACCCAATGTGGGAGAAAACCACCTGCTGCAAGTCATCTCAATATTCTTCTTAATAAGAAAATCCTTTTACAATATTTCTGTACTGGTGCAGTCTTATACTAGTACACAGGCTTTTACCTGCAGAGAGCCACAACCCCCATAGTTCTTGTACTAGCCGATCTATTTACTAGTACGCAGGCTGCTACCTGCTACAATGCTCCAAAGTTTTCAACTGCTACTGGAAGGGAGCTACCACCCCCGTAGCTCTTGTACTAGCTAAGATACTAGTACGTAGGTGCTGGCCTACAATCTTCTCTCCTCTGGGTACCATGTTTCATACATTTTCAGACTGGATACACCTGAAGCACAACACATAATCTGAAAGGCCACGTTTCATCCAATTTTCATACTGGACCCATAAATATCATTGAAGCACATAATCAATCAATCTTCTGAATCACCCAATCACCAGATCAATACATATACTAGGATAATATGAGTGTTAGCAACCCGATCTAGTCCATTAGATCCATTACTAGATCTCATCCATCAACACATTCAATCAAACTGAATATGTAGAATACTAACACCATTAAACAGTCATCAGAACACATCAGCAACCTGAACCACTTGTAACTTTAAAAATCATAGCTCAAATGGTATATGCTACTACAATGAACCAAACCTGTGCTTTCACCAAGGCCAACCCGCATACAGATCTATAAATATTCAATCATGACTTGCAGCGATTTCAAACTTAAGTTATACCCAGTTCAGATCATTACAAGCGTCAGTATACAGATCTAGAATAAGCATAATCAACTATATAGAGATAGTTCATTTCAAACCATTTGATCCCGATCTATCCTCAGATCTTGTTCTCCATCAACCGGTGAGATCCCTCTTTAGCTCAGATCCAGATCTGCACCATAACCCAATCACAATATTCCAGATCTAGATATTCAATAATTCAGATGATGCTTTGCCAAATGATCTCCTTCCTCTTTTATAGCCTTAGTCCTTTCTCAATACCACGGTCCAAAACCATAGGATCAAAAAACTGTTGGACTAATACCATGAACCAACCATGAAAGTGCGTGAGATCAACACTTTTGGATGCAATACCACGGACCAAAACCATAGGATCAAAAACTATCGGACTAATACCATGAACCAACCATGAAAGTGCGTGAGATCAACACTTTTGGATGCAATACCACGGGCCAAAACCATAGGATCAAAAATCGTCGAACTAATACCATGAACCAACCATGAAAGTGCGTGAACTTTTCTCTTGCATGAAGGGAACTTTTCTCTGCATGAAAGTGCGTAAACGTTTCTCTACATGAAATAAAATTTTCTCTGCATAAAAGTGCGTGAACATTTCTCTACATGAAATAAACTCTTCTCTGCATGAAAGTGTGTAAACTTTTCTCTACATGAAATAAACTTTTCTCTGCATAAAAGTGCGTGAACATTTCTCTGCATGAAATAAACTCTTCTCTGCATAAAAGTGCGCGAACGTTTCTCTACATGAAATAAACTTTTTTCTGCATAAAAGTGAGTGAACTTTTCTCTACATGGAATAAAATTTTCTCTGCATAAAAGTGCGTGAACTTTTCTCTACATGGAATAAACTTTTATCTGCATAAAAGTGCGTGAACTTTTGATCGATAAGTCCAAATCCTGAAAGGACCCGCACTCTTCTACAAGAGAAAAAATATAGGGCGATGGAGGCGTATGTTGGATCTAGGGTTTCAGAAAATCTTCTCAGCGCCGCCGCTGTTCCAAAAGAGCTGATTGTTTTTGGATCGGCTAGATGCCTGGTCGACGGATACTATGAGCACGGTGCCATTTCTGGGTTCTGGATCGATTCAGCGGATGAAAAAGAATATTACGAATCGAACCAGAGCAAACCACGCCTCTCCTCCTTCCGGGTGCAGAGAGATCCTTCCACGGCGGCACCAGGAATCTTATGGCAGGAGTTTTATACCCAAAAACAAATGGTCATTACCCTGCCTCGTCTTGTTACGCCAACGTACGAGACCTTTTGGCACTGGTATGGCAAATATGCTCGAGACTATGGCGGAAAGAGGTTTTTGCCAGCCTACATGCCCCATTGTGGCACCCCGTGGATACGATCTGCCAATCCAGGGCGGATCATAAATGGCAAAGTCGTAGATCAGGTATGGGGTGGGAGCAGGGCACTGGTCTCGCGGTGTTCTGAGGCTCCAATGCTCTTTGCAGCGCAGATCCGGGCTCTTACCACACCGACGCAGCCTTACAACAGAGGGGTCGAAGATTTTGACAAGCAAATGAGCAACAACTCCATTAGGTCAGGGCCAGATCTGGAGTACGGCCCTCAGCCAGAGCAGGTAACAAACTTTTGTTTTCAGATTCTGATTAAACCCCCACAAGGGAAAACTCGGTTAGTATGGATTCATGCAGGAAGCACCTCCCTGCAACTGAAACAACAAATATGGGCAGAAATGGGATACCCAGTCCAGATCCAACATCTGGTCAGTGGAAGGCGGTCTCTACAGGACTGTAGATCGATGGGAAGCTACGAGATTGGGCCAGGGTCAACCATTTCTTTAAATCTCAGATTGAGAGGAGGGGCTCCACCTAAGGGACAGCAAAGCGGAGACAAGGGGAAAAAAACTGTACCCCAGCATCAACCCAAGGGAGGGTTATCCTACAAAAATATTTTACAGAGCAGCAGAGATTCGGGGTCTTCTCCAGATCAAGGTGGCCATATACCCAGGCCATACATAGTAGATCAGGCAGAGCAAACCCCAGCTTTAAACTTAGATTCTTCTGGGCTGGACGATTTTGTAAAGTCCTATGAAACGCAAGCCCTCATCTGCCGTTTCAATAGTTTTTGGCCAAAACCCTTGGATCTATTCCATTGGATCTTCACCAGCTGGACCATGGAATGTGATATTCATCTCTGCTCAAAGGGTTTTTTCATAGTTAAATTTACATCCAAGGAAGTCAGAGATACAGTCATCAATACAGGACCATGGTTTTGGGGAACATCGGGGTTGTTCATGACCCCATGGTTTCCAGATTTTGACCCAAACAAAATGACTGTAACCAAAATGCCGGTCTGGGTTAGACTATATAATCTACCTCTGCATTTTTGGAATGAACGAGTTCTGGAAGGCATCGGGAACAGCATCGGGAAATATATCAAAACAGATCTGGAAAGGATTGACGAAAGGATCTACACTTTCGCACGCATCTGTGTGGAAGTAGATTTAAGTAAAGGGTTGTCGGACAATATAAGGCTGATCTACAAACAACAAAACTGGCTGCAAGTGCTAGATTATGAAAATACCGCCTTCAGATGCAGACTCTGCAGGCAGACAGGACATTTACAAAGCGCATGCCCAGAAGACAAGAGCAAAAAGAAGCAGAAAGGGAAGCAGAGGAAAGGATGGAAATTCTCACCATCAGTTTCAGAGGACGAAGAATCAGAAGCAGAGGAGGAAGAAATCCCTGCAGAGAAGACCGAGGCAGCTCAAGAAGTGGAGAAACAGAAAGGAACCACATCAGAAAACAAGGCAGAGATGACAAGCGTGGACCACAGTACAGGGGGCACCAAGCGACACCATCTCTCAGATACTTCAGATTCAGACAAAGAAAATGGCTCTCAGAATGCAGAAACGCAGTTAGTCATTGTTTCGACCGAAGCCACCCAAGGAGAGTGGCGTAAGGTCGAAAAGAAAAAGGGGCGAAAAACTTGAACCTGCCGGAATTTTCAGCTTTTTGCCTCTTTTCTTTCTCTCTTCCATTTTCTCTTTTTCTTTATTTCTTTTTGCACGTTAGTCTTCTAACGCTGCGTGGGATGCGTAAGCACCCGAGCCCTTGTGGCAGATCTCAGCATGTTTCATTGTTTCAGCAGATGTAACTTTTCATTATCTTTTTAATAAAAAGTTACGATTTTTCTTCGGAAAAAAGTGCGTGAACTTTTCTCTACATGGAATAAATTTTTCTCTGCATAAAAGTGCGTGAAATTTTCTCTACATGAAGGAAACTTTGTTGCACTATAATTTATCAAATAAATTTGCTGCACTATAATTAATCATTTGTTTGATTTGGCATCAAGGACAACACTTGTCAACAATCTCCCCCTTTGGACTTGTCATACTGAGAATTGTCATCTGATATCTCTTCCGTAGATTCATCTAGATATATATAAGTGAGTTGATCTTCTATGAGTTGTTTGCCATCAAGTACAACACATGCATCATAATGCCAACAATCTCCCCCTTTGGACTTGATGGAAACAACACCAAATCACTCTCCCCCTTTGACATCAAGGGCAAAGGGCGAACCAAGATATTCTCTTTCCTAGAAAGGCATTCCGCTGTTCATACTCCCCCTGAGTACCTGTTGAAATCTCTGAATGAGCTCCCCCTTTGTATATGCCATGGTGCACCAATGTGTCCATGATTTTTCTGAGAACATGCTGAAATCTCTGCTCTGCTGAAATATGCTTGTTCATGCTCCCCCTGACTGTTAAGCAAGGTCTGCAAAAAGATGTTCTACAAGAAGTACATGACTCTATACATCATAAATGACCTTCCTATCACCAAAGACTCATACATACATATATCTCCCATCACAATGGTGATATACCAAAAGTTTACAGATAACATAAGAGAATAACATCATTCATCCCAGGCATAGTGGGGAAACCAACATAGGCCGTTACATGACCTAAAGAGATCTCATCAAATGACTACAAAAGACAGAGACACGCTATTACATCATGAGTCTTGATATGACCTTTACAGTGAATGATATACATGACATTTATATAGAGACCAAACACCTAAATAAGATCATGATAAACATCAGCAATGACACTGTATGATCTGCTCCATAGTATCTACCATCATATAGGTAAGAACTCATCATCATCATGTCTCCAGCAATGCAACATTGAGTAATCATCCATGTATCCAGCCAACAATCCTCATCCATATATGTGCCAAGAACAATAGGAATCCTGCATCATAACTGTAATATATGATCTTTATGCATATGACGACAACAACATATGAGTGACTCATCATCAAGTAAAGAAGATGTGAATTCAAGCTATGTACTTCTCCTTATCCTTATGAAGATCACCATGTAAGCACCATTAGAGAATCAACCACAAATCTGATCTAAATATCAACTATGTAACCCCAAGAATCATCTGAACAACTCATAACCATATCATAGCAAGATGAATCATTTATCCATATAAGCATCATCACCAAGGACTATTAACCATAATGCCAATAATGCATTAAGAGCATATGCTCCCCCTAAACCTGTGCCATCTGTCAGATCTGATCATGCATATTAATAAGAAGTATCAAGACATCGGCAATATCAAGTTAGAACCAAAATAATTCTAACCATCATATCCACACATCATTAGCAAAATGCAACCATTATCAATTAGAGCAAAACTGATCCTTTTCTTGAATCTATCCCTACTGCCTTTCTTCAAACAATCATATATGCGACTGTGCAGTAACAAATTCGCGTATATATGCAACTTCCCTTTATCAAGCTTTTGTAGGAGATTGAAGTTTTACACTTCCGACTCCCTCTGTTATGTCTGTATAATGTGTTGTGCCGCCACTTTCTGACTGAACTTCCTTTTTCTTCCATATCTTCAAGTGTGATGATGTTTTCTCCTTTTGGTGTGATGTCCGAGCTTTGTTCCTGCATTCCTTTGCTATATGTCCAAGCTTGTTACATGCATAACATCTTACATGTTTCATATTCCTTTTGTAGCAATCAGCAGCTTTGTGACCAAACATATTGCAAGCAAAGCAATATCCATTAAAGTACCTTGACTGAGATGATCTGTTTGTTTGATGATCTTGAACCCTTATTCTTCTACATCTGGCTACAACATGTCCAAGGTTATGACATACATAACATTCAACATTATTCATAGGAGGAGTAAAAGATTTTCTTTGAAGAATTTTTTTCCTTGGTTGATGATGAGATTGACCTTTCATCTTTCTTATCTCCTTGTTGATCATTTTAGATTTCTCTTTAGAGTTCCTTGCCTCTCCTTGTGAACTAGATTCACCTTCAACAGATTCATGAAAGCCAAGACCAGTTTTGATAGCAGGAGATCTTTGATTATTAAGAATATCATCCAAGACTTTAGTACTATCTTGAAAACGTAAGAGCTTATCCTTTTCTTCTAATTTACTTTTCAAGATATTTACCTCAACCTGAAGTTGTTCTTCCTTTTCTAGATATTGCTTCTTCATGTCTTCTTCAGCTTTCCTTTCTTCTTCCAACTGATGCTTTAGCTTGAGAATCTCCTTTTCTTGTTCTTCATTCAGATCCTATTGCATTTGACGAATTCTGAAGGCACATTCTAGCTGAGATTTTAAGCTGATAACTTCGTTTCCCTATTTTTCAATATCTTGGACTAGATCTTTATTCTGCTTCTTTGATTCTTCAAGATCTTCCTTTAGAGAGCGGATCGTGGCTTCAAGACTTTCATAGTAACTGGATCTATCTCTGAGTTTCTTGATAGTTGTGTTCTTTTCATTGACTTCATTTCTTATAGATGTTGCTTCAACCTGCAAATTTTGATATTTCTCCTTGAATAAATCTCGTTGAGCCTTTTGTCTAGTAACAGCTTCTTTGAGAGCACCACTCTTTATGTTCAGAAGTCTTTCTTGTTCACTAATTTTATTTTTCAGCCTGTTAAATTCTGCTTCTATTTGAAATCCTTCTTCCTCACCCATAAGAGCACATTCATTTGTTTCGTTATCACTTCCATCTTTTCCAAATGGATAGATAGCTGGAACATCAGAGGATAGCAAATTCATACCTGATAGTTCATCTTCATTCTGAAATGATTCCAAATCTGAATCTGAATCTGAAGAGCTTCTTATACCTAATCCCCAATCGATTCTCCCACTGTCATAGTTCTTCTGAGATGTCTTCTTCTTCTTATGAGCTTTCTTATTAAGCTTCTTTCCCATTGTTCCACGGATCTCCTTCAAGCGATCAAGCTTCTACTAAAGGACCTGCTCTGATACCAATTGTTGGAAATAATACTGAGAGGGGGGCGGGTGAATCAGTATTATCACATCAATAAAACTTTTTCATTTCCATATTCAGATTCATATATGCTACTTCCACAACTTCTTATGATTCAGTTAGTTGATCCTTAATGAGTGCATTAGAACATTATCAACCATATTAACAGTAAACAGGTGCAGTAAAATAGAACAAATCATCACACATAAGCCACACACATGAACACCATGATATAAGGTGGAAACCCAATGTGGGAGAAAACTACCTGCTGCAAGTCATCTCAATCTTCTTCTTAATAAGAAAATCCTTTTACAATATTTCTGTACTGGTGCAGTCTTATACCAGTACGCAGGCTTTTACCTGCAGAGAGCTACAACCCCCATAGTTCTTGTACTAGCCGATCTATTTACTAGTACGCAGGCTGCTACCTGCTACAACACTCCAAAGTTTTCAACTGCTACTGGAAGGGAGCTACCACCCCTTAGCTCTTGTACTAGCTAAGATACTAGTACGTAGGCGCCGACCTACAATCTTCTCTCCTCCGGGTACCACGTTTCATACATTTTCAGACTGGATACACCTGAAGCACAACACATAATATGAAAGGCCACGTTTCATCCAATTTTCATACTGGACCCATAAATATCATTGAAGCACATAATCAATCAATCTTCTGAATCACCCAATCACCATATCAATACATATACTAGGACAATATGAGTGTTAGCAACCCGATCTAGTCCATTAGATCCATTACTAGATCTCATCCATCAACACAATCAATCAAACTAAATATGTAGAATACTAACACCATTAAACAGTCATCGGAACACATCAACAACCTGAACCACCTGTAACTTTAAACATCATAGCTCAAATGGTATATGCTACTACAATGAACCAAACCTGTGCTTTCACCAAAGCCAACCCGCGTACAGATCTATAAATATTCAATCATGACTTGCAGCGATTTCAAACTTAAGTTATACCCAGTTCAGATCATTACAAGCGTCAGTATACAGATCTAGAATAAGCATAATCAACTATGTAGAGATAGTTCATTGCAAACCATTTGATCCCGATCTATCCTTAGATCTTGTTCTCCATCAACCGGTGAGATCCTTCTTTAGCTCAGATCCAGATCTGCACCATAACCCAATCACAGTATTCCAGATCTAGATATTCAATAATTCAGATGATGCTTTGCCAAATGATCTCCTTCCTCTTTTATAGCCTTAGTCCTTTCTCAATACCACAGTCCAAAACCATAGGATCAAAAAACTGTTGGACTAATACCATGAACCAACCATGAAAGTGCGTGAGATCAACACTTTTGGATGCAATACCACAAACCAAAACCATAGGATCAAAAACTGTCGGATTAATACCATGAACCAACCATGAAAGTGTGTGAGATCAACACTTTTGGATGCAATACCACGAGCCAAAACCATAGGATCAAAAACTGTCGAACTAATACCATGAACCAACCATGAAAGTGCGTGAACTTTTCTCTTGCATGAAGGGAACTTTTCTCTGCATGAATGTGCGTAAAATTTTCTCTACATGAGATAAACTTTTCTTTGCATAAAAGTGTGTGAATATTTCTCTACATGAAATAAACTCTTCTCTGCATGAAAGTGCGTAAACTTTTCTCTACATGAAATAAACTTTTCTTTGCATAAAAGTGCGTGAACATTTCTCTACATGAAATAAACTTTTCTCTGCATAAAAGTGAGTGAACTTTTCTCTACATGAAATAAACTTTTCTCTGCATAAAAGTGAGTGAACTTTTCTCTACATGGAATAAACGTTTCTCTGCATAAAAGTGCGTGAACTTTTATCTACATGGAATAAACTTTTCTCTGCATAAAAGTGCATGAACTTTTCTCTACATGCAATAAAATTTTCTCTCCATATAAGTGCGTGAACTTTTCTCTACATGAAGGAAACTTTGTTGCACTATAATTTATCAAATAAATTTGCTGCACTATAATTTATCATTTGTGTGATTTGCCATCAAGGACAACACTTGTCAACAATCTCCCCCTTTGGACTTGTCATGCTGAGAATTGTCATCTGATATCTCTTTCGTAGATTCATCTAGATATATATAAGTGAGTTGATCTTCTATGAGTTGTTTGCAATCAAGTACAACACATGCATCATAATGCCAACAGCATGGCCATCAATCATCTTTTGAGGTTGTCCCCAATGTTTTTCATGTAGTTTCCAACCCAAGGCTAACTTCCAGTGAGTATACATCCAAGTGCGGAAGGATCCAAACCAAAAATGGCATGAATTTCCATATTTGGTGGCAAAAATAGATGTACAAGAGGTGGTAGAAAAATGGCTTGTAGAGTGGCGTGCCCAGTCACAGTTAGCTGTGGGACCAAGCATAGGCACGAAGAGTTTTTCCATGCAAAAAAAGAAAGGAGGCAGCTAAGCAGGCTACACGTAATTTGGCGGCACAAAAAAAGAAGGAAGATGCTAAAAAGGCTCGTGTGGAGCAAGAATGCGCTGCCAAGGAGCACGCAGAATAGGAAAAATGTGAGTCACAAAAATGTGACAAGCCACCTTCACCGAAGACAGAGGAGGAGGACCTTTCAGGACAAGGCTATGGAGCAGAGGAGGGGAAGAGCACCCCATTCATTCTAAAGAAATGTGGTAAGGAGCAACAATAAGGCACAAGGAAGAAGCAAAAATCAGATAAGTCACAGGGTGGCCCCATGGTCTTAACAAAAGGTGATCTTGATGAGATTGGGGATAAAATCAGGGATACCATGACTAAAGTGTTGTAGCCGTTTGAGCAGCAATACATGCAGATGCTAGGGAGCATCCAAAAGGATCTATGTGAGCTTCCGATCCAAGCAAGTAGAATACAAGTGGGCACCCGAAAAGTGAGAGTGGAGTAAGTGAGCATGGCACCTAGGACAAGCTTGTAAGCACCCTTGACCTCCACATTATAGCATTGCTAGAAGGTTCCCTTCGCGTAGAGACCACCGATGATCACATTATCATGAGTACAATCAAGAACTTAAGGCTGAATATAGCGGCACTCTCTAACGACACCCTCCAGGCACTGCATGCAGGGGTGGCAGATGAACTGAGAGCCTAGGAGCAGCACGCTTTCAACCTTATCATTGAGTACAAAGTGGAAAATGAGAAATGTTTGCTAAAAAGACAAACTTTGAAGGAAAAGGAGGCACTTCAGAAACATAGTTTCTGTCTAGAGTCAATAGTAGCAGAGGCATGAAAAACAGTGCCTAAACTTAAAATATTGGAGGATGCACAGCAAGAAGAAAAGATAAAAAAACGAGCCGATCATGTGCGTGAAGCTAAAGCAGAGGTTGGCTGAGTCAACTTTGACCTCAACATGAAGATCACAAAGCTGGAGTTAAAGTTGTAGCCCATGACTCCGCCTGAGGTCTAGGAGCAGCGGGAAGCTATGATAAAGGAAGGTATGGCTACCTCGGATGCCACAGTCACTAACTGTATGGCCTTGTTCGAGAAAGCTATGGAGATAGTGACTAATTTGTAGGAGGATCTGAACCTGCAGACACTGAATAGAGAGGTCACGGAGCTGCAGCGGAAATAGGATGAAGTTAGGGTAATAGTGCACTCCATAGCACCAACACAACGCATGGACAAATTACAAGAGGGAAAGAAGCTCCTAACAAAGGTAGAGGAAGCGCAGAAAAAGGAGGCCTTGCTAAAGGCTAGATTATAACCATGGTTGGAGGAAGCTTATCAAGTCACGACTACCATTCAGGATAATGTTAAAGGCTTGTAGCAGAAACAACAGACAATGAGGTTGGATGTATAAGGACCAGCCATGAAACAATTGGTTAAGGAAGTAAAGGAGGAAATGACTCAGAGTGTTGTCGAAGTCACAGTGATCCACGTGGAGCTGGGAGATCTTTGCAGTAAGATCACTACGCCATTAGAGTGGCTCGAGGGAGAGTCGTGATCTTTGTGTTGGGGGCTTGTTGGGATAGGGTCCCATGGGTCC
Organism: Pinus tabuliformis; assembly: GCA_031772625.1. Lineage (NCBI taxonomy): Eukaryota > Viridiplantae > Streptophyta > Pinopsida > Pinales > Pinaceae > Pinus > Pinus tabuliformis. The sequence continues at coordinate 929,603,012 of CM062812.1, read as the reverse complement.
ATTTTGGGGTTAAGATAACCCAAGTTTTGATACATTTTTGTAATTAATGTAAAGCCTTCGCAATTTGTGGATGCAAAGCACATAGATGATTAGGAGTCAAAGGGATTTATCCCCTTATTTTATGTAAAAGTTGAGTTGGTTTTGAGATCCACCCATGGTCTGAGGACCATGGAATTGTATGAAAAAGGCTATAAATAGGCGTGTCTTAGAGAGTCTAAGGCATAATCTGGATAGAATCAATGATGGATAAGAAGTGATAGTGAAGAGAAGTGAGTCAGATGGGAGAAGAAAGGCTCTCTAGTTGAGTAAGCAGAGGCTTAGGTAGAGTCTACAGCTGAGTGTGTGGAACCCTACAACTAGTGTGAGTTAGAGTTTGACTGTTGAGCTTAAGTGTTGATATTGGATCTAGTGTGAAAATTTATGAAACGTGGTCCATAAATTTTGCTAAGGGTCGAAGCCTTCAGGGAGGAAGTCGAAGCTTCCTTCTAGTAGCAGGTAGTGATCAGATCAGTGTGAGTTAGAGTTTGACTGTTGAGCTTAAGTGTTGATATTGGATCCAGTGTGAAAATTTATGAAACGTGATCCATAGATCTTGCTAAGGGTCGAAGCCTTCAGTGAGGAAGTCCAAGCTTCCTACTAGTAGCAGGTAGTGATCAGATCAGGGGGGGTTGGAACTCCCTTCTAGTACGAGTTGGAGAACGAGTGAAGGTTGTAGCATTCAGTAGGTGTGTTCTTGTGTATTGGTATGAGTCTGCATCACTACAAGAATGTAAGAAGTTTTTGATATTAATAAGTTTTGAAGATGGAGACGACATCAACAGTGGTTTTCTCCCACATTGGGTTTCCACCTTAAATCCTGGTGTTCATGTGTGATACTTTATTATGTTCTTACTGCACCTATTTACTACTTATCAAATTCCTAATAAATCTCTTACATTCTGGTTCAAGTTTAACATATAAAGAATTATTTTTTTTACAAGTTTAATGAGAATATGCTAGTTTCTTTTACAAGAGCCACATATATATGCTAGTTGGGTTCTCTCAAGTCACGTATACATTTCAGAAAAGAAAATTATTATTTTTTAAAACACTGATTCACCCCCCTCTCAGTATTTTTTACAAAACTAAAGTTCGTCACCATTGCTCATATGAAATGGTGAGGGTCACCATCCATCATTATAAATCATTATTTGTGACAAACCTTGAATGTAACCATAACACCTATACTTTTAGCACGCCACCTTTGTTGACACTTAGTTTTTGGTGACAACAACTCTTTTGACCGTCACCAATTAGCTTATGGTGACATTTTCTGACCCTCACGAATGTCCTTTCTTCTCATAGTTCATGTGTATTTGTAATATGCTCATCAAAGTCTTGAGCATGAGAATGGGACATTACCACGTTGTATAGAGCGTTTTTGTATAAAAATGATACATCAACATGGTTTTCTTTTATTTCTTTGAAAGAATTGATTTGATTCTTTCCATATAACACACTCTCTCTTATGAAGTTGGTAGGAATCATTGTTAGGAACAAAAAAACATGATGTATTTTGGTTATACGTTTTCTTCTAACCTCCTATATTAGTGGGAAACTATTATCATGGAAAAATTGTACAAGTTATGCTATGATCAATGTAAGAGAACAATACTTACACTTGTAATAATTATCACTGAAAGAATCAAGGAACCAAAATGATCAAAGGTTTCCTAAAATTTCATTGAATAAACCAAACCATGTAAGTGTGCTAAAGAAATTATGCATGAATCCTCATGGTTGTTTCTTTGATAGTTGTGTGGATCCATGAAAATGAGAACTTAGTAACCCATGGACCACATTGAATGGGATAAATTTCTTTGACAAAAAAATATTTAACAACCCATTTTCGAGCCATTTCAATATTATGTGGGTATTTATGGAGCCTCCTAATGACTCCTCGTGTATTCTACCCATATTAATCTCATTAATGGGCCAAGGGGAGCCATGAGATTATTTTGAGCCTATAAATATCAAAGGAATGCGAGCCAAGAAGTGTTGGGATGGGGTCCCCTGGGTCAGTTTTGGGGTTAAGATAGCCCAGGTTTTGATACATTATTCTAATTAATGTAAAGTATTCGCGATTTTTGGATGCGGAGCGCGTAGATGATTAGGAGTAACATGCTTTTAGCCCCTTTTTTAATGTAAAAGTTGAGTTGGTTTTGAGATCCATCCATGGTCTGCAAACCATGGCATTGTATCAAAAAGGCTATAAATAAGTGTGTCTTAGAGATTCTAAGGCATACGTTGCATAAAATTGATGATGGATAAGAAGTGATTGAAGAGAAGTGGGTCAGATGGGAGAAGAAAGGCTCTACAGCTGAGTGCGCAAAGTCCTAGGTAGAGTCTGCAACTGAGTGCACGAACCCTTGCAGCTGAGTGCACAGTGTAGTTTTGAGTCTGTAATCCTGAATTGAAGATAAATAAAGACAATTTATGAAGAATTCATGTGTATTTTTGTTATTTCTGTTAACGCTATATACTGTCAATGAATGATGTGTTTTATTAATTATTGGTTGAATGTTGCACTATTCTCTTGAATAAGCATTAATGATGTAGATAATGCATGTTTAAATATTTTCGTGAATACTCTGATGCATTCTCTGATGTTAACAATAACTTAATTAAATCTGCACAAACCCTAATTTAGGATTGCTTTCTGATGTGAATAAGTAGATACATTGACTATTAAAGGTCCTTAAATATTGATTGTAGACCCTTGCAGAGGTTGAAAGGCTATTTTAACAGAATTGCAACAGCATACTCTAAGAGGCTATCGATATGTGCGAAGGAAGATCTGAGGCGCTAAAATAGATCACACTAGTCTCTGGATGCAGAAACTTGGTTCTTGCATCCCCCATACTGCTTCAGGTGAGACTACAACTTGCGCTACGCGGGTTGTTGCTGAAAGGGCAAGTAGTGTAGGGATTTTTTGGTTGGCACAACTAACTCTGAACGTGGGTCAAGACCCCATAAGGCAACAAATTGTTTCATTGTTGGGACCGAGATCTAATTGAAAGATATGTGTGATGTCATATCACTAGAATCTGACCAAAAAATAAATTGAAAAGTGGTTGGTTCAGAAGATTCATGAATCCATGGTGCAAGAAAAACAGGAATCCGTGCCTGTCAAAAGAAGTGTGGTTGAATAGGTATCTATATACAAAGATACATGAGATCTTCTTTTGCACCTTCCCCATTGAGCTATATGAATGGTTGGCTAAATTGACAGATAGCCAAGGAGGGTGGAAGCTTGATAGTCCTATAGTTTGGACTCCATAATTAGTGCAGCGTTTAGAAGCTTCTTAAAGCAAGATCGCGCAGGCTATTGATCATTGGCTTGATCAGATTCTGGGAGCATTTGCTACAGAGTTTGTGGTAGATATCTTGGTTAGCTCTAGCGCAGTAGAGGTACGATTTTTCAAAGGACCATGAGGTAAGTATTTAAGATTGTTGAATACTTGGATTAAAATGTTGTTATGTGAAAAACGGGTTGTGCCATTGCCTTGATGTTAAGAGGTATGTGAAGTGGAACACTACTTAGAAATCCAGAGAGATTAGGGCGAAAATATAGTCTATTGATTGGACCTGCTTCGAGTGACGACGAAGGAGCAGTACAAGCTTCACCGTGAAGTTTTGTCTAGCTAATAAAATAGGGTTTTCTGTGAACGCATCATCCGTCCACTCTGCCTCCACCTCTACCTCCATTGCATGCACGTTCACCCACACCTCCACCTTCATCACCTCTATTCAACATAGCGAATACAATGAAGCTATTGATTTTCAAAGGCATAGGAAGAGAAGATATAGAGCAGTTTTGGTTTGTTGTGAATGTTGTTTGGACAATGCAACAAATTACTAATGACAATTTAAAGAAGGCACAATTGGTTATTTCTCTGTAGGATCACGGACTGACTTGGTATATTAAGTAATGTTATGATAATCCTATTACATTTCTAGCAGAGACCAGGTCAACCTTAAACAAGGAGTTCAGTATGCCTAAGTTTGACTCACATTCAGTAATTGGATTCAAGGAAATCATGATGAGGATCGACGAGACACCTTGGGAATTAGATCAAAGATTGAAGTGTCATATTTGAGAACCTACTATGCATCTTACAGATAGTCAACATCATGAATGATTTATAGCTTCACTTCTGTGCCACCTGAGAATTTCTCTATTGTAACAAAAGATAGGAACATAGGCAGAAGCCTTGGAAATCAGGATGAGGTTGCACACATCACCAATTTAGGATTCCACCTTGGGGCTACAACAAATCCACTCTCAGTTGCATAACCTACACCTAGAAATATAGATTTTGAAGAAAGATAAGGAAGATAAACCAGAAGTGCATGCGGAAGTCTAGTGTTTAAAGTACAAAGGCCAAGGGAACCAAAAAGACCACCATCCAGTGTATGGGAATTATATTACAGGAGGGGGACCGATTCCCCTGAAGCCAGAGGCCCTAGCAGGGCCAAGCGTGGGGGCTACGCTATGTTGCACTATGTGTTAGGTTGTTGGAAAACATGTGACAGATAATGGTCATTTACTTTAAAAATTCGTCCATACACCCCAGTAGTTGTTCTACAAATTCTACAAATCAGTGGGCCATGATGAGTGCCACTGTCGAAGCTATGAGCTGATGATGGAGAGGACACTTACATATCAGATGCAAGAAGAAAGTCGGCCTCCAGAGTAGGGCACCGAAGGAGTGCAAGAAGGTTATCAAGGTCGAGGATGTGGCCGAGGAGGATGAGGGCCTGGTAGAGGCAGTGGTCAAGTCATCTGCTAAAACTTAAGAATGCTCCTGTGATATTTTCTCGCTTAGTCATAGCAATGTTCAAGGAGTTTATTCATAAATTAATGGAAGTGTACTTTGATGACTCGATGGTGTTTGGATTAGTAAAGTGCCATGTAGCAAGCCTACACTTGATGTTGGATACGTGTCGTAGATATTAGATCATGCTGAACCTGAAGAAATTCATATTATTTGTTCCCTTTGGGATCTTATTGGGTCATGTGGTGTAAGGGCAAGGATTAATGGTGGACCCTGGGAAGATTGCAGTAATAGTGAATTTGGAGGCCTCGAGGAATGCTAAACAGTTGTGTGTGACGTTGGGACATACGGGATATTATAGAAAATTTATCAAAGCATATGTTCAGATTACTGTGCCAATGGAGAAACTGTTAAAGAAGGACACCACATTCTAGTGGTATGAAGAATGTCACTGCGACATAAATGTATTGAAAGAAAAAATGGTCACTCTGCCGATCTTTGTATTCCCTTATTGGAAAAAGGAGTTTCACGTACATGTGGATGCCTCTTGCATTGCATTGGCTGCAATTTTAACACAGGCTGGTGAAGGAGAAATGGATCATCCTATAGCCTTCGCTAGTAGGAAATTATCAAAGGATGAGAAGAGTTATTCAGAGATTGAGCATGAAGGATTTGCCATGATGTACGTGCTAAAAAAATTCAGTCATTATCTGTTAGGAGGACATTTCAAGATGCATACAGATCATTCTGTCTTGAAATACCTGGTCAATAAGCCTGTGTTGGGGGGAAAGATCTATAGATGGTTGTTATTATTTCAAGAGTATGACTTTGAAGTCATTGTGAAGCAAGGGAGGTTAAACGAAGGACCTAACCATATTTCACAGATTGAAATAGGAGAGTAGCCCAATAAGCTTGAGGAAGGGTTTCCAGATGTGCAAATATTTGCAGTGTGCATAGTAGATAATAATTTTGCAGATATTATTCACTTCTTGACTATGGGGATGGCACCTGGAGGATATACAAGTTATAAAAAGAAGGAATTAGTAGTGCGCGTGGCAGATTTTTCAGTTATTATGGGACATTTGTATAATATGGGTGTAGATGAAATATTGTGAAGATATGTGCCAGATTTTGAGAGGGATATCATTCTCACCGAAGCTCATGGAGGAGCTGCATGAGGTCATTATGCATGCAAGGAAACTTCGTAGAAGATTTTGCGCGTAGGTCTATGGTGGCCAACGCTACATAAGGATTCCAAGGCCTATTGTAAGGCATGCGATGCATAGCAGAGGATGGGCAGACCATCGTAAAGGGATGAATTTCCATTACACCCTCAAGTATCTTAGCAACCATTTGAGAAATGGGGGATTGATTTTGTTGGGCCAATTCAACCCCCAGGAAAGACACCAGGTGTGCACTATATCATCACCGCAACGGAGTATCTAACTGGATGAGCGGAAGCACAACCGGTTAAAGATTGTACAGGTGTAACATGAGCAAATATTTGTTTGAATATGTTACAACTAGATTTGGTTGCCCGAAAGTGTTAATGAGTGATAGAGGTACGCAGTTTCTGAATGAAACAATCAACGTGTTGACTAAATAATTCCAAGTCTACCATTAGAAGAGCACACTGTATCAACCACAGGCCAATGGGATAGTTGAATATTTCAATAATATTTTGGATAATGCACTGATGAAGATCTGCAATGCATAGCAGAATGACTGGAATGTGCACATACTTGCAATACTATGGGCTTATATGACTACTTATAAGAAGTTGACAGGGAAAAAGTCGTTTAGACTAGTATATGGGGTCGAAGTTGTAAAGCTGTTGGATTATATTGTGCCTTGTCTGTGCATAGCAAATCTCATAGGTATGGCAGATCATGAGGCCTTGGAGGAACGGCTCACGCAGGTGATGGAGCTCGAAGAGGATTTATTTTTGGCAGGATTTGATCAACAAGTAGAGAAAGAATGTCAAACAGCATGGCATGATTTCCATATCAAGCTTCACACTTTCAAGGTAAACGATCTTGTCCTATTATATGATAGTAAATTCATGAAGTTTTTGAGGAAATTCCAGATGCATTGGCTAGGACCCTATATTATCAAAGAAATTACAGATGGACGTGTAGTTCAACTCACGAAGCTAAATGGGGAACCTTTTCCAGGGAGAGTGAAATAGAGCAGGTTGAAATTGTATATAGGGCATCCTGCATAATGACTATATGGCAGGAGGATAGTCTTAGTGCTCTAGGAAGTTGCAAGAGAGCGTGGGACTATAAACTACACTGCCCAACTTGGAGGACAACGTAGCGAGTAGGCTGCACGAAAAGTGACAAAGTTTCAACCTATGAAGTTGTGCATAGGAAGTTGCACCATGGAGGGAAGTTTCATGTAGCACAATAGAAAAGTGACCAGTAGGGTCACTATTTATGACTTGACAACCAGAATATGGTTAAGACGAGTGGGATGGCGACATTTAAGGAAAAAATATTTGAAGATCTGCTGCCAAAACAACATTTATTATTAGAAATTGGGGGAGAATGGTTGGATTTGAATTCAAAACTCCCTATAAATTACATGTGTTAGTCCAACAGAGAACAATTTGCGCTCTCAGAATTGTTGGTGAAATTCATTATCTATCTCCTATGAACCGATCGGCTTGGGAATATTTTTGTCATAGGCCCCACATTTGCTAAGTTTTTCGAGCTAAACCAGAAGTTTATTCTAGAGAAAATGCTTGCCCCCAGTCCTGCAGAAACTGTGAGTACTGGTGATGTTGCCTCTGAGGAGTTTTCCATAGAAGTTGTAAGTATGGAAGCTCCGAATCCTATGCCTACAGGATCGAGGTTGCCTAGACTGAAGCCTACCCCTACCAGAGAGACCCAAACAACCAAATCAAAGAAGGACATGCAAATTGAAGTCAATATTAGTGCACACATCCCCCGGGAAGCATACTAAAACAAAGAAATAAAAGAAAGATAAGCAGCTAGAGAAAGTAGTCGACCTAGAGGCAGAAGAAGGCTAGGAGTGGAGCCCATAACCAAGCTCCCTAAGCATATCCCTCCATGGAAGAGAAAAATGAAGGTCACGAAGGACCATGATTCTGAGAAGTTCACCATTTCCATGCCCCTAGTACCTTAGCAGGTTACTTTTGAAGGTCTGCGGCTTGCACAGATCCCACTGTTGAAAATGGAGGATTGGGACCTCGCAGGTCATGATAGGTTTCCCCACTTGGCAATAGATACGTATATGAGAAGGATTTATTATGCAGAATCAGATGTGACAACATTAGAGACGGAGGAATAGGTCCATGGTGTGGAGCACTCAAGGTTAATCAATCTGTTGTGGGTACCCCATTATCACTGCACCCCTATTAACACAATTTATGTGCACCAACTGATCACTTTGGTGCATGATGGGTGTCTGTGGCTAGGAGGGCCTATGCCCAATACATATATGCTTATTCACAAAATCACACACCTGCCTTATAAGGGTGCGAACCCGACCAAGGAGTTTGGTGGAAAGAAGTCGCAAGGGTATTCAATTATGTCTATAATAGACCCAAAATTCCAGTTCGCCACCCAGATCTTAGCAGTGAAGGTGATGAGGAAATGTCATGTGGATGAAGTCTTGGTGTGTGTAGTTTCCATGGCTGCACAGTGTGCAAAGGGTGTACAATTTAATTGGTCAAGATACCTCTGTTAGGAGTTCCTAGCGAACTGCGGAGAGGCCCAAGATGAAACCAATTCTTTCCACTACGCATGATTATTGTTGTCCATTGTGTTAGTTGCATGGAAACTATCGAAGGATAGCCAGTTTTCTCCACTTGAGGAAGGATTGCCGAAGGCCTCATAGTTTTCTTCCTTATGGTCTACCAAGGATGTTGCACGGATCACGGAGATGAAGATATTTTTGGTGCTCATGGAGATGGATCTCCACATGGCCATCAATAATATTCTGAGGTTGTCCCCAATGTTTTTCATGCAGCTGTCAACCTACGCAACATTTAAGGCTGACTTCCACCGAGTATACATCCAAGTGCGGAAGGATCCAAACCAAAAATGGCATGAATTTCCATATGTGGTGACAAAAATAGATGTACAAGAGGTGGTAGAAAAATGGCCTGTAGAGTGGCGTCCCCAGTCACACTTAGCTGTGGGACCAAGCACAGGCGCGAAGATTTTTTCCATGCAAAAAAGAAAGGAGGCAGCTAAGTAGGTTGCACGTAATTTGGCAGCACATAAAAAGAAGGAAGCTGCTAAAAAGGCTCGTGTGGAGCAAGAACACGCTGCCAATGAGCACACGGAATAGGAAAAACGCAAGTCACAAATATGTGACAAGCCACCTTCATCGAAGACAGAGGAGGAGGACCTTTCAGGACAAGGCTACGGAGGAGTGGAGGGGAAGAGCACCCCATTCATTCTAAAGAAATGTGGTAAGGAGCAACAATAAGGCACAAGGAAGAAGCAGAAATCAGATAAGTCACAGGCTGGCCCCATGGTCTTAACAAAAGGTGATCTTGATGAGATTGGGGATAAAATTAGGGATACCATGACTAAAGTGTTGTAGCAGTTTGAGCAGCAATACATGCAGATGCTAGGGAGCATCCAAAAGGATCTGTGTGAGCTTCTAATCCAAGAAAGCAGAATACAAGTGGGCACCCGACAAGCGAGAGTGGAGTAAGTGAGAATGGCACCAAGGACAAGCCAAGTAGTATAGCTGGTAAGCACCCTTGACCTCCACCTTATAGAATTGCCAGAAGGTTCCCTTCGCGTAGAGACCACCGATGATCACATTATCATGAGTAAAATCAGGAACATAAGGCTGAATATAGTGGCCCTCTCTAACGACACCCTCCACACGCTACATGCAGGGGTGGCAGATGAATTGAGAGCCTAGGAGCAGCATGCTTTCAACCTTATCAGTGAGTACAAAGTGAAAAATGAGAAAATGTTTGCTGAAAAGACATAGGATTTGAAGGAAAAGGAGGCACTTCAGACACATAGTTTCTGTCTGGAGTCAACAGTAGCAGAGGCATGAAAAACAGTGCCCGAACTTCACATCTCAGAGGATGCACAGCAAGAAGAAAAGATCAAAAAACTAGCCGATCATGTGCGTGAAGCTAAAGCAGAGGTTGGCCGAGTCAAGTTTGACCTCAACATGAAGATCACAGAGCTGGAGTTAAAGTTGTAGCCCACGACTCCACCTGAGGTCTAGGAGCAGCGTGGAGCTGCGATAAAGGAAGGTATGGCTACCTTGGATGCCACAGTCACTAACTGTATGGCCTTGTTTGAGAAAGCTATGGAGATAGTGACTAATCTGCAGGAGGATCTGAACCTGCAGACATTGAACAGAGAGGTCACGGAGCTGAAGCGAAAATATGATGAAGTTAGGGTAATAGTGCAATCCATAGCACCAACGCAACGGATGGAAAAATTATAGGAGGGAAAGACGCTCCTAACAAAGGTAGAGGAAGCGCAGAAAAACGAGGCCCTGCTAAAGGCTAGATTATAACCATGGTTGGAGGAAGCTTATCAAGTCATGACTACCATTCAGGATAATGTTAAAGGCTTGCAGCAGAAACAACAGACAATGAGGTTGGACGTAGAAGGACCAGCCATGAAACAATTGGTTAAGGAAGTAAAGGAGGCAACGACTCAGAGTGTTGTCAAAGTCGCAGTGATCCAGGTGGAGCTGGGGGATCTTTACAGTAAGATCGTTGCGCCATTAGAGTGACTCGAGGGAGAGTCATGATCTTTGTGTTGGGGGCTTGTTGGGATGGGGTCCCATGTGTCCATTTTGGGGTTAAGATAACCCAACTTTTGATACATTTTTGTAATTAATGTAAAGCTTTCACAATTTGTTTGTTACAAAAAAATATCGTCACCATGATTATTTGCAGTCAGTATGGGTCTATCATCAATTGTACTGTCCTCCTAAGCAAGTCTCAGACCTTAGTTCTTCAAATCAAGCTTTGGAAATGAGAGAAAGACTTTAAAAATCAATGTATCTCTGGTTCTGCACTTTCTCTCATGGTCACCTATGGTCCCGCACCTTCTGTGTACAAAAACTGCGGACCTACCTGCTCTATCCCTAACGGTGTAGGTGCGGACCCCTGTGAAAGTCAAAAGGCGCAAGTTTTATCTTAAAAAATTCACTTTGGGTTAATTCTAGAGGTTTCTAGAAGGAATTTTGACGTGGATTGTTCGCTCTGAGGTGGTTCATGCATCCCAAAAGAGAAGGAGCTAATCCCTTGATGAGAGGAGCTATCCCTTTGAAGGAGGGCTTTATCCCTTTGAAGGAGGACCTAGTAACCTCCCTCCATTGCACTATAAATACAGGCATTGGGCTGGTTGCTAGAGAAGTTAGAAGCTAAACATTTTGAGGGTAAATGTTGGTGAAATCAAGGCTTCCTAGTTGAGCTTAAGAGGAGATATCACACATCTTTTTAGCTTCATTGGGGAGTGAGTGAAACTTGTCAAAGTAGAGGAGACTTCTTGTTGGACCCTGGGAGGAGCTTGTACATCGTCAAGGCAAAGGTTGTAAAGTTCTTCTTCTTTTGAATTAATACAATCAAACTCATTTTTCTCAACAAGTATCTTATGTTATTTGTTTCATGGACTCCTTGACTTTCATGTTAAATATGTTTTACGCAATTGGCTTTTCAGGTGCTATTTAATTTTTTTGCCTTGTTTGTGTTTGCAGATTCGCGAAAAGGAGCTCATTTGGATCGAAGAAGCGAGGGCATCCACAAGATTGCGTTGGACCTAAGGTAGGCCCTAAAAACACTTGTTTGTTATTGTTTATCAAATCATATTTAGAGAAAGATAGTGTCTGGTTGGTTTGCTTGTCATTAGGTCTTCTTTAGATTCTAGGAAGGTCTATCTTGTCCGCAAGATCGACTTATTCCGCGTGACAAAATGGCGACCATACTGGGGACTTGATTGTTTTCCTTGTTTTACTTTGACCTGAGAAACTCTATTTTTGTTTCTGCTTTTGGCTTGTTGTGTGTAAAATTGGGTAGAGTTTGTAAATCTAGGGTTATTTTTCGTTTTTCATAGCTTTGGGAGAGGACCGCACCCTAGCCGTTTGACACAGTGCGTACTTGCCCGCAGCTTGGCTTTTAGCATAGAGCGGGACCGCACCTGTGCCAACTGTGGGCCTGCGGACCCTGTCAAAATTTTGAAAACCCTAAAATTTCCTCTGTTAGTCAGCTTAGTTTGTCTTTAGAAATTGTTATCCACTGCCCAAACCTGCATATAACTTGTCAGAAGCTTTCCTTGGATTGATTTCGTTAGTGTTAGGGTTTTAGGTGAAACTCCTAGGAGTTTTGCTTGTTGGGTTTGTTTTTCATTTTGGTTGTGTAGTGGCTCTGAGCTTAGAAGCTGTAGGGACTTCAGATCACCTTAGTGTCTACCAACCTTCTTATGAGTCTGACCATTTATGAAATCTCCCGTTGTTTGAGGAATCTGCTTTGAGTTTTCTCTTTACAAAACTTCGAAAAGCTTGTGTTTGAGAGTTTGGATTTTCATTTTCAAAAAGAAAACGAAATTGGTTGTTCTTGACTGATTTGTGATTCTGCATAAATTAGTCCTTAGCTTGCATCTAGCTGAGTAAAACATCCTTAAAAAAGACTTTTAGTAGGCTTTGACTTCAAATAGGTTTTTATAGTTTGTAGCTCTCAAAGTTAGTCATTTTCATTAGTTTTGAGTGTTTTATTAAAAAAATATAAAAAAAAAAATCTCTTTTGAAAAAAGTTTGTTTTTTGTAGTGATTGAGTGCTTTGAAACGAAAAAGGGAAATTTTTGTGAAATAACTAGTTGTCTCGTTTTGAGTGCTTTGGAAAGGAAAAGCTCTTCTTTTAATTTGTTTAATTGAGAAAGATTTGTGTTTACAAAGTATTTGCATTCTCAAACTCTTTCTTAGTTTAGAAGTTCATCGAAGAGAAAAAGATTGTTTAGATCATCTTAGGTGCATTTTTAGTGATTTTGAGTCGAGTCTTCATACCACGAGTTTCGTCTCCGCACCTTTGGACTTAAACAAAAACCACTAAAATTAATGCTTAAAGTAAAATTCACCTAGTAACATTTTTATTTCTAGGGCTCTGATATACCAACTTAGCTTAGGCTAGTGTCTTGGAGTAGGAGAGTAATTAACTCTCCAAGACAGTAAAAACAAACAAGTAGTTGTATCTTGTGGTAGGGAAGAAATCCAATTGTTGCATTTATGCTCTAGGAAAGCTCCTCTTAAAGGAGAAGCATGAGATCGTGTCCAAACCAGTGTGGGAATCAATCCTTCCTCATTGGGAACGACGCCAAATATTCACGTATTAAAAACGGTAAACCTAGGATTAACCATTGTCGAGGAGCCTGGGGTCACTTGTTGGTAAACCTTGGATTATGTCAAGGAGCCTTCAAGGGGATTGAGCTTGCTACTTTGCCCTTGCGTGCATATCGGATCGTAGACTGTTCCCCCAGGTGTATTTGTCTCAGTTGGTAACCTTAGTGGCCATATTCTTTAGGACTCTTCCTAAGGTGGCAGTGGCAGGAAGATCCCACTGTACCTGGAGCAGACGTCGACTAGACTCACTTGGATTTTCTGGGGGGTTCACTTCACTCAAGATGGTTAAGTGGAGGAACTTGTGCCAGTCTATTCATTAAGCAGGTTGTCGGGGTAACTGTTCCAACCGCCATTTCTGTACTGAACTCTGCGACGTTGGATTTCATCACCAACTAGTGTTTTCAGTCCGGAAAGTTACTGTTTGTGTGTGTTTGATCTCCTAGATTCTTTAGGCGTGTGATTCAAATTTGTTTGGTTCTTTAGAGACCTTAGGTGCTTTTTATTGAGATTTTACTTTGTTTGCATGTGAAGTAGTTAAAAGTCTTTAACTGTGGCTGAATTACCAAGGCAGTCCCCTAGACTTCGGGGCCAGTCTCCTGAGTTAGTAAACGTGGCTGAGTTACTGAGGAGGTCTCGTAGACTTCGGGGCCAACCTCCTGAGGAAGTACCAAGCCAGCTCGAAGGCTTGAAAGTCCTCATAACTCCTAGAGACAGTAGAGTTGGGTCACCTGAGGAAGGAGAATCTTCTTTGATAGTACATCCTGATTTTCAAACACCAGTAGCAGAGTATAATCCGCAGTCAGTGTCTGTTTCCGAAATTGCTGGTAGCTTTTCATCTACTAGTGATATAGGTGAAGAACCTGAAATATCCGAGCCTAAAAGTGAATTTGCTGCTACTCCAACATCGGGGTTTGTTTCTCCAACTTTTAGTGATCCTGGTTCACCTAGGGTAGAAAGAGTAATCACTCAAGATCTTCCTTCTGGACTTATTTCTATTGAAGAACTTGCTCCGGAAGAAGAAGAAGTAGGCATCCCTATCCCTGAAAATCAACCTGTTATTGAACTAAGGGAGCGTGAATCAATTTTTTACAGTCCACCTAGGAGTAGTTCTTGGTATCTTTCTTTGATTAATTATTTAGAAAACTCAAGGTTAAGTTTTTCACCACCTCGTGCTCCTTATCACTCAACACCTAGAGGTTTTTATACTCCCGTCAATATGGCAGGACAATCATCCATGTTTACTCAATCGCCCGAATCTTTTTTGTACGGCGGTCCTTCTGTTCCCTCCAGGTATCAGTCACTTTCTGGTACTTTTTCGGGAGCATCTCCTCAACCCATTGAGCAAGGGTTATTAACTGGAAGCAATGGTACTAAGCCGTTGAGCGTAGAAGACATTCTTATGATGTCAGGTTCTATTCCCAATCCTCAACCTCAAGGTGGCCAGTTACCGCCTGGGGGGTAGCCTCAATTAACGCCTGGGGGGCAACCTCAAGGTACACAATTTGCATCTGGGGGGAAACCTCAAGGACAGTACATACCTATGGGACAGTACATTCCTCAAGGTCAACCCCAGACTCAATATGTACCCCAAGGTCAACCCCAGTATCAATTTATACCTCAAGGTCAACCCCAGTATCAGTATGTGCCTCAAGGGTATCAACCCCAAGGTCAATACTCGAACCAAGGTTTCCAACCACCCCAAGGTCAAACGTTTGTTCAAGGAACGGGAAATGTACATTTCAATTATCAATCCTACCCTCAACCTGGTTATGGTCCTCAGTATTCTCAACCTGTTATGGGTCAGTACCCCGGAATGAATATAGTGTGGGACCCATCACAAACCCAACATGTGTTGCAGCCAAGTGTACAGCTGTCATCTCAAACTGGACAACCCTTAGTTTCTGGTTCATCCCAGCAACCAGTCTAGTCTAACATTCAAACTTCTGTACCTTCGGTAGTTTCTTAGCCTGGGCCTAGTACACCTTGTACTCCGCCTCAAACGACTGCTACAATTGCCGCAACATCTGTTCAATCTACCCCACCTACTTCTGGAGTATCGACAGCTCCGGTTTCTACTGTTCCTGTATCTACTTCTCAGACATCTTTACCACCGTCTGGATCTACGATTCAAACTTCGGTTCAGATGCCTGTAGGACAACCTGGTTTAAGCACGGTTGTCACAAGTCAACCACAATTCACCTATCAACCGTACCAGGGACAATACCAATTCGGTCCTATTGTCCAGCAGCCAGTCTATCAGTATTAACCGTATCCTGGGTACACTTATCAACAACCTCAACAACCCCAGTACGGTCCGATTAATCCTGGTTTTCTGGGAGGATACAATATCCCGAATGCGATTCCTATTCCTAGTTATCCTGGATATCCTCCTCCTGGGGCTGGTCTCATGACCCATAGTTTTAGGGATCCTAATCGGCAGTTACCGTTTATCGCAACTTTGGACTTACCTGACTTGTCGTGCCTAACGAACAATCCCATTAATTATCTTCTGTTTTGGCCGCTAATGCCGAATAAGTTGCCCAGTGACATTCCCAAGTTCGAAGGTAAATCAGAAGAGGACCCGTCGAACCATGTGATGACTTACCACCTCTGGTGTGCGTCTAACTCCATCATAGATGATTCAATCCGTCTTAGACTTTTCCAGCGCACTCTAATTGGTCTCGCAGCCATGTGGTACATTGAGTTACCGCGAGGCACTTTTTATAATTTTAGTTAGTTAGCTACCTCGTTTTTAACTCATTTTTAGTTGCCAGTCCGATATGACAATGGCACAGAATTGTTAACTTCGCTAAAACAATCGACATCCACTTACATTTCAGATCATATTCATGAGTGGAGACGTCGACGTCGTTTAGTGAAGGTATTTATTCTGGATCAAATCTTGGCTGAGTGGTTTGTAAAATCTTTGTTGCCAAAGATCACTGAAGATGTTGCTAAAGCAGGAGTTGTTACTGAGGAGAAAGTAATATCTCAAGCACAGTACCTTGACTTGGTCTATACTCAGTCGGGTACGTTACACGAAAAGATCCCCGATCTTCCCAAGCAAAATCAAATCGCTGCAGCTCCTTCGGGATCTCATACCGCCGATGGTATGATTGGCACGGTTAACACTAAAAGTAAGAAGAAGTCTTCCAAGAATTCTTCCCCTATCATAACCTTGCCTGATTCCCCAACAGGAGATTCTTCTACAGAGATTTCCGTCGATATTCACGTTGTAGAGTCATCTACAGCCAAATCAAAATCCGGTGGGAAGAAGAAAGGAAAGAAGAAGAATAAAACGGACAAAAGTTCAAAGGAGAAACCTGAAAAGGTGGAATCCAATGATGAAAAGTGCAAACCTCGTTATCCTTGTCTCATTTGTGACGATGAACATTTTACAAGAGACTGCCCTCATCATGCAGAGGTTGCGAAAATTGTCAAGGGTTCCCAAACTCCTGCTGTTTTGAAGGATCCTTTTCCGGCTCAAGACAGTAAGATGATAGGTTCATCCTCGAGTGCCAATGAAGAACCCATACTGATGATGTCCCATGTTAGGATTGCGACTCGATCGCAAGATTATGGTAGTAAAAGTACTGTTGATGGTAAAGAAGCAGAATCTTCTCATTCTAATCCATCAACCTCAGCTCCCGGCTTCGATCCACTATAGATCGAGAAACCTAATCCAGACTTGGTAATCAAACCGCCCACCAAGGGTATACTTCGAAAGTCAGCTTTCAATCCACATGCGAGAGCGGCTCAGAATTATAACATTGTTGAGGATTTAGCTGTTTCACCCTCAGCAATGTCGGCTTTGGAAGTGCTGCAATCATGCCCAGCACAACGCAAATTACTTTTGTCAGCTATAGGAGTTGTTGATGTTCAGGACCCGAACCTAATAATTTTTGATCTAGAAAATAGTACACCGCATTTGCCTCATCAAATGGCTTTCCAGATTCCAGTGATAGTAAAAAACAGGCCTATTCATCGGACTGTAATTGATGAGGGAGCCTCAACGTGTATTATGTCGACACAGTGTTGGAGATCGCTTGGTTCTCCTTCGCTAAATCAATCCACGACAATTCTAAAGGCCTTTGATGGCCGTGGGTTTCATCCTTTTGGCATTCTACAGGATTTGCCTATAGGGGTTGAAGGAAAAACCGTTAGTCTAGATGTGGAGGTGGTTGATGCCCCTATAGATTACAACCTTCTCTTGGGTCGAAGTTGGTCTTACGCTATGATAGTGGTCGTTTCATCGGTCTTTCGAGTAATAAAGTTTCCATATAATGGAAAGATTGTAACAATAGACCAGCTGGCTTACTTTCATCCGACCCAGCCTCTTCGGAGAGTATTCAGCATGTTGGTAAAACGACTCTCCCATATAAGGATGTTGGAGTAGGATTAGTTAAAGATGCCAGTTTACTGGGAACTTTTCCTTTTCCTCCAATCAACGCATCATCTTCATTTGCAACCATTCATATGATTACATCAGACACCATTATTTATGATGATCCTTGGATCGTCCCTTCTGAATCTGAGATAGACTCATTTGGTAATTCCATGCCTTTGAGTCCATATGAAATTGCCTATGAAGCTGTGCAGTCGTTTGTTGACTCGTGTTCAACCAAAAATGACTTAATGAATGTGGTCCGTGAGGAATCACTTTTCAAATCAACTTCGGATTTAACTACGTTTTCTGAACTTATTCACTCTGATGAGAAAATTCGTGAAATCCTATGTGTAGATGATTTACCATGGGAAGATCTCCATCACAGATCTTCATTTTTACCTGAGGATGATCGTTTTGAAAATGATTTCTCATCAATTTTTACAACTGAATATGTCAAGGAACCTTAGAATCCAATGAAACATCCCGATTCAGAGTTAAATTTGGGAAACATCTCTCGAACTATTCCTATTGACATTTCGGTTAAGCCTGGAATTGTTGAGAACATTCATATAGGTGCCTCGTGTACATATGACGAAATTCAATTATATAAGGCCCTATTTCAAGAATTCCGCGACGTGTTTGCCTGGTCCTATGAGGAAATTCCAGGAATTGATCCCGTGATTGTTGTTCATGAGATCAAGACTTACCCGGACGCTAAACCCGTCCGGCAACATTTGCATCAGATTCACCCACGAAAAGTTGCTGCAATTAAAGCAGAAGTTGAAAAATTGTTGAAAGCAGGTTTCATTTATCCGATCCCGTTAACGGAATGGGTATCGAATATTGTTCCGGTTAACAAAAAGCAAGGAACAATAAGAATATGCATCGATTATAGGGACATTAATCGAGCCTGTCCAAAGGACAATTACGCAACTCCCTATATCGATCAAATCATTGATGATTGTGCCGACAACGAAATATTTTTCTTTATGGATGGTTTTTCCGGATACAATCAAATCAATATTCTACCTGCTGACCAACCAAAAATGGCTTTCATTTGTCCATGGGGGACATTTGCTTATTGTAAATTACCTTTTGGACTTAAGAATGCCGGAGCAACTTTTCAAAGGGCGATGTCTTATGCGTTTCATGACATCAAGCACATTGTGCAACCTTATCTCGATAACTTGCCTGCTCATTCATTACATCGAGCTGATCACCTCGTCCATTTACGAGCAATCTTTATGAGGTGTAGGCATTATCGGATTCGGTTGAACCCACACAAATGTGTCTTCTGTATAGAAACGGGTTGATTGCTAGGGTTTGTAGTTTCGAAAGCCGGCATTCACGTTGCTCCCTCAAAGGTCGAAGCTATCATCAAATTGCCTCCTCCTTCGAGTCTTCGCCAACTCCAAAGTTTGCAGGGGAAAGCAAACTTTTTACGACGATTCATTCCTAACTACGCCGAGGTTACAAAGGGTTTTACCCGGTTGTTGAAATAGAACACTCCATTCTATTGGGATGGGATAGCTCAAAAATCTTTTGATGCACTCAAACACGCATTGACCCATGCACCGTTGTTGCATCCTCCCAACTACAACCAGGATTACTTCTTGTATCTCGCCGCTTCTCATTCCACCATTGGAATGGTCTTAGTTCAGGAAGATGAATTCAGAATGGAACATGTGATATATTACCTTAGTCGAACGTTAAATCCAACTGAGCTAAAATACTCACATGTGGAGAAATTGGCATTGGCAGCCGTTCAAGCTGTCCAACGTTTTCGTCACTACATTCTACTACGTAAAACGACAGTCATTTCGGATTGCAACCCTATGATCTACATTTTGACCAAGCAATTGCTAGGGGGCAAGTACTCTAAATGGATCGTTATCTTGCAAGAGTTCGACTTGGAATTTGAGAAATCTAAGTTTAAGAAATCTTTAGTTTTTGCGGAGTTAATGTGTGACTTCCCGCATGTTGACACAGAAACTGTGGCAGAGGAGCCCATTGCGAACGAATCCTTGTTTCTAATCAGCACTTTAGATCCGTGGTATGGGTATATCATCGTTTATCTCCAGACCCAATCCTTTCGGCCAGAAATTTCACGGTCAGAACGTCGAAAGATTCGTTTCCAGTCCCAACAATTCAGGATTATTGGAGATACTCTTTATCGCCGTGGGGCGGATTCTGTTTTTCAACATTGCTTAACTCACGAGGAAGCTAAAATGGTTCTAAATGACTGTCACTCTGGAGCGTGTGGCGATCATATGCCTGGGTATGCCATAGCCCAAAAGATATTGCGCACTGGTTACTTCTGGTCGTCCTTGTTTAAAGATTGAATTACGGTGGTCCGAAAATGCCACAACTGCCAGATTTTTTATCGTAAGATGCGCGCTCCACCTGCTCCTCTCCACCCTATAATTGCCTTTGGTACTTTTTCCAAATGGGGTATCGATTTTATTACATGTAACCCTCACTCGGCCGGGGGGCATCTGTATATCATCCTTGCGGTAGATTATTTTACTAAGTGGGCCGAGGCGATGCCTACATTTGAGGCAGATGCCAAGACAACTGCAATTTTCGTGTTCAATCATATTGCTAGGTTTGGTGTCCCGCAAGCGATAATCACTGATCATGGGCATCATTTTTTAAACGTTATGATGACTGAACTTACAGGCCAGCTTGGTTTACGTCACGATAGTTCAACCCCTTATTATCCACAAGCAAATGGTCTGGTTGATTCCATCAACAAAGTTTTAGTTATCATGATCCGACGAATCATTGGGATTCATCGGTCAAATTGGCACAACATGCTATTTTCAGCGCTTTGGGCGTACCGAACTTCAGTAAAAACATCAACAGGGTTCACTCCTTTCCAACTAGTCTATGGTTTGGAAGCCGTGTTACCCATTGAATGCGAAATCCCGTCACTGCAAATAGCCATCGAGTTACTTCCAGCCACTTCCAAAGAGGAAAAGCGGTTGTTATACTTGGCTCAATTAGATGAGAATCGACGTGATGCTGCATTGGCGATCGAGACTCATGCAAAACGCATGAAAGCTCAGTATGATCGAAATGTGACCCCTTGAAATTTTTCGAAAGGAGATCTAGTCTTAGTTTATGATCAAGCTAATGATAAATTAGGCGCTGGAAAATTCATTCCTATGTGGCATGGTCCCTATGTTGTCAAGCGAAAGCTAGCCAAAGGGGCTTATGAATTGGTAGACTTTGACGGGGACTCTTTGGGTAAACCCAGAAATGGTCTTTACCTAAAGAGGTATTATGCTTAAAAGAATGGGTATGGATATTTTTAGTTAGGATAGTCTTTTCTTTCTAGCTGGTGTGTTTTAGTTTAAACAGTGTGCTTAGCTTAGAGAGTGTTTTTTCGTCATTATTCCTGCTTATCTTGGTTTTACTCTTGATATTGTAGATGTCGATGCCTCTCCAAACATACATTGGTTTCGCTGATGGTGCTTTTCGTAATACACGGAACATCTCTTCCGCAGCTTGGGTTATCTATTTGCCCTCTGACGAGTTAGTATCTATGCATGGGGTAAGCCTCGGTCAGACAACGAACAACATTGCTGAGTATAGTGCAGTGATTGAGTTATTATCTGAATCTATTTCATTTGGGATTCGGAGTTTGATAGTGAGGTTAGATTTTGAACTCGTTGTATTACAGCTTAATAGAGTGTATGCCATTAGAAATTCAGTGTTATTAAGATTATTTTTGAGAGTGCGTCTCTTGGAACGTGAATTTGATTATATTTAATATCAGCATATTCCGAGTCTTTAAATACATTAGCAGATGCAATTTCTTCTCGAATATTAAATAGACATTTGCAATAATCATACATGTAAGTTTAAAACCATTCCATAACATGATTTACAAGATAAGATGGTAATAGTGATATATATATATATATATATATATATATATATATATATATATATATATATATATATATATATATATATATATATATATATATATAGGTGTGTGTAAAAAAATACATCGTCCTCGATCATAGGTTGAAAAACACCTTATGATCGGCAAAAATGATAAGTACAAAAAACAAAAATGTCATATGTGCCCACAATAGGCGATCATCCTATCAATGGTGATGATCTCTATAAGAAACCACTGCACGGGCCACCTTGCAAAGGAACCTCCTAAAAGGCCCCAGGACCCCAATCACATAGCACTGAAGTCGACGAGGAATGTCATCTATAGTGGTCTCAGGAATATCTCCTGTCAAGCGCTCGAGATGACCCTCCAAGTCGGCCAAAACCTCTGATGATTCATCCTGTGGGGCTAGCGCGGGTGCAACTGGTTGTCTCCTCTCGAAAGGCTGGAGAGCGGCTGGTCGCTTGGGACCCACATATGCATTTTAAAATTTTTACTGTCAGTTTTGAGACGATGGAAAAATAAAGAAATTAAAATAGGAAAATGTTGAAAAGGATTTGACCTGACTCGTCCCACTGCTCTCCTGGTGGAAGAACCATGTCTGGGTCACCACGAAAATCTATCCCAGCGTAAGGGAAGTCCTGAATGGAAAAGACCTAGTTTTCCAACCATTGGAAATACTCAGGTTTGAATCAAGCAACCTCTGTCCTCTCGTCCGGGTGACGGGCCATGACTGCGACCCATCGCATCAGTTTGGGCTCTCGAGGAAGCCCAGCTCCAACAGTAAGGTGCTGTGGGATCAGCATAGGAACCCTCTCCAGGCCAAAACTCATGACCAAAGCCCCATAACCAAAGGTCTTTAGTCGTCCGTTCTTGGCCCTGGTCAGTTGGCCTTTCACATTGGCCAACACAGCATTGCACCAATTGAAGATGGTGCCTCAAAAGCAATCAACTGCCATATGCATCTGGGATCCGGTGGCAATATGTAATGCGGCAGCTCCGCAAAGTCTGGTGACAGTGAATGCGATCACCATGAGCTCAGGACGGGATATCGTCTTTATGTCTATCCCTTTGTCTCTAGCCTGGCTGTTGCAGTACTCTAGCCAGAGGCTATCGACAGACTGGCCACCTGGCCTAGTCCCGTGCAGAGTCGAGTCTTCGCCTCTCTTAGGCAAACCAGTCAAGAAATATATGTCCGCCGGCTCGATTTCGAGCTATTGGCCGCCAATGAAGAAGCACTAGTCCTGTATGCTCCATCTGTCAACCAGCCATTGTAAGAAATCCACCTGAGCCCTCATGCCAGGAATGGCCCAGAATTTGAACAGTCTGCACGCCCTCAAAGCATCAAGTGAAGGTTGATGATTCCATGGGGCAGCATCCACGTCCTCATGCTCTCGTTCAAGCCAATCTAGCATGATGTACTCTCTGCATCAAGTATAGAGACAAATTAAAATGCTAGAAAATATTTTGTGTGGTCCATTTTTGAGAATTTTTGGGTTTAAAACCCTTGCGGCGGGGTACGCACCCTCTGGGTTAGACACAGTGCGTGGGACCACACTTTTTCTACACGGAAGGTGCGGACCCCAAGCTTTTTCCCAATGGAGAAAAAGTCGGGGTCCGTAGGCCCGCAATGGTAAACCTGCGGGCCCCCGCGCGCGGGTTTTGCACCTAAAAACCCTCCCAAAAATGAAATAAAGGACTAAAAAAAAAAAATTAAATGGTTAAAAATGAAGAGTAGGATGATGTGGATTACCTGGAGAAGACGACGCTCGATTCCGATGGTTGGATTTTCCGCAATCTTCACGGGAAGTTTTCTGAGCAAAAGCACTATTTTCTCACCCAAACTCAAACGATAAAAATGAATTGACAAAGGCCCTTTTTATAAGTTTTTTGAGTAAATAAATCGCAAATTTGTTTATGTTTCACTTTGAAAAGGTATTTTGCGACGTTTTTATCCATTTCAAACAAGTATGAGTAATGTTTGTGTTTTTGTGCAGAATAAAGGATTATTCAGGCGAAATCTATCATTTTCGACGAAAAAACATGTAGAGTCATCTTTAAGCTCTTTTCTGACTCCTAAAACATGAAAAGATTGCCGAGTGTTTCTTTTAAACTCGTTAAAACGAAATTAAAAGACAGTCCCCTTACAACTCTTTTTCGACTGTAAAAACATGAAAAGATTGCCGGATTTTTGTCGTTTCAAATTCGATATTGGTTATAAAACGACATGTCATTGATCGCTTTTTTACTTTTTCGGGTCAAGGGCACTAATGACGAAAAGTACTCCTTGGTTGTAAAAGATCAAGTGGTTCTCTCAAGTATTATTTTATACTTTTTCGGGCTTGGGAGACACAAATTTACGAAAAAGGTCAACCCTGGAGTCTTCTTAAGTTTTTTCAGACTCTCTAAAATTGAAAAACGTTGATTTTCTCCTATACTGGACTCGTTAAAATTTCATAGTAAAGGGCCTGTTCAATTACAAATAGGAACGAACCACTCCTTCTTAGGGTTCGAATTTAAACTAAGTTGGACTCATCCGAAGGATGAGCTTATAATCAAGCAAATGTTATCCTCCTCAATCTTGTCAAAAATAAAGAGGTATTTGCCAAAAATGGTGGGGGAAAAGAGAGAAAAATGAGCCTGTTTGTCATACTTTGTAACCACTCTTGAACACGACACTTTCATTCACCTGGGTTGGGAAATCCTTTGCCTAATAGTTGATCAAACCACATTGAAAGTCTTCAGCCGGTTTCTGGGTATTAACTTTGGGTCAATTGTCACCAAGCCATCTGTCGTGTCGTTATGTGTTCAAGAGGTCACTTCCAATAAGCCATTCATTTGCGAAATATCTGTCATCCATCTTTACCATCCTTGAGTCAGTCCTTGCAACTAAATTTCTTCAACTTGATCTATGATTTCGTGTTGTGGGCTTGCCTACGACGGATCGCTTTCTATCGACATCAGCTCATTATCTAGAAATATGATCTAGGAATCGTCAGTACTTTGAGATCTGCATGCATCATTGGCAGGTTTCTCGCCTTTGACGATAGTTTACATCATTGACTTTCGATCAAAGGATTCCGTGACATGCTCGACATCAACACATTTATTCACATCTCATGGATTGTACTGGGTACTTTGAGGGCCATTGACATTACTGGTGGTTTCTCTCACACTTGTTAACAGTTTACATCATTGACTGGTAATCAAGTGGTTTCTACCATGTTCAACATCAACACATTCATTCGCATGGATAGAATCGTACCATTTTGGGAAGTAGAAATGAAGACCCTGGATCTAGTTTCCACAATCCAGGCTGCGAGGAATTTTGTATTCATTATATAATGGACTATTCATAAACAGATGGTTGCGTCCATACTATGTCCACATGAGCCTTTACTTGTGATGTTTTACAAGATCATTCCTGTATCAGAGCAGTAGTTAGTTTTTCTAGTCAGTTTTTATCTGAGTATGGGAACGCCTACCCCAGCGATGATATGATCTCATATATATATCTTGCATTGAATGTTTTTACAAGTTCCAACCGGGCTCTCCACAAGATGATCCTCAAAATGATAAAGTACTTCACTCTTCCTAAATGATAAGAAATCCTCATCTACTACAGACTTCGCACTTTAGGGGGCAATCTGTTCCACAAAAATATCATCACCATGATTATTTGTAGTCAGTATGGGTCTATCATCACTTGTAATGTCCTCCTAAGCAAGTCTCAGACCTCAGTTCTTCAAATCAAGCTTTGGAAATGAGAGAAAGACTTTAAAAATCAATGTATCTCTGGTTCCGCACTGTCTCTCATGGTCACCTGCGGTCCTGCACCTTCTGTGTACAAAAACTACAGACCTGCCCGCTCTGTCCCTAACGGTGTAGGTGCGGACCCCTGTGAAAGTCAAAAGGCGCAAGTTTTATCTTAAAAAACTCACTTTGGGTTAATTCTAGAGGTTTCTAGAAGGAATTTTAACATGGATTGTTCGCTCTGAGGTGGTTCATGCATCCCAAAAGAGAAGGAGCTAATCCCTTGATGAGAGGAGCTATCCCTTTGAAGGAGGGCTTTATCCCTTTGAAGGAGGACCTAGTAACCTCCCTCCATTGCACTATAAATACAGGCATTGGGCTGGTTGCTAGAGAGGTTAGAAGCTGAACATTCTTGAGGGTAAATGCTGGTGAAATAAATACTTCCTAGTTGAGCTTAAGAGGAGAGATCACACATCTTTTTGGCTTCATTGGGGAGTGAGTGAAACTTGTCAAAGTAGAGGAGACTTCTTTCTGGACCCTGGGAGGAGCTTGTACAGCGTCAAGGAAAAGGTTGTAAAGTTCTTCTTCTTTTGAATTAATACAATCAAACTCATTTTTCTCAACAAGTATCTTATGTTATTTGTTTCATGGACTCCTTGACTTTCATGTTAAATATGTTTTATGAAATTAGCTTTTCAGGTGCTATTTAATTTGTTTGCCTTGTTTGTGTTTGCAGATTCGTGAAAAGCAGCTCATTTGGATCGAAGAAGCGAGGGCATCCACAAGCTTGCGTTGGACCTAAGGTAGGCCCTAAAAACACTTGTTTGCTATTGTTTATCAAAGCATATTTAGAGAAAGATAGTGTCTGGTTGGTTTGCTTGTCATTAGGTCTTCTTTAGATTCTAGGAAGGTCTATCTTGTCCGCAAGATTGACTTATTCCGCGTGACATTGTGGATGCAAAGCATGTAGATGATTAGGATTCAAAGGGTTTTATCCCCTTATTTTATGTAAAAATTGAGTTGGTTTTGAGATCCACCCATGGTCTGAGGACCATGGAATTGTATGAAAAAGGCTATAAATAGGTGTGTCTTAGAGAGTCTAAGGCATAAGCTGGATAGAATCAATGATGGATAAGAAGTGATAACGAAGAGAATTGGGTCATGTGGGAGAAGAAAGGCTCTCTAGTTGAGTAAACAGAGGCCTAGGTAGAGTCTGCAGTTGAGTGTGCGAATCCCTACAACTGAGTGCGCAAACCCCTACAGCTAAGTGTGAAGGGTAGTTTTGAGTCTGTAATCCTAAATTGAAGATAAATAAAGATATTTTATGAAGAATTCATGTGTATTTGTGTTATTTTAGTTAATGCTATATATTTTCAATGAATGATGTGCTTTATTAATTATTGGTTGAATGTTGTGTGATTCTCTTGAATAAGTGTTAATGATGTACGCAATACATGTTTAATTATTTTTGCGAAGACTCTTATGCATTCTCTGATGTTTACAAATAACTTAAGTAAATGTGCACGAACCCTAATTTAGGACTACTTTCTGATGCACGTAAGTATATAGATTGACTATAAAATGTCCGCAAATACTGATTGTGGACACTCATGGAGGTTTGAAGGCTATTTTAACAGAATTGCAACAACATGGCCTAAGAGGCCATCAATCTACATGAAGGCAGATATGAGGCACTAAAAGACATCACACTAGTCTCTCGATGCAGAAACTTGGTTCTTTCATCCCCTCATACTGCTTTGGGTGAGACTTCAACCTACGCTACGTGGGTTGTTGCCGAAAGGGCCTGTAGTGTAGGGATTTGTTGGTTGGCACAAATAACTCTAAACCTAGGTTAGGACCCCTAATCCAACATGAAGAATAAGTGAGAGTAAGGTTATGCTACCAAAATTTCTGGTGTAATCAACATTATCTTACATTGAGATAATTAATTATTTGATAATGTTCTTTAGCTTCTTTGACAAAGAAGTGACTTGTAATTGGAATAAATGAAGGAAAAACCCTTTTGGATAGTTTTAGACTACCATTTACCACAATAAATCCCTCAAGTGTCTCTAATTCAAGTATTGTATCTTCTACAACAACTAATAAAGAGTATTTGTGTCTATTCTCTTATGTTTTAGTTTGTTTTTGTGTTCTTAATTTTATACTATGTATATTATGATTTTTTTCTCCCTTTCTTACATGGAATTCAAGTTTTGTTTTAAATTTATAACTTATTAGATTGTGGGCTCTTTTGTAGGTTTCAACCAAGCAGTAAAAGAATACTATCTTTGGTACACCATTCATCAAATCCATATATATAGTAGGCACTGACCTACAGGAGACACCAATCACCTTTGATACTTTGTAGCAACCAACCTAAAGGAGGCACTAATGTTCTCTACTACTATGCAGGAACCAACCCATAGGACACACCAATTACCTTTGTTGATTTGTAGGGAAAAGCCTACATGGGACACTAATCCAATTTTATTCTTTGTAGGCACCAACCTACAAGAGACACCAATCCCCCCTATTGTTTTATAGGTACCAATCTATAAGAGACACCAACCCCCTCTATTTAAAGATTTGTAGGAGCTAATCTATAGGAGATGCCAATCCCCACTACAAATATCCATAGGAACCAACCTACTTGCTTTATTAATCTTTCACAAAGTCTACTTTTTGCTTTTGTCTTCACCAACTCTATCAGTTGCTTCTTCCTTCATCAAGTCTACTTATCCCAACACTTATTTCGTTTGGCTTCTTCCTAGAAATGAACTTACATAGCATCCCAAATATCAAATTTTGTAAATATTGTTATCAAATATCTACCATAGTTAGCTAGATATCTATGTTAGAATAATGATTACACTGGTGGGGTGAATCAATGTACTCACCAATTTAACCAATTTAAACAATTTCACGATTGATTATTACTATAAAAATAATAGTGCAAAAAATAAATACCAACATGACATCAAAACATGAAAACATCATATGCACATGGAAACCCTTGTAGGAAAAAATACAAATCTTTTATATTCTTTAGCCTTTAATTATATCAATTTGTAGGCACAAACTAGCTAGAGGAACCAACCTCCAAAATATATTTGTAGGAAGCAATCCCCAAAATCAATTTGTAGGCATTAAAATGGTGGAAGAACCAACCCCCAAATATATGGAAGCACCATATTTTTGTAGGCTCCAACCTTATTTAGACACCAACCATTGAAATATGCAAGCACCAACTCAATATAGGTTGCAACCTGATTGAGGCACCAATCTTTGAAATATGCAAGCCCCAACTTGTTGTAGGCTCGAACCTAATTGAGGCACTAACCACTTTTACCAAAACATAGTGGACCAATTTTCATAATGTTTCAAACTAGATCCACAACCTCAAAACAAACCTAATGATTTCAACATCTTCTACCTTTATTATACCTATTCATAAACCCTATAATATTTGGACAAAAGAAAAATAGCCCTTTTTCCCTTAAAAATTATCTTCATGACTTCTCATGTCCCCCTTTCAAATTACAGACAAATTCTTTTCATTTTCTAGTTTTCAAAATTAATTTCATTAAAATGAATCATAAAAAATTACAAAAAGTCATCGATCAACAAAATGCACCTTTTTTATTCATGGTATACAAATGAGCTTTTTTGGCACGCATTTGACAAAATGCACTCTTATGGTCTATCAAAAGCTTCGATAGAATTCACTTCCAAGGTGAAAAAAATGGCGAGCCTAACAAAATTTGAACTTGTGACCTCCCGTGGCTCAACAATACTCAATACCAACTATTCTACTATGTTTCTTATTCATGTCATTCTTCAAAAACTATTTTAGCTTGAGTCATACCATGGGATGAAACATTTTTGCTTAACAACAAAGCCATGTCATACAAAGAAAATTGAACTCGTGATAAGAAAAATAATTCCTTTGGACTTAACAATAGAGCCATACCATCATACTGGATCATTTCATATGTGACATACAAAAAAAAATTCCTTAAGGCTCAACCATAGAGCTAAGAACCACACTGAATATGTCTAAGACCAAATCAATATACATTGACTTGAACTCCTGACATAATCAAATAAATTTCGGGCTTAAGAACAAAGGAAAAAACCATGTTATGTATATGTCTCAAGCCAGATCAATTTATTTGGACTCAAACTCATGAAAAAACGAAATATAGCTTCAAGCTTAACCAAGACCCAATAGCTACAATGTGTATGTGATAGAACCAAATACACCTTCAAGATTAATTAAGAGCCACACTATGTATGTGACATAACTAAATAAGTCGTCAGGCTTACCTAAGAGCCATGGTGTTTATGTGACATTATGCCTTTGGGCTTAACCAAGAGCCACGATACGTATTGGACAGAGCCAAATATGCCTTTGGGCTTCCCGGCCAATAGCTAAGGGACACACTATGTATGTGTATCTCAATAGAATAAAATATTCCATTCCTCTTACCCAATAGTTAAGATCAATGCTATGTATATATCTCACCAGATAACCAAATATACCTTTAGCTTACCCAACAACCAAGAGCCATGCAATACATATATCTCGCCACATAATCAAATATTCCTTTGGTCTAAGATATGTATATGTGTGTGTGTGTGTGTGTGTGTGCACGCGTTGGTTCCCTCAAGCCATGTTGTGGCTGATGTCAATTCAAGTTCTTTTCTAACATCAATTTGAATTTTGTGCTAATGCAGAATCTCACATATGACCTAATTTGGTTCCTATACCAAGTCAAGGGTAGCCCCTAGGGCTTTCATAATTCTCCATATGGTTGTGCCATGTGATGTAGTCCTTAGGGTCCCATGGTCAGTTTGATGTTTATTTCAACATGATGTTATCATGCCACATGTCACTCTTTGAGTGATTTCATGTGTTAGTCAGATTTATCCCAATTGGCCACCCAAAATTACTAACTAGATATGTCATGTGGCACCCTATAATGTTGTAACATCATCCATCATACTTCCATGTCATAAGAATGTGTACATGTGCTTCCACTTGTTACCAATACTATGCTACTGCATCATCATTCCCCTATGTCATTAATCCACATGTCTTGTAACTTAAGGGTCCATGTGGCATTTGGTTAAAGGACCCCCTAGAACCTACCATGTGTCATGTTCCTATCATGATAGTGTGGTAGAGGCTAGAGAACATGGTGGTGGGGGAACCTCTATTAACTAGTGTTTAAGCTTTCACTCCATTGGCCATACATAAGGTCCATAACAATCAAATCTTGCTTGAGACGCATTGTGTTTAAGCTCATTAAACAATGCACATGTTTATGTGCCAACTTCCATTGATTGCTCACAAAGCATGGTTTTACCCTAAATATGCATGAACATTAAGAAAATTAGTGTTTTTGATAAAAAAATTGGTGTTTTCAGCATGTTACTTTTAAAGTGTTATATCTTCTCATTCCAAAAGAGTTTGACCAAGTGTGGTATACAACTAGAAATATCTTAGAGAGGACTATCCAACTAGACTACCTACAAACTCATTTAATCATCATAACTTCAAAAAAGGTTCTGAATAATATTCAAGGAATCATACCTCCTTGAAATCATTAATGTGTTAATCAAATTCTTAAATCTTCCAAGGCATTGTACCTCCTTTGACTTGAGAACATTATGCCCAACAATTTCCTTCCTTTGACATCCAAAACATTGTACATTCTTTGACATGAAGGACAAGACATACTATGCCAAACAATATCCTTCCTTTGACATATGGAACATAATACTCCTTTTGAAATTAATGAAATGATATTAGTTGTCGTCATTGAAAACACTATTCCCAACAATATCTTCTCAGTTACATTCAAATTTCACATTCTGAACCATCTCAAAAATAAAATTATAGAAAAAATGATAAGCTAACTAATTTGAAGCATGTTTCATGAGTATTCAGGAAAAATAAATTCCTAAAATCATATCTTTGAAATTGTAGTGAAACATGGTTTGAAGCTTCTAGAAAATGTTTGTTTATATCTCTCCTCTGACTCTTCCAAAATTCTAAAACATCATAGAAGGAAAGATATAGGGAAAATACCAAGCTATCCACTTTGAAGAAAATTTGAGGAGAATTCAAGAAGCCTAAATTACTTAGAGCACATATATGAAAGTATAGTAAACCATGGTGTGTAATTTGAATAAAAGGTTCATGACAATCTCCTCTTTGCACCCTCCAAGTTTCATGTTTGGTAGGTGTAAATTTATGAAAAAATGGCTCAAAATATATACTTTTATATGACTCGTGATGTATTAAACAAACAAGAAAAAAAAAATAATAGAAAAATATGCTAAAACCATGCAATCTTTAGCGTCAATCCTTAGATCTTCATAAAACTATTAGAATCCTGGAAAAGAAACTGAGGAGATCCACACACACACACACACACACACACACACACACACACACACACACACACACACACACACACACACACACACACGCACACACACACACACACACACACATATATATATATATATATATATACCAAAGCTTCAGATATTACACCTAATGGAAATAATTTTTTTTAATTAATGATGTTCATGTGAGGAGAAGAACATAGACAGGAGCCTCCGAAATCCTACTCGGGAGGATTATTTATATATCCCTATGCTTTAGTTGGCTATCTCTCTCTTCATTATAGAATAAGACTATGGAATTTGAACTCACAATGGGAAGCTCGAAAGTAAGAATATTAGAATGACGATGATGATAATGATCATGTATAGAGAATGTAGGAAAAGACTCTCTACTTATGATAAAATTCTAGGATAGATCTAGATCTAGTCAAACAATAAAATATTATTTGACCAAATCAAGACCTAACTGTTATGAGTATTTACTATTTTTAGGGGAAGAAAAGATTAACGAAATGGCAAAAAATATATTTTTAATGAAATAACTAAAAAAAAATGATTAATTGAGTTAATTAAGAAAAACGGGTAAAGTAATTAATAAATAAAAATGATTTATTAATTACATTAAGGAGATATAGTCAAGGTGAGTTAGAAATAATCACTAAATACTGATTTAATAATTATTTCACTGGAGAAATGTGTAATTATTAAGGAATAATAAATGACTAATGGTTTATTTATATAGTCATAGCTAAAATAGTTTAGAAATAATTAATAAATAGTGATTTAATAATTATTTCAAGTTAGATACACTAAATGACTAAGGAATAATAAATAAATAATGATTTATTTAATTATTCCTATTGATGGGTGAAAATAATTTTAATTATTTTCACTAGATGGCTAAAAATATGAAAATAACATGAAATTAAATAAATAGTTTATGGGTTATTTTCAAGGTGTTAAATTAATTAAATAGAAATAACTAATAAAAATGGTTTTCTAAATTATTTCTTGTGGTGAAAGTGGGTTTTATTGTGTAAAACCCATAGTACATGGTATATTTTGATCATCTTAGTGGAAAGATGGCTAGGTGATAATGATGGTCCAAAAAACCATATAATAAAAGTTGTAGTGAAAATGCCCAGATGCCTCCTTCACCTAATAAATCACATTTTTTATTCAACCTTTAGACTCCAAGAATCACTCCAAAAGTAATTCCTTAGCTCCTCATGTAACCTAAGATATCTTCTTGGTCGGGTTATGTACAAATTAATTTGTATTCCCTTTTTTTATAATGTGTGTATCTGCACTTATGGGGATAACTTCTAAAATTGTTTGGGTTGGCTTCCTTGTACTTTGGTTGGTCATCTTGACAATTTTTTTATATGTCCACATTTGTTTGTAATTATAGGGGTTTCCATATATTGTTGGAAAGGTATCGAACCAAGCTTTCCAAATATATATCTTACGATCTCATTTGAGCTAGGTAATTGGAGCAAAATATCCTTCAAGTATAGGGTATCGAAATGGGGCACAAAAGTTCCAAAAAAAATTATTTCCAACTATATTCATTTTACAATATTTACCTTGGAAATATATATCCTCCTCCTCTTTGTGACATCAATAAAAAACATATTTCAAACAAGTTTCATCTTTTTCATTGCTGACATCCCTTAGTCAATTCTCAATATTGTATAATTCCCCTATGTGAAATTATCCTTGTTCTTGCAACTTCTCTCTCTTTAACATCAAGGGGGAATAGATGCTCCCCCTAAAATTTTGATTCTCCTTATCTATAACTATTCTTCTATAACTAATTTTTATTTTTATTTTTTACAACTCTTCCTCTATTTGTGACCACTTTTATTGACTACAACTAATCCCCATGTCTACTATCTCTCCTTATGCCTACATACTCTCCCACTTCGACATCAATTGTAAAGGGGAATTTTTATTTGTGGTTATAAATTCACCCTTTGAGATCTTCACAACAAAACAATTACTTCCTCTAATTGCTTACTTCTCATTTATCTAAAACTAATCTCACCATGTTAAGGTGGTGTCTATCATTTTCTACATGTAACATTTCTTCTTATGTAGCTCTACTCTTGAGACTACTCCCCTTATTCTTGAACTTCCTTTTAGTTCTTCTTTTTTGGATTGCTCCCCCTGAACTTTTCCATGATTGTTAACTGAAATGTATCATTTACTTCACTTTTTACTATTGATTCATATCATGAAACCTTTCCATTTCATGATTCTCTCTTGCAACTCACTCTAAAATTTCTCATCTTCCTACTGTTTGTTAAGATGCTACAATATCTCACTTATCTTTTAATGATAAGACAAAAGAAATAATGCTC
The DNA here is from genome assembly GCA_031772625.1 of Pinus tabuliformis. Classification (NCBI taxonomy): domain Eukaryota; kingdom Viridiplantae; phylum Streptophyta; class Pinopsida; order Pinales; family Pinaceae; genus Pinus; species Pinus tabuliformis. Next base: position 929,569,013 of record CM062812.1, on the reverse strand, counting down.
TCATACAACAATCTTCTTCTTTACCTTTATTAGGACATATAGATTATCTGAAGTCCTAGCTACATTTGCCACTAATTTTTTAGATCCTACTTTTCTTATTTCACATCCTTTAGAATTGAATGTAACCTCATGTCCTTTATAAACCATTTGACTTACACTTTGAGTATGGTTCTTTAAACCTTCAAGAAATAGGTTGTATTCAACTTTTGTTTTTTCATTACCAAGGCTAATATTCCTTTGCCCATTATTTTGGTTGACACATTATCTCCATGAGTAACGCTACCACCTTTGACTTCCTTTATAGAGATATATTTCCCTTTTTCACCCATCATATGATGTGGAAATCCACTATCTATATACCATTTCTATTGTTTTCTTCAACACATAGAGCTAGACCAGATTATACATATTGTTCTTTCTTAATTCTCCATTCCTTTGTTATCTGATTTTTATTTTTAACAACAACTTCTTCTCTTCTTTGGTTTAGGGGCTACAATATTGAGCTTTGTGTCCAAAATTAGTGCACTTTAAACATTCAACATGATTTAATAAGGGCACAAATTAATTGTAATTTTTGACACCATTCTCATTAAAATTTCTTATATTTATTCTCATACAACCATTCTTGGAGATCTTATATGATCCCCTACTTCTAGTCTGGATAGTCATTTCTTACATAGGCTTTGCAATTTATTTTGTTATGACCAGAATTATTGCATGCAGAGAATACCCATGAAATAAATTTTGATAGCTGGATGTGATGAGCCTTCTTAGTGGATCAATTATTTTGAATTCATTCCTAGTATTACCTCAAAAAATGCTCAGAATGTAAGTAGCTATTTCTCCATGGATCTTTCCCTTAAATCCATTAGATGGTGTGTGGCACAATGTATATGGACTCTCAAGATTCAAAAAAAGTTCATATTATTCATATTATCAAACTAGATGGAGGATGCATACTCAATCTCTTGTAGGTCTGTGAAGTTTGTGAATCTTGAAGAGATATTTGGAGACCTTACTTCAACTCAAATATATTACTCATAACTCCTTAATCTAATACCCTACACATAAGAAAATCCAAATGAAACAAAATTTTTTCCTCCACATAGGGAATGTTAGCATGTACAAACAATAATCAAATCATGATATGTATGAAAAGACATGAAATATAGGGAAGAGAATCCATAAATGTTTTTCTTAATAAGAAATGTTGATACACATTACACCTTGGTGTATAGTTTCACTCCTACTCAATCCTTAGTATGACTCTTCCCTTTTATCACTACAAGGCTAGGATCACCTCACATGCAAAGGAAGTTATAGTAGAAATCCACCAGCATAACTGAAAAATACTCTTTATATGGTCTTTCCCTCCTGAAAAGTTCTATACATATGGGATTTTTATCAAAATTAGGAGGATATATTTGGACACTTAGGGCCATGAGAAGTTAGGAAACTTATAAAATAATTGAACCCGACCAACTTATCAACACATGGGTCAAACTAATATCCTCGATATTGACCTAGTCTAGAAAAATAATCTGAATTGCTCCCATTCCAAAGGAGGTACACAAATGTCCAGTTTCCCCACTACAAGGGAGTGATGCATTTTAGGATGAAAAGGATGTGGGAGAAATGGGATACCAAAAATGAAAAATGAAGAAAGGATAAAGATGCACTCAAGAGAACAAGTCAGAGTATAGGACTAGCATTTCTCTCCATGATATAATTAGTGGGAAAAATGGACTTTAACACCTAGCTCTTAACTAATCTCCACTTACTTCCATGGTGTTTCTTTCTCTCATATGAGGATTATATCTATGTTTTTCCTTTACTTCTTTCATGCTAATGTTTTTGTTTTTGATGGGGTGACATCATTGTTGATCAGTAGCTTTGTTATTAACTTTCTTTTCATTATTGATAAATCCTTTTAGAACATCAATATATATTTTAGGTTCTTCTTATTTTTGTATCTTTGAGATTGATTCTCCTTTGAACATCTCATGATATTATTTAAAGCCAAGTCCTATTTCGATGACCGATAATATTTGGAAATTGAAAATATTATCTAATGACTCAGTCCATTATTCAAACTTTAAGTTCATATTCAAATGAACATTGCCTTCTCTAGATCCTTTCTTAATGATACAACCTTTTCTTCTAGTTTCTTACAGTTTCTTTCCTTTTCTTCTAATTGACTTAACAATGAATCCTCTATTTTCTTTTCCTCTTCTAGTTCTGACTTTAGGAGGATGATTGATGCTTCATCAAAATCATGATATTTCTCTTCATATTTCTATAATAGATCCTCTATCTCTTTATTCTTTCTTTTGATTCTATCTATTTCTTTTAGAGAACAAACAATTTCACCAATATGATATTTCTTACCTTCAACTTCTTCCTATGAGTTTGAATCTTCATTTTGATGATCAATGACTTGAGAATTCATGGATTTTCCTTCATTAGTTCCTCTTGAGTTATATTATGTTTTCTCTATATCTAAATCATCACCAGAGTAATCACAGGTTTTGAATTCTCCTTCTTTCTTTGAATATTTAGGGTTTGCTTATTTTTGAGCTAAATTTTCTATCTTCGTTTCATATGAAGTGTAAACAAACCACCTCCCTCATAGATTCTTAACAACTTGTCCATAATTTATTCACTGGAGTCATAATGAATCACCTTATTGGAATCTAATTCTGATAGGCCATGCAATATGATATTCATGGCTATTGTATTATGCTTATTCTCCGTCTTTTAATCTAGTACACATTTCCAAGTATCAATGCCATGAGCATTTATATTTTCCCTAATTCTTATCTCCTAAAAGTAAAATTTTGATCCATCCAATAATGGAGCTCTTGATGTGTAACATTTGTCTTGACTAGCCACGGTTCCTTTAAGATCTACCTTCCAATTGTTAGAATATAACTAAGGAACCTACTTTGATTCCAATTTTTGGAATTCAAAATTATACTGAGAGGTAGGGTGAATTGGTATAATGACTATTTTTACTTATTTACTACCATCATAAAACATCAATCTTATAAACTAAATAATTAACGCAAGATATACATGGAAACCCTTACAGGAGAAAACCATCGAACTTTTTTATATGAAATATCTTGTAGACAACAACCTACTACTAACTCAATTTGTATGAACCAACTTACAAGAGATATAATCCCCTCTATTGTTTAATAGGATCCAACCTACAAGAAACACCAAACCCCTTCATTGTAAGATTTGTAGGCACCAACCTACAAGACACCAATCCACATTGTTGTACATATTTGTACACCGTAGCCTACTTTATTTATTCTTAATAATGTCTATTAGTTACTATTGCTTTCACCAAGTTTTATTAATACTTATATCTTCACCAACTATGTTGGTTTCTTATTCCTTCATCAAGTCTACGTGTTGCTTCTCCTTTCACCAAATATACTTCTCCCAAAACTTGTTTCTTTTGGCTTCTTTCCAAGAACAAATTTACATAACATGCCCCATATCCAATTTTGTATATACAGTTATGAAATTTCTATGGCAGGTGCCTATAGATCTCTTCTTTATCTCATCCAAGTTTCATAGTTTGAAACATCTAAAAAAATAAACTATAACAAAAGTGGCAAGTTAACTTGTTTGATGCATGTTCCATGAGCATTAAGGGAAACCAAAGTCCTCAAATCATATCTCCTAAATTGTAGACAAATAGGATCTAAAATTGATACCATAGGTACCTTGATATATGTCCTCCATTTCTTGCCAATTTAAGATTCTTAAGCATCCTAAAAAGAAATATATAGGGAAATTACAAAACAGACTTGTTTGAAGAAACACTTAGGAGCACTCAAGAAGCTTAATTTCCTGAGAGCATAACTCTAAAATTATAGTATACTAAGGTATTTAATTTGAAACATAGGTACATGAAAATGGTTTATCTGTATCATCCAATTTCTTAGTCTGAAACATCCTAGAACAAAAGTTATAGTGAAAATTCCAAGCTAACATCATTGAAGAATATTTAAGGATCATTCAAGAAGCGTAACTTCCTTAGACCATATCTCCAAAATTATAGTGAATCAAGGTTTGAAATTTGAACCATAGATACATGAATATCATCTAACTATATCCTCATGTTTCACATTCTAAAACATCACAAAAGAAAAGTTATAGAGAAAATTCCCAAATGGCTCATTCATCTAATTGATCACATTTTTTCTTCCACCTTTAGACTCCAAGAATAACCCAAAAGTTATTCTTCAGCTCCCCTTGCAACCTAATATTTCTTCTTGATTGAATTATAATGAAATGAAATGAAATTACCATTATTTATAGTTTGCACATTCACTTATGGGCATTGTTAGCACTCCGTAAATTTCCCTAGGCTAAGGAGAGAAACTCCAAAGGTAACCACAAACCACTTTTAGGCTAGAATCTATCCCTTATAGCCTTGGAGAGGGTTATCTCACTTGAGTTGTTTGAATAATCTGATATTAGGCTAGGTATAAAGATCAATTAGGTGTGTTTTTTCAAAGAGTTGTTGGTAACAAAGGAGACAAGTCCATTGGGCATGGAGTCATATCAAAGTTATTATTTGTCTAGTGAGATGATGAAGAAAGAAATTTTTTCCACAGGGGAAAGGTATGTAGTCTTAGTGATGGAATCAATTTAAATCAATGTAGGAGAGTGAGTGTGAGAAAGGTGAAAACAAAACTTAGAGAATTAAGACTGTAAATGAATTTTAAATGTTTCTTTAAGAGGAAAACACATATTACTTTGGAAAACTAAATCATAGCATGATCAAGATGAATTATGAATTAAACATCCCGTTCTTCCAAGCATGAAGACATACATTCAAGAGATGTAAACACATAATACAAACTTACAATTAGGAATAAGCACAACACTATCAAGATCTAACACATGAATCCCTACAAATCACCTTCTCTCTTTCATTCACTCGAAAACAAAATATAATACACTCAAGGAGTCTCTTTCTCTAATCTGAGCAACAACACTTTTTACATTCAGATTCATGGATTATATAGAATATTATTTTGGAAAGTCTATGGGTATCGAAATCCATCCTTTTCCCAAATAAAAGAAGAGGTTACAATGCTTTAGGAATACAATATTTGGAAAATCTGCCCATATCCTAGTATCTAGTGTTTGGATTTTGACTAACCAAAAATATGCTAACTAAAGAGAAAATCATGCTAGTGAGTATCAAAATATTCAAATGACATCATCCAAATTAGCTTGGAATCAATCATTCCAAGTTGGAGGTCCACCAAGTCTAATTTCAAAAACTCTAGAATTTTGTCAACAAATTTGGCATGGCAAAATTGTGAAAAATGGGTCTCAAAGTGAGACATGTAATTCCTAAACCATAATCCTTGTATGAAACATGAGAGAGCTTTATGTATATTAGATTTTCCTTGAGAAAAACCTCTCTCAGTTTCCAAAAATTCTTCTCCCGAGATTCACAATACACACCTAAGCATCATAACTAAAACATGAAATGACAAAACCAGAAACATAGGCTCTAAAGATACATTTTAATTTTCCAATATATAATACCTGTGAATAAACTAAAGGAGGTTTCTTTTTGTGACGGTTGTTGGAAAAAACAATCTTTTCATTTTTCTAAATTTGTTTCCATTTGGCCAAAAAAACGATTTTGAAAGTGATGACAAAAACAGTAAAAAATGCAACAAATCTGCCAATTTCATAGCAAAACGAAGTAGCCCTCCATGTTCTGTATGGTTGTAGCCCTCCTCTGACAAAATGGAAATATTCTTGAAATATATCTGTGATGGTACTAAACTTCTGAGATAGGCTTCACAGTTCTTGTAGACCTCCTCATTGACTAACCCCCACTTTCACAGCAAACTGTATCATTTCGCAACACCTTGAGAAACAACCTGTATTTTGTGAATATATACCAAATGGTTAATCTTATTGATCTAAAAGTTTTACATCAAGTTACCACCATCACAATCTTAACCAAAAAAAAATTGAGCCAAGTCCGACTCACAGATCTCGAGAAAATCAAAAAATGTTTGTAGATGATGGTGCTTTATTTCTTGAAAATCGTAAATCATTTTGGGCTAAAATCAACTGATTTTATTCATCTCACCCCTATGCCTCTACTAGGAAAATTTCAGGGAAAATGTGTGCATGGTTTAAGAGATATGGTGAAAATACATTTGTTTAGTGCTCTTTCATAGCAGGTTTGCAACTTTCGCTGCAAATCCTCCTTTGACCATGCAACCTTATTCTTTGACCTTTGAACTACTCAACGATAAATGATAGCTTTGAATGATGGAGACTGAGAGACTTTCAAACAAATTCAAACACTTCATGCCACTGAAACCTCCTTTTGGAATAATAATGGGCCACCTGATGATGTGAAATATGTGATGAGAGGGACATCTTTTGCAATGATGAGCTTGACATGACACCAACATAACAAACTTATGCTTGATCAATTCTATCATGACATGACCACTAGACTCTTATATAATAACAAATCACCCCTTATAATTTCCAATTCAAATCATGACTCCTAATGACCTTATAATTCAAATTATGGCAAAAAGACTCATTTTTTTTACTCAAAATATTTACAATGACACTTTGACAAATTTGACCTCTTTGTACAAAAACCCCTTTCAACCATGACACACATGAAACCATGACTAATATTTACAAAAATGATCTCAAATGAAATAGTAAGACAAAGGTGATTAGAATTACTATATTATATGACCCTAGCAAGCATGACATGTAAAACTCGTTGGGTTGGCCTACTTGTACTCTCATTGGTTCTTCTTGTCAAAATATTTCATACCTCCTCATTCCTATAGAATTTGAGAGAGTTTCATATACCATTGGAAAGGTATTGAAATAAGATTTCTAACCATATATCATATTCTCACCTTTGAGCTAGGTAATTGGAGTAAAAATGTCTTCAAATATAATATACACAAATGGGGTATCAAATCTCCAAAAACAATATTTGAAAAAATATTCATTTTCCAATTATTTTTTGAATATAAATAATCTCCCCCATCTTTAACAATAATATTTCCAATACTAATATTTAACTATTTATTATAAAAATAAATTATTACTAAAATAAAAAATTTACAACCCACACACTCCAATTATATAACTTTCAATTTGATTATAAATTGTTGTAAAACAAAAATTAAATGTTATTTCTTTATCAAATAATGATATACCAAATGTTGATTTTCAATATGATTGTTAACAATATTAAAATAAATCACATCCCTGTTAGTTTTCATTATGACATAATAATACAAATTGTAGTTAATAATTTTATAATTAGATATTCTTGCACACTATACAAAAATACGACATTCTACTACAGCCATTATCAACAATAAGATTAGTGGTATAACAAAATACTTTCAAAATTCATATAGAGTGCTTTGTTTTGTTGTCAACATATGTAAATGATAAAACTTTAATTGCGTCACGTAACGTCATAATAAAAAGAAATAAAAAATAAAGAATATATATATATATATGAAATGTTATACTTAACCTTATTTAAAAATAATAATAATAACATTATTTTAAAAATTTATATCGGCTCTAAATAAAATATTTATAATTCAATTTGATATTTATTTTACATTACATTTTATATAATAAGATAAAGTAATCAAAATTATTAAAAAAAAAATTACTTTTAGTATGAGCGATATATAAAAATAAATATTGACCCATGGTTTTAAGAATCCATGATATTGACTCATTATATTCATGTAGAATATAACATGTTTCAGGGGACTTAAACTAACCTAGATCCATCTTAGTTTGATGTTATATTTAGATACATAATTAGCTATTTAGTTGTAGAAAATGATGGCATTGAATCCATATAGTTTGTAAAGGTAATTTTTTTTATTGATATGGGCATTTATTTGGATATGTTAAGAGGTGGGGGAAATATTACGAAAGATGTGATTATTACATTTTATCTAATAGTTTTCGTACCTCCTCTATTTTTAACTAGGTTATATTGCTTAAAATATATTATAATATTCATTTTACCCAATATTTCCCCAAAAACTAGTCTATTTATTGTAAAAATAAACAAACTAAACTATAAAATTAGGGGGGAAATATTGAGTAAAATGTAATAATATTACATTTTAATTAGCATTTCCCTCCACCCAAGGCAACCTTTTGTTGGGTGCAGGTAGTAATAAATATTGGGTAACATATAATATTATAATATTATATTTTCTCCAAGATTTCCCCTCACCCAATTCAATATTTATTAAAAATTTTCTTTATATTTGAGGTTTACAAATAAACTTAAAACATTTGATCTCGCTATGATAGAGATGATGTAATCTTTAACATTTTGACATGGTAACAATAAAATAAAAAATAAAAAATTAATAACTATATTTATATTTATATTTATAATTAATTATAATTAATAATTAAACCAGCTTATATCTATTTAAACTCTGGATCTACCAAGCACTGAGAGGGATAGAATCTCTTGAGATGAGAACCTCTGTTAGAATAAAAAACTTGTTAGATCTAGAGTTAAGATGGATCTGGGTTGGTGATAACTTAATCATATTACTTTGATTTTATATTTCAAAATAAGAACATTTTATCATTTCTTTAAAGACTTGAAAATTAATCCAGAAAAAATATTTAAGAAACACATATTACAATTTGTAATTACTTATTTACATATCATTAAAGGTTTCTTATTCTCATATTCTACAAGCATGGGCCAATTTTTCTTTTGATAAAACCATGGTTTTCAAATTATACAAATTCTCTGAGAAGTTCAATATTAGATCAACATTCTTAAAAAAACATATCAATTATGAGATAAAACTAGACAGATTTTCATGATATTTAATTAAATATTTAGATAATTGTCTTCTCTATTTATCATATAATTGAAAAAATTGCCAACACGTTTAAGTTACCCTACTGGGTTTATCATTAAGACAAAATAGATGAAGAGGTTCTAATCTAACATAGATTAGAAAAAGCGAGGTAAAAAGAAAGTAAAAAATAACACTTAGAAAAGTCAAATAATTATAATGAGTCAACTAATTAGAAATAAATAAGTATTATAATAAAGAGCCTGACAAATAAGTAAAGTAAATTAAGAATAAATAATATAATATAATAATTAGATTAAATAAAAAAATTCATATATTATAAAAAAAAACTAAAATTAAAATTAAAATTAAAATATAATTAAAAAGTAATAAGAAAAATAACTAAATAAAATAAAATAATACATATAGAGAAAATAGAAGACACCAAAATTCAAGGTATAAGAATAAATTGAAATAACATTATTTAAATTAAATAATAAAATAAAGAGACTAATAAAAAATGAAATAAAACAAAAATGTAAAAAATTTAATAAAAATATATAAAAAATTAATTATAATAAATTATATATGAAAAACAATTTATATATGAAATGAATGATATGAGATAATAATTATAAAGAAATAAAAAAAATTATAAATAAGGAAAATAGTTTAGAGTAAAATTAAAATAAATTAAATAAATAAATAAAACTTTGTAATTAAATTATTATAAATAAATAATAATACATAAAAATATATATATATATATATATATATATATATATATATATATATATATATATATATATATATATATATATATATATATATACTATTCATTAAAAAAACACGAAATAAAAGGAAAAATGGAAGGGATTAAGCCAAAAAAATTAAGAATCCTCTTTTTTATTTTCTTTATTTTAATGTTAACCTTAACTCTTTTCGTTATGATGTTTTCTATTTCTTTATAGTTATCATTCATTTCAAATATGATTTATTATTCATATATGAACCATATTATATATATTATTTAGTTTAAACAATAGTATTTAACTTTATCTTTATTCCTTGAAATTTTGTTTTATTTTTATTTTTTATTATATATATTAATTATTGGTAATTTAATATTATTTTATTTGGTTATTTTTATTATTGCTTTTTAGTTACATGTTAATTTTAATTTGACATTTTTATGTATATTTTTTATTTAATTTAATTATTATATTTATTTTCTCTTAGTTTACTCTATTTACCATTTAATTTCTTAATCTTTTTATTATAATACTTATTTGTTTCTAATTATTTTATTAAATTGAATTATTATTATTATTTTATTTTTCTAATTTTTTTTTTTCTTTTTAATTGGCTCTTTTTATATTCGTGTCAAATTAGAACCTCTTCATCTATATAGTTTTGATGATGAATCACAATGGATGGTTAGAAACGCCTCAATAATTTTTTTCAATTATGTGATAGATCCCAAAGACAGTTATCTAAATGTTTCTACTCATAGAAGCCTCCAATCAAATATTTAACGAGATAATTAGCAAGTTCAAATCCATATTTTATTTGAGTAATTTGTACATATATAAAAATGATTTAAATTGGTTAGTCATGATATTAACCCCATCCCCACGGGATTTAAGAGTTTCATTTTATTTATTTATATTTTTGAAAAACATGTCTAAAATGATGCCTTTAATGGTTCAAAAATGATTTATTTCTCCTTATTAATGTAAAGGTTTTTTGAGAAGAAAAAATTAGTCTTTTCATGGTTGATTAATTGGGATATCTCTCTCCTCTCCTTAGTAACTTTTTCTTGGAAATTTGTTCTCATATTTTAGATCGGGATAATTATAAACTATGGTTGATCCAAATTAGTTCAATATATTGTTTGTCATCCATCTCGATCTATATAGAGTGGGAAAAGTGGAGGAATCAGCTCACGGACCATTTTTACTCGCAGGACCAGTTTAGTGAAACGAGGTCTGAAACCTTCTGGGAGTGTTTTAAGGCATCAAATGATGTTTTATGGGGGTAAAAAAATTTGGCTCTTGCGTGACACCTTTTCATGATATTCTACACACGTAGACCTTTCAACGACGTGAGAATACCATCAATCAGAGTTCGTATGCAAAAGTTATGCCACTCAGAAATTGACCTTGTTTCTTTCTCATCTACAGTCGCGTCAACCCTCATTATTCATGGATCTTAAAGTTTAATAAAATGTAACAATGTCCATTGTGATAAATTCTCTAGTGAAATATCCATAGCAAATTATGGATCAATAGTTTTTCTCTTTTTCTAATGATTAAATTGTAATGTGTCATCACTCTTAAATATTTGTTTATTTACACATTATTTAATAAAAATTCTTATTTCAAAAATAAATAAATAAATCAATTTTAAACCATAAAAATGCATCCCATCATAATGTTCTCTTTTAATCTCCATAATCCATCCATATAGTGACTCAACTAATCTGCATCATCCACCCATATAGTAACTCAACTAATCTGCATCATCCACCCATATAGTAACTCAACTATTAAATCATAGTTTCATTATATCCTTATCCAGGATGTCTTTTAATATCCTTCTGAATTATGGTGTTTGGCATGCTGCATGAAGTGCTTCCCGACTAGAGTCAGTGTCTTCGTTCACTATGCTTATTCTACTTACAGCTCTGTTATGGATAAGGGCTTCAGATGCAAGTTGTTGTTTCACTTTTGATTAACTTAATATTTGTCAAAAGTAGTTCTTTATATTTCACTTTTGATTAACTTAATATTTGTCAAAAGTAGTTCTTTATAGACATTATTGTTGAAAGGTGACTTTGGTGGAGTCGCTTTTGATCAAACGGAAGAGAGCTAATAAATCTTGATTTTCTTTAGATTAATTACGACCCCAAGTTTGTTCAAGCAATAATATTAATCGAACAATCCCATCCTTCAACATCCCACTTCGTGATATGATACTTTCACTAATTATATACACTTTAACATATTTATCCACAAAAGTAGGAATTATAACTCCAATAAAGAAAGTTCCGATGTGATTTATCACCTTCGGGAGGAAAAAAAAAATTTATAAAAGGGAAAGATTTGAGATAACCATGGCTTCTCATTATTAGATTTATAATGTGAAAGTTGAATAAATAGTTATTATTTTATTTTTATTTTTCATTAAAGATAAATAAATAAATGTTAAAATATTTTCTTAATTTAAGTACCCCGTTATGATCATAATATAGCCTTCTCAATGATGGATATTATTAACATTAATATGATTAGTGATTGATATGATTAGTGATCCACCTTTTAGGAACACTTATGAGTAATTAATAGAAACGTCTATCCAATACAGTACCCCCTTCAACATGACCATTGTATATTCACACTTTGTAATCCAATATTATATGTGAAAATATGAAAGGTGATGAATCTTATATTTCATAGATTTACTTAGTGGAATATGTCCAAGCAAGCGAGCAGATATTCTTCATATTATATGGATATATAACCCAATTTTGTACACCAATATTTGGTTTAGCTTATATGGGGAACAACCTGCACTTTGATCACATACTTTCACTTTTGTCGTTTTTTAATAATTTCAAACCTTCAAATTACACATAATTACGAGGAGATTATTTTAAAGAAAATGACTCCTAAAAAGTAGTTTGATATATGGCAAATGGTTTGGATTCAATAATTTGGAAAATATTAATAAATTATTAACTTATATGTATTATAAAATTCAAATTTATCTATATATAATTTATTATAATTTAGTTATTAATAAATAATAAAGAAACTAGTTGCAAAGGAGTTAGTCCCCATTTTTTAAATTAATATAGGAAATTCAGCTTATGTAAACTTACACATAACAAATTTAAGTGTTGGAGCTTTTTATATATACAAATCTATTTTGTATTATTTGTATTATTTATATTATTATTAAGTTATGAATTAACTAAATTATAACTTTATTTTAAAATTAATAAGCTAAATTTATATACATATTAGAAGAAACATGTAACAAGATTCTTAACCAGGAACATTTACCCCTACTTTATCATGGAGATTTGTTACAATACCATAAACGAATACTATGGCTTATCATTACCACATGCTCAAAAACCTATAAGTCATCCCATACGACACTTGCTTACATGACATTACTTTTAATTACAAAAGTAAATTAAAATGGTAAAGAAAAGGGATAACTTCTTTGAAAATAAATCTCAACATTTAATTTGTATATACTATTAAGCCACCATGCTTAAATTTAAATATACTAAAATCTAAATCTTGTGTGACAATTTCGTCCACCTATAACTTTACAAGGGTAGATATAATCAATTTTTGTAGAACTCTCATCATTTGAATCTGAATCACACTTTATTATACATAACCACATTGTTTAATGAAAAAAATAATAAAAATATAGTCATCTCAACTTCACCTTTGTAGCGCTCTCCCATGTAGACAATTATTATAGTCATATATGAAGTTCTATTATGATTATACCTCTTTCATAAGGCAGGAACAATACAATTGTCTCACGGAAGAAATAGTTGTATATAATAATAGTTTTGTGGAGTCATGGATATGTGTGGAATAAATCATGTGTGAAAGATGGGGTATGTGTGGGAGAATGCCATGTACGGAGGCAATGCATGTGCTGAAGAAGGAACACATACTTTATTCTACACACATGGATTTTGGCTTCGCATATCTTGTTTGTTTCATTGATAAATTTGTAACAAAGAGGTGATTTTTTTTTAAAGCTTCACCCCGAGTAAATTTGGAATACATATTCACACCATCTATAATCATTTGAAAAAGTAATCTATCACCTTGTTTTCTATTTTGGTTGTCTACTTAGTATCGTAGGTATTATTGCAATATATATAAGTTGTTTGTATGTTTATCTATGCTCAATTCTCTTTTCAAATTTGAAGTTTGGGATCTTTTCAAATATGAAGTTTAAGAAATGTAAACCCTAATTATAAATACATTTTCTTGTGAGGATATAACTAAAAAAATCTATCTAGGCTATAAAATATATTGCAAACGGATGTTTAATTAGAGACGGGGGAGCGGCTTAGGGTTTCAGATGAGCTCCACAGCACCTGACCATCTCTGAACAACAACAGACCTGCAGACTCTAAACTCCTCTGGCAATCATAAAACCTAGCTTTTGGGTCCACTAATATGGGTCCCCTTTCGGGGAAGGCTGCAGAGCCTTCCTCAAGTGGCAACAGTAGGAAACAGATTCAACATGAGGTTGAATAGGATTTTGACATGACAGAGCCCACCAACAAAGTTCAGCAGATTGACACAACTAAACAAGAGACCCAAAAAACATCACAGGACACAGAGGCACTGCCTCCTACACAGCAGCAAGATAATCCAACATTGAACAGTGAGATCCCCAAAGCTACCTCAGCCACCTGCAAGCCCATTGTAGTAGAGAGACCCAAGATAGAACTACCTGGGCATAGGATCAATGCCCAAATCTAATTTATGAAGGACCACACTCTCATAGGGAAATTTATTGGCTTTTGGCCAACAGAAAAAGCCCTGCAAGGATGGGTTACAGCTAAATGGAAACCCAAGGGCCATGTGACCCTGCAACTCAAACCCAAAGGCTTCTTCACAGCTGTCTTCAACTGCATAGAAGACCGCAATAGAGTCCTGGACGGTGGTCCTTATTTATTCAACTCCGTCAGCTTGTATCTCAGAGATTGGATAGAAAGATTCAATTCAAACAAAGAAGATTTCAGTTGGGCACCTGTCTCGATCCACCTGTATTCCCTTCCCTTAGAATATTGGGATGAAGAATCTCTAAAAGACATTGGAAATGGTGTGGGGGACTTCATCAAGATAGCCGAAGAAATGAAGCTACGAAGATACACCTCCTATGCCCGGATCTGTGTTTACATGCATCTCGACAAGGCACTCCCAGATTTGGTAAGTCTCTATCACAATGATTTTGAATGGACTCAGCCAATAGACTATGAACATGTTCCCTTTCGATGTAGGAAATGCCATGCACATGGTTATCTTTTCCTTGATTGTCCCCTAAATGTCACTCCCCATACCCAAACCTCTCCTGAAAATACTGATGAGGATGGATTCACCAAAGTCAATACCAAGAAAAAAACATCACAAAAAACCGCTTCTGGATCCAAAATTCCCACAGCTAACTCAACCCTACCCTCCACCAGCAATAGCTTTGATATCCTAGCTCCGTCCACCTCAAAAGACGTTGAACCCCCTGCCCAAAGTGAAAATATTCTCCGGTCATCAATGATCATTCAACCCTCAGTCTCTCAGAAAGATCCAAAGCCCTCTCAGACCATGACTAACCCAATACCCAAACCCACCAAGGAATCTGAATCGAAACTCAATGGAATGGAAATGGCCATCTCTTACCATGAACCAATCCATATAATCGATTTGCTAGCAGAAAGTGGTGAACCCAAACATATGGAAGAAGAGCCTGAAAGTATTGACATTGGGGATCTAGACATATTCAGTCTTAAGCAAGCTTGCAAATCAAAAGAGTTTGATAAAATCTAGGATAGACAGTTAGAAAGCTTGGAGGTGATCCTCTCTCGAGCACACCAGCAGCGAACACTAGGGATACAGCTAGGCAGTCATTGGGATGGGAAAAATCTTCCCAAGGATACCAAGAAAAGAGGAAGAAAGACAGACCTGCAAAGAACCATCATCATTGGGGAAATGTTGGTGGAGTCAGGAAGATACTCCCAATTAACAAAGTACTACAGGTCATTACCCAATATTGAATCATGAAGCACACATCTTGGAATTTAAGAGGGTTAAATAGCCCTGTGAAATACAGAATGATAAAAAACATGATACAACAAGAGAAACCTTACATATTCTTCATGCAAGAAAAAAAATGTAACAGTACTACCATAGGTACCATTCTAGCAAAATCCTGGCAAGGAAGCCAGTCGATGGCGATAGATGCTTCAGGAGCTTCAGGAGCTTCCGTAGGACTAGCAATAGCATGGAACACCCAAGCAGTTTCCCTCACTGACTTCCATGTGAACCATAATCTCATTCAAGCAAATTTTCACATTATTGGAACCAATATACATGGACACCTCACCAATGTATACTTCCCTCAGGATGGGGCAAACAAACTAGCTCTGTTGTGCACAATTGAAAGAATCAATTCAACCAGAACCCATCCTCTGTGGATTGCAAGAGGTGATTTTAATATGATCACTAAGTTGGAAGAAAAGAGTGGTGGCCGAACTAGACTAGAAGTGGAAAGCGGTCATTTCAAGGACTTCATACAAAATAATTGGCTCATAGATCTACCATTCAACAACAGAATTTATACCTAGAACAATAAAAGATCAAGTTTGCAGCAAATTACCTCAAGGTTGGATCGATTTTTGATATCTGACAATGCAATTCATATAGGGGGAGACTTCACTGCCTTAATTTTGCCGCTTTCAGGATCAGATCATTGGCCCATATTGCTACAATGGCAAAGACCTGGAAACCAAGCTAGAAGACCTTTCCGTTTTGAAGCATTTTGGCTTACCCACTCAGACTTTAGTCATATGGTCACCTCCATTTGGAAAAGCTTCAAACCCCCAGAGGGATAAAAAATGTACCAATTTCAACAATGGCTAAAACAGCTCAAAGCACATATCAAACATTGGAATCAAACAACCTATGGAAATATCTTCCAAGCCCAAGAAGCTTTGGCTCAAGAAATGAAGGAAGTCCAACAAACTATAATAACAGGTGGTAGAATGGAAACTTTAACTCAAAAAGAACAGAGCCTACAAAAGCAACTAGATGAAAGAAGAAAACAAGAAGAGATCCTCTAGAGGCAGAAATCTAGAGTAAGGTGGTTAAAAGAGGGAGAGCGGAATACAAGATTCTTTCACCACACCACCATTCAAAGAAGAATGCACAATCATATCTCTCAACTCCAGACTCAACAGGGAGAAAGGATGGAACAACACAAGGACATTGAAAGAGAACTACTTCAGCATTTCAAAAGTGTGCATCAAGAACCACAAATTAACAGACAACCCGCAATAGAAAGGATCCTCCAGCATATCCCCAAAATTATTACGGAGGATCATAATCAACTTCTCCTCTGACCTGTTACTCTTTCGGAAGTTGAAACAGCTATGAATCAACTCAAAGAGGGGAAAGCTCCCGGACCAGATGGATTCACCTCTAATTTCTTTCACAAATTCTGGGAAATCATAAAATTGGATGTTTGGCAAGTGGTAAAAGAATCTAGAACTCTACATTGGATGCTTCCATCTTTAAATGCTACCTTCATAGTACTCATACCCAAAGAAGAGCATTCTATGACTCCGGATATATTCAGGCCAATAGCTCTCTACAATATTATCTACAAGGTAATACCTAAAGTTATAGCCTCTCGCCTGAAACCGTTATTACCCCTATTAATATCGCTAGAACAATCGGAATATGTAGAAGGATGGAAAATTATTAATGGAATCATTCTCACTCATGAGATAATCCATTCTTTAAAGCATAGCAAAAAAGCAGGTATGCTTCTCAAAATTGATCTTTGAAAAGCTTTTGACAAGTTAAGCTGGAATTACATGGAGAGAATGCTCATAGCCTTTGGTTTCTCTCCTACATGGGTCAAATGGGTAATGAATATGATTTCTTCCTCTTTCTTCTCCATCCTAGTGAATGGCATTCCCTCTCGCCCTTTCCAGCCCTCAAGAGGCATATGACAAGGACATCCTCTCTCTCCTTTTCTCTTTGTGTTAATGGCTAAAGGGCTAGGATGTCTAATAAAGAATGCTCTTTAAATTTAGTAGATCAGAGGAATCTCTATCCATGGCTCCCCTTCTTTTACCCATAAATAGTTTGTAGATGACAATATGCTATTTGGACACTCATCTGTTCAAGAAGACTTCAAAATTAAATCCCTGCTTGATGAATACTCGGAAGCCTCCAGAGCCAGCATCAACACAGCTAAATCCCAAATTTTCTTCTTTCATACCCCCCCTCTCACTCAATCCTCTATATCTCGTATCCTTGGGTTCCCCAAAGCCTCTCTTCCATCCCAATATTTAGGAGCACCCTTGACTGACTCAACCATCAAACATGCCTCATGGAAGTTGCTCCTTGAAAAGCTAGAAGGGCGCCTTTCTTCTTAGACTTATAGAGCCCTCAACATTGCTAGCTGTCTGGTACTGGTAAAAGTCGTGTTACAATCAATGCCTCTTTACCTTTTCTCTGTGTTAGCAGCCCCAAAGTGGGTGCTTAAAAGCATCACAAACCTGCAATGCAACTTTCTCTGGGGATCCTCAGGCCAAAATGGAAAATGGGCATTGGTTAAATGGACGATAGTTTGCCTCCCTAAATAATATGGAGGAATGGGCCTCTGGGACCCTCAACATAGGTCATGGGAGCAAGGATATGGTGGAAATGGCTATCAACACCACAAACACCTTGGGCAACACTATGGATTACCAAATATGCAAACAACAGATCCCTAGATGAATTAATCAGACTTCTTCCCACTGAAAAGGGATCTCTTATCTGGAATGCAGCAAAACAACATAGCACCATGGTACAAAAACATAGTTTCTGGGAAATCAGAGATGGCAGTAATGCCAGATTCTGGATGGACTCTTGGAATCAAAGACTAAGGCTTAGCAATGAATTTCAACTTCCACAAACAGAGGACTGGGAAATGCAACAGAAGGAAACAATTAATCAGCATTGGACCTCAAACCTTAATCAAGGATATAGGCAATGGCTCACTGCAGCTCAGATATTCAGACAAGGAACAAAGAAAATTCATAATGCGCTGAATACAGAACTCATGAATAAGAAAATCCATTTCTCAGACAAGAAGGACATCCTACGTTGGGGATATACACCACGTGGGACCTTTACCACAAAAGAAGCATACAATATCTTGATGAGCCAGCAGGATGGAAAAGACCCAATATGGGAGAAAATCTGGTCTCCAGGTATTTGGCCTAAGATATCAACATTTCTATGGCTGCTGTGTCACAAAAGGATTCTCACTTGGGACAACCTAAGGAAGAAAAGCTTCAATGGGCCTTCCCGATGCCCCAATTGTAGCCAACAGGAAAAGATAATCTAGCACCTTATGACTGCATGCCATCTCGCCACCAAACTATGGGAAAAAATTGAATTCAGATACCAAAAGAAGGGTAGAATACCAGAAGACATCACAAATACCATCCGAAATTGGATAGTAGACCCTTACAAAAGCAGGCTGCTAAATTCACATTGGAAAATTATCCCAGGCCTACTTGTTTGGACTTTATGGAAAGAAAGAAATAAAAGAATATTTAAGAATCAGTACACTCCTCTGGATGCCCTATGGAACAACTTTTGCACCAATCTATAGGAAACCTTGACTCTTCAGAACTGGAAGGAAGACGACTTTCCCACGGTGCCTCAAGAGAAGAACATATGGGAGAATTGAAACCTCTGTATCTCCCAGATCATTAAGCACCCTAACAACAACACTCAAAGTAACATCGCTTCCAGTCATTGGCAACCTCCCTCCCATGGAATTGTACAACTAAACTTTGATGGAGCCTCTAAAGGCAACCCAGGTAAAGTAGGTTATGGAGGAATCTTCAGGGATCATGACGGCATTCCTCTCCTGATCTTCTATGGATCGATAGGATGGGATACAAACAACTCAAGGGAATTGGAAGGACTATGGTAGGGCCTATGCTTGGCCCAAAAACATGGTTTTTTTCCTATAATAATTGAAGGAGACTCACAAATCCTTATAACCATAGTCAACCACATTCTCCAAGGTACCCACACCCACAAGGTAGCAATTAGCTAGAGATTAGCAGAGCATTTAGAATTCATTGAAAAGTGGCTTCTAAGTAATAGAGCTATCACTTTCCAACACACCAAATGGGAAAGAAATAAAGTGGCAGATCTCCTAGCAAATATAGGGGTGAATAGTGATCGAGTTCTAATTTCTTGATCGATTGACATTCTACATGGCAACTCTCATCTACAGGAATGCATCAATCTAGTGCAGAGGGATGCAGAATCCCCAGATGCGGGTGATTAATGGCGTCGTCACAACACTGATCATCTGGGCGGGCAAGTGGAATGAACACATGGCCTCCCACACTGCCAACGAGATGCCCACCACCATTAATGGCATTTTAATGAAGCTAGATAGCAAAATACCATTAATGGAGGGAGAGAACCGAGGCCACCTACTTCTGGCTCTGGATCTTAAGATGGAGATTAATTCGTAGCCTCCCCCTACTCTGCCTTCTCTCACCTTCAATTTCCTTCCTGCAGTAGCTCAGCCAAGCTCCAGAATGGCTACGGGGCATCAATATTAGCTTCTTTGCTGCATCGAGTTAATTGATGGTGCCCATTTCTCCCATAACCCACTCTGCTATTTCAGAATTGATGTTCCAGGCCTCAATTCTACCACTTGCACCTATTTTCCTCACTCCCCCATCTTCTCAAGCCACTCTACCCTATCTCCAGCCTCTCCAAACACCCAACGCACTGTAATTCACCCTGTCAATATGCCGCGCCTCAGGCACAAAATGAGAAACCATAGGGGAAGCAGTCGAGGGGGAGCAATCCACCCTCTTTCGCAGACCCTGTCTAACTCGCCTTAGGCGGATTCCTCCTCGTCTTCGACCACTACTCAAAGCAGAGGTTGTCATCTCAACACTCGAAGTGGAAGAGGGTAAGACTAGATAGCAGGCCAAAGGCACTTGGAGGAAACCCAGAACCCTCAAACCACCATTGAGCCAATGCTGAACCCCTCGCATTCCACCCAATTCCATTTCAAATGCACCTTGGACCACCCCTGTATAATCGCCACCATCTCTATTGCCTTTAGGGAGGAACCACGATGCACCATTGCCCTGAACAACATCACTCGGAACAGGACTAGCGAAAGCAGGAGGGACATCTTGCAGGCGGAACAACTCAGAATAGCTTGGAACAGAAAGGATGCTAGCGGATCTGGCTGGAACAGAACGGAATTTGCTCGCTCCAGTCCAAAAGCTTTGCACAAGACAGGTAACTCCCCTGATGGTCAAGGGAAGGTGACAGCTGGGATGAACATTCCAGATGACAACGAGAAGCAGGATGCTATGACTAGTGGCCAGCAACATACCGACGATGACGACCCTTATGCCTATGGGTGTCTCATCATGGAGGAGACACCGCCACCTACTGACACCTAGCAGGCTCCATTTCTTTCCAAGTTCCTAGTCATCAGGTCCTCTTTGGTCTTTTTGTGGTAGCTGCCATGTGGATTTTTTTTTATTTTTTTGGTTTTTTGTTTTGTTGGAAAAATCTCAAACATGGTTATTATAAGTTGGTTTCCCCTATGTGGGCAACTTTCTCCTTCTTTGGACTGGTTTCCCTACGTGGGCAATCTAATTTTTTCAGTCACTGTTTGATAACACACAGTAAATTCTCTAACACAGTTTTTGTAGAGGCGGGAGCCTCCTTGTAACCCTATTTTTTTGTATCCATAATAGAATTAGTCTTACCTAGAAAAAAAAAATATTGCAAACGACGTAACACCTTACCTAAATAGTTTCAAACTAGCAAATATTTTACTTTCCCCATTGAAAAAATTCAAATTCTATTTTGTCTTGAGTTGTGTGAATTCATAAAAGTTGAAGGAATTAACATTTGCTTATGCCAAAACATGTAGATGACTTTGACAAACTTAGAATTAGTAAAAAGAAAGTGAATTTTCTTTTCAATGTTAATCACAAATATTATATGCTTAAACACAAAGTGCCCCCCTCCTCACATAAGAAGAATCTTTATTAATTGACATGAAGTTTGATTTTGAACATGAATTCAAATTTTTATCATTTTTTCGCTGTAAAAATAGATGTAAGGAAAAAAAAATGTATACTTATTAGTATGGTGCCATATGTTGTATTTTTTATTAGTAAACAAAAGAATTTTTCTATGATAATATTTAGAGTGTAACATGTCCTATCTTAATAGAAATTACTACATAACAAAAACGAAATGGATTGATAATTTTAGTATTAGGTGTGATTCTCAAATTGTAATTAAAAAAAAATTCCCTATTTTCATAACACACATATTCTTACCATTGATATACAATATAAATTGTGTCTTTGAAGTTTTACTTGTGCTAATGGTTACCCAAGAACTGTGGGAACAATGCATCGTATGAGTCCTAATCTAATTTTAATATCAATTATATATATATATATATGAGAATTTGTCTATATTCTCTATAAATGTGCAGCTTTTTAGATGTTTAAATAAAAATAAAATAAAATAAACAAAACAAAACACAAAGCATTAAAATTAATAGAATTGAATATATATATATATATATATATATATATATATATATATTATCAATCTTTTCACTCTCATAAAAAGAAGGAATACAAATTAAGAAAGTGTTTAGAAAGTGAAGTAGGTAAAATTAAAATCACTATAGATAATTTTGTAAAGAAGGAGCCATACATTTGTCTTAGGTCTATTTCCATTTACATTAAAACACCTTTAATGCTCTTTATTCTTGGAATTAAAAACTCCTCGAGAATGATATGTGAAAGGAAACATCTATGTTCACATTAATGGTGCTCCACATTTCAATGCATCCTCTAATAATTCCCACATATATTTCACATCTTTAAACTATGTATAGAATGATATTCTTCATGGAAAATCACACACTTATGAAATGGAATTTTTATTCTTTGAATTCTCTGAAAAGGTGGTCTAGGAAATCAACAGTGTGGAGTGCGAGAACATGTAAAAAAGTGACAAGTGTGGAAGAAGTAGTTGTGTGGAACAATAGGTGTGTGGAGTAGGGGATGTGTGAAAAATAAAGGATTGGTAGAAGAGGGTGTATGTGCAAGAGAATAGGTGTGCAAATGGAATGAGTATGCAGAACAAGGAACACAAGCTTTCTTCCACTTACTTTTTTTAAAGGGATCATTTTGAGTCATTTTGCAATCTATATATTCACATTATCTATAAACATTTGAAAATGTATTAACTTGTTTTCTATTTTGGTTGTCTATTATGCACCATAGGTACCATTGTAGTATATATAAGTTGTCTCTGTGTTTTTAAATGTCCAGTTCTCCTTTCAAATTTGAAGTTTGGGATCTTTTTGAATGTTAAGTTTAACATATGTAAACCCTAATTATAACTATATTTGTTTGTGAGGATATTACTATAAGATATCAACTTGGGTTATATATATTCCATTGGTTACAATATTGACCAAAATTACATATCGCACTATCGTGAAGGAAGAGATTCGTAATATATTGAAAACAGTGTAACATTGCCCTAGGTAATTGCAAGGTGGGTGATATTTTACTTTTCCCTTTGAACGAATTCACATTGTAAGTGTTTGTCTTCCTTTATAGGAGTTCATAAAATTTGAAGGGGTGAACTTTTGCATATGCCACAAGATGTAGATGATTTTGACAAATTTAGAAGAATGAAAAAGGGTGAATTTTATTTTCAATGTTGATCACGAATAGTATACGCTTAAACATAGAACCCCAAAAATAATAAGAATAAGAATATTTATTAATTGACATGAAGATTGATTTTAAATGTGAATTCAAACTTGCATCATTTTTTCACTTTAAAAAAGATCTATACATTTAACTTTTGCATAATATGGTGTTGTATTTTATATTAGTAAATAAGATAACTTTGTTATGATAATATTAATGTGAAATGTCCTATCTTAATAGAAATTACTACATAATAATGTTGGAATGGATTGATAACTTTTAGTATTAGTATATTGCAATAATACTTATGGTGCATAACATACAATTAAAATAGAAAACAAGGCGATACACTATTTCAAAAAACAAGGTGATACGATATTTTAAATCCTTATACATGGTATGAATATATATTATAAAATGACTCAAATTGAACGCTTTAAAAAAAATTCTCTTTTACAAGTTTACGTCTAAACAGTCTAGAAGAAAGTTTGTGTTCCTTGGTTCACAGAAGGATTCCCTCCACACTTCCATGCTTCTCTTTATAGATACTTTTATTATTTTTTATTCCCTCTTTTTATGAGAGTGAAAAACATGAATATATATACATACATACAAATATTAATTTATTTTTCAATAAAAATATCATTATTATTTGAAACAAAATCCAACTTAAACTTATGTTCTTTTCAAATTTAATAAATATAAAAAAAATTAAAAAAAATCAAAATATAATAATTATATATATATATATATATATATATATATATATATATATATATATATATATATATATATAAACATTTGAAACATTGTATCGACTAGTTTTTTTATTTTAGTGGTCTACTATGTACCATGGGTATTATTACACCATATATAAGTTGCATGTGTGTTTATAGATGTTCAACTCTTTTGAAAGATGAAATTTAAGAAATGTAAACCCTAATTACAATTATATTTATTTGTGAGCATATAACTGGAAAATATCTACCTGGGCTATATATATAGCAAACGGTGTAACATCTTACCTAAGTAATTACAAACTCGGTATTATTATATTTTTCCCATCGAATAACTTTAGAGTCTACTTTGTCTTCATTTGTATGAATTCATAAAAGTTGAAGGGATGAACATTTTCATATGCCACAACATGTAAATGATTTTAACAAACTTAGAAGTAAAAAAAAATGAATTTCATGTTCAATGTTGATCACAAATATTATATGGTTAAACAAAAAGCCCAAAAAAAGAATAAGAATCTTTATTAACTCACATGATGATTGATTTTGAATGTGAACTCAATTTTTTATCCTTTTTTCACTTGAAAAACAGATGCATTCTTTAAGAGAATTTTGTTATTATTATTATTATTATTATTATATGGAAATAAGTAGTGGAAAATTGCATACATTGTTTTTTTCAGTTAGTCTGTTGGGAAGGAAACGAGACCAGCTGTAGTATAACCTTTTTCTCATCATCCTCCTAGGTATAATATTGCAAATATTTTTCTTCCTAGACCATTTTTTACAAAATTTACAGTGAAAAAGGTATCTCTAGATTTGTCTATGACTTCTGAAATATTTTTTCTACCAGCTGAGCGGCTTTGCCCTAACATATTTTAGACACTTAAAAATACTAGACGTAATAGGAGTATACAAGAATTCCAACCACCATACCAGAAACCATAATAGAGGGATATGGATTTATATCAGTTATCGAGGTTGTCACTGTTATATACATTTTTGTGCCTTACATCATGAAGCATGAAATGTCCATAATCTAAGGGATCCAAAGTCCCTAAACATGTTGTTCCTCCCCCTAGAGGAACAAAGTCAGCAAACCACAGCACTGAATATCAGTTCTCCACCTAAAAACACTCAAAAACAAGCTAATTCTGGATCATGTCAACTGCTCCACTGAGCATCTGCGCTGAATGTCAACTGCTCCACTGTCTACCTGCGCTGAATGTCAAATGCAAAGAAGGCTACCTGCGCTGGGCGAGTTGGGACATGTGGCACAGTCATTCCTCAAGGTGTCAATGCCCAGGAAGCTTCCAAAATGACACTTGGATCAGGGAATTCGACTGGTGATGAGTAAGAGGGTCTAGATCTCCAAGTGGAAGCAAGAACCTCCAAGTGGACTCAAGTACTAAAGAGTAACTCAAGTGAGAGAGGACACTAGTCAGCTCTCAAGCTGACTCATCCTTTCTCCAAAACTCCTATATATAGAGCTCTCTCATGAGGTCTAAGGAGGCTGGAATCTTGTGAATGTAAGGAAGTGTTGTTGGTTTGAGTATAGAACTATTGGGTGATTTGCTTTGAAGGAGGTGAAGAGGAGATTTCTTTCTGCTGGGAGGTGATGCTGGATTGGGCCTCTTATGGTTGTATCACTTCCTGAACTTTACTTCTTCCATTAATAAAGCATTTGAGGTTCTTCTATATACATGTGTCTCAATGATGTGTTGCTATACTTGTGTATTTGATTTATTCTAATCCTTGAATCAATTATGAATGTATGCTTCTTGTAGTTTCCCTCTCTTGCCATTTTGCAGGATCTTGTTGTAGCTGGGCCAATGAAAGAGCAAGGAGCTGGGAGCAAGCAGCAAAGAGAGAAGATTGGATCAATCATTAGCGAAAGACTTCGGTTAGTGGATCCCTTTCTCCCCTCTTTTACATCTCATAAAGAAGTAATCTCAAATAGCTTTGCTTTGATTGTTGCTGAGGTACTATCACCCTTAGAGTGGGATAGGGTCATTCTGTATTGGATACTTTTCCCAACAACAAATTGGCGACTCCACTGGGGAACGTATCTTTTTGGTTGTTTGTGTTTTTGCTATTCATTTCCTAAACACAGGGAGTACCGAATCGAACTGCATTTGGGTCTTTCAAATGCAAAGTAGAGGGCAGCTACTCTAGCTCAGTTTCTGGGCATGTTTATGATTTGAAGAGCTGATCCACAAGGACTCTTAACAGCTCTTAGTGATATATTTTCATCCTCCTTTTCATCCTTTAGTGTGTACTTGATTGATAGCTTCTGATTTGGCCAAAAACTGTGAATTTTTTAGCAATCTGTAACCCGGAAACTGAGAAAAACGAAAGTTTATCTCTTCATTGCAGGCACTGTGAAGACAGTCTGCATTTCATCGCAGGTCCCGAAGGGGCTACCTGCGCTGAATGTCAAACTGACAGTGTATTACCTGCGCTGAACCAGTTTTGCCTTGTGCAACTGGGGTTCCTTGCTGTTTATTGCCCTGTTTTCATCCTTGTTTTTGCAGCCTGTTATCAGTCAATGTGCCTATCTGAAACCAACTTTCCTTGCCACTATTCCGCCTCGGTTGTATAAAGAAATTGTATTTGTTCTTTGTGTATTTCTTATATCATTTGCAGTTTCCCATAACGAAAGTGAACTAGTCTTGCTGAGGCCTCTTAGATCTAGACCGGTGATAAGTGTCGTTTTGATCTTAAGAGTTAGTTTGTTTGCTGTTCATAGCTGATTGAGCTTTTGCTTTCGTCATATGGTTTGAATTTATGTATTTCTAGTGTTGAAACAAGTAAATCTTAAGGTGTCTTTTGATTTTGGACAAAAGCTTGTTTGCTTTCACTTGGAATTGAATTCAAAATTATACAACAGCTTTCTTTTTGTAGTACATCAACATTAAGAAAGAGAAAAGAAATACCTGCATTGTGCATTTTGCATTTGATAAGTTTGCTTGTTGATTTAGGAAAAAGTGCATTAGTGTGTGCTCTATGATCTGTGTGAAAAGATGATGTCTTTCTTTTCCCTCAGTAGTTAAGGTTTTCATAAGTTGAAAAGATTGAAAAAGCTTGCTTCTCATCTTAGACTGCATTTAGGAATTTGTATCATACATCTCGTGGTGAACCCTGAAAGGCAAACTTTAAAAAGATCAACTTAAAATATATTGAATGAACCTAACAACGCTTTGAAACATAACGCAAACACATAGAGGTCTAGGTAGAGACATGTTCCGGCGTCGTTAAACATAGTGACTGTCGATCTCGAAGAAGGTGGGTGATTCCTCCTGAGAGTCGGTGGCACTAATACGGACTTGTGCTCCCACGTACCGTCGCGTATATATTGGGAGACCCCTATAGGAATAAAGCCTTTATCCATAGGAAGCTGTGTCGGCCGCCCTACTGATCGCAATGCAGTGAACACAACATTCACGAAGATCGACCACCCGGACCGTAAAACGTATTCTGTGGTTTTGCGAAAAGTTTGGCACACCCTCTGCCTAGAACTCCAGAGTAGTTTCTTTTGGCTTTTTTCAAACTCTATAACTGAAAAAGTCCATCCAAGCATTTGTCACTTCGAGCTCGTTAAAACATCGAAGGAGACTAGAGTCATCTTTAGCTTTTTCTCGACTCTTAAAAAGTGAAAAAGCAAGTTGTGTCTAAAAGCGTCTAATAAAATTCATTCAATTCGGAAACACAAATTTCCCCTTTTAGTATTTTGGTTGATCGAGTAATCCGCAATCGTGGAAGAAAGTCAATTGAAACCCCGTCGTTCGCGGAGGCTTACGAGTCAACCATCTTTGTCTCTGGAATCGAAAACAGTACGGACAAAGCGAACTCGTTTAACCAGTTCAAAATCTCCTATAAAAGTTAGAACAAGTGTTCCAACTACATCTGAGGTTCCGGTTACTCCAAACATTTCTGGAAACCTTGCCTCTATAGAAGAAGTTCAACAGCCACAAAAGGACAGTAATACTGATCCTAGTCTGGGGGCAAATACTTGTATAACTGAACCAGTTCCATCTGTAACCGGTCCAGAAAGTTTTGTTCCTCAAACAACTGTCGCTGTCGAAACAACCACTTCTTCGGCACCAGAAATATTTTACGGACCTGACGGTCTTCCTCTTCCACCGAGTTTGATTGCGATAGAGGAAATTGCGGAGGATCCGTAAGCAAGTACCCCAACCCATTTTGGAGTCGGGGTCACTCTATTTCCTTCATCAGAGGTTAATCCACCACAAGTGGAGGTTCCTGTAGAATCGCTAGGAGATCTATTGGATAGACTTAAAATGTCTGAACAACCGTCATCATCTAGGACTGTGTCAAATGACACAGCGACAGCAGAAGCCCCTGTCGTCACTCCGACAATGTTTGCTGGCATACCAGCTATCCCGACTAGCTCACAACAGCTAGAAGGAGTCCACCAAGGGACTATGTCGACAGTATGGTCTGTTCCAGTTTGTTCATCCGGAGTAATATCCGGCAACTCTTATGTTGAGACTCGCCAAATTGATCCATTTGGAGGTCAATTTGGGCAATCCAGTGCCCAAGGACAATCAATCCCCTTGAGTTCCGGATTGCTACCGTATGGGGGGCAGTATGCCCTTTCATTACCCCCTCCGGGAGGGAACCCATACGTGAGTTCACAACAGTATTCAGGTTATACTGGAATTGCATCAAGTAGTTGGGTACCTATGCTACCTCAACAACCAAGGGTTGTATATTCTATGCAACAGTGTGTACCTATGACGAACATCCCAACCACACCGGCTATTGTAACAGTGTCACAAGTTCAAGCGATGCCTGTTGCATGTCAACCTCAGATTTCTCAGGTTGTAATGCAACAGCCACTTGACCATGGGTCACAACCACAATCGCCAACTGGTGGGGCGACACAGGTCCAAACGGGTATAATTACCCCACACCTTGGTCCAACGGTTAGCATAGCACAACAGAACATGGCTTCACAACCATGGCTTGTGCAATACCAACAACCTCAATTCCAGCAGGTGTACCAAGGTTCTGAGCAGCAGATCTTTGCGAACAGTGGACAACCGTATATCCAAAACGGTCAAAACCAACCAATTACAGTGGGCAAGTCCACCAACCGTATCAATCATACCAACATCAATTACATTATGCTGGTATGCAAAGGCCTACTGCTCAAGCGATTCCATCGTACCCTGGTTACACTTCGCCTAACCTGAATCAACAGTTACCATTCGTGGCAACTTTAGAGTTACCCGATTTACACCGGTTAACCAACGATCCGATTGCTTATGCCCCTTGGTGGCCAACGATTCCTCATAAACTTCCATCTGACATTCCTAAATTCAATGGAAATCCAGGTGAAGACCCATCGAATCACGTGATGACTTTTCATCTGTGGCGTTCGTCGAACACCCTAAACGACGATTCGATAAGACTTTGCCTTTTT
Source organism: Pinus tabuliformis (assembly GCA_031772625.1). Taxonomy (NCBI): domain Eukaryota; kingdom Viridiplantae; phylum Streptophyta; class Pinopsida; order Pinales; family Pinaceae; genus Pinus; species Pinus tabuliformis. The sequence continues at coordinate 929,539,367 of CM062812.1, read as the reverse complement.
CCGAGGACATTGACAGGTCCAGCAGCTAAATGGTATATTGAATTACCTAGAGCCTCTTTCGACAATTTTAGTTCCCTAGCCACGACCTTCTTAACCCATTTTCAATTACCGATAAGGTATGAGACGAGAACAGAGATATTAACCAACTTCAAACAGACAACTGCCACCCATATATCTGATCATATACATGAGTGGCGTCGTCGTCGAAGGATGGTGAAAACATACGTTCCCGATCAGCTGTTAGCTGAATGGTTTATAAAGTCGTTACTTCCTGCTATAACGGAAGATGTGGCCAAAGGGGGAGTCGTAACAGAGGAGCAAGTTATCGCTCGTGCACAGTATTTGGACTTAGTTTATACTCAGTCCGGCACGCTCTACGACAAGATACCTGACGCTCCTAGACCGGAATTTTCAATTCCTCCCCCTCCTAAATCCAATAGTGACTCTCATGCCGGTGATGGCGTGATTGGCACGGCAAACGCGAAATCGATAAAGGCTTCGTCAAAGAAAGCCCGTAAGAATTCGGATCAAAATGCAAAAGAAGAGATTCTTGCTTCAGAAGTAAATGCCGTATCAACAGATAAAGGCAAAGAAACCAATCAACCAGGAAGCAAGAAGAAGCAAAACAAAGGGAAGAAGAAGAAACAGGGTGAATCATCTCCTGGAAAAAATTCTTCAAACCCTCCTGGGCAAGGGAAACAAATTTATCCATGTCAAATATGTGATGAAGAGGATCATTACACAAAGAATTGTCCATTCAAAGCTGAGTTGAAGAGGTTCTTTAAAAGTTCCCAAACCTCAGCTGTGTTGACTGATCCGTTTCCCAACCCAGGTCAAAATATGGTTGATAGTGGAAATGCTTCCCCGTCTCAAGTGCTTATGTTGTCGGTTTCAAAACAGCAGAATGATGCTTTGATTTCGACAAGGAACAAAGATTACGAGAATCCTCAGTTGTCGAACGAAAAAGGTAAAGATCAACCAAGTAGTTCGACAACAACTTCGACAGAAGTTGTAACGCCCACCATCCCGGAATTAACAATAAAACCGCTAAAGGGTGTAGTACACAAGTTGACATTTAATCCTCGCGCCAGACCGACGCAGCATTATAACATAGTGGAAGATTTGGCCCAATCGCCATCTGCTATGTCGACTCTTGAGGTATTACAAAATTGTCCATCCCAAAGGCAGGCGCTGTTATCAGCGATTGGTGGGGTTGATCCTAAGGATTCCAATCTTGTATCCTTTGATCACAAAGGATATGATCCTCAGTTACCAGCGCAGCTAGCTTTCCTTATTCAAGTGAAAGCCCTCAACAAAACTGTTCACAGAACAATTATTGATGAGGGAGCATCTACATGTATTATGTCGATGAGTTGCTGGAAAACATTAGGATCTCCAACCTTGTCGCGATCATCGACAACATTAAAGGCTTTCGACGGAAGGACTTATACCCCATACGGTATCCTTAATAACTTGAAAGTTGAACTGGGAGGAAAAACGGTAGAAATTGATGTTGAGGTCATTGATGGAAATCTTGACTATAACATTCTACTGGGTAGACCATGGATTTATGCCATGGCGGCTGTTGTGTCGACTTATTTTAGGAAGATCGCATTCCCGTTTGAAGGAGGGATTACGGTCGTCGACCAACAAAACTTCCTCCCTAATGGTTCACAAGTTACAGGAAGCATTACCATGATCCATGAAAGCAACCATTCAATTCAAGATATCGGAGTAGGATTATTGAAAGACCCCACATTGATGGGAACTTTCACGCTACCACCTCCTATTATAGGAAATATACCGTTTGTAGCAACCTACAACATGATATCTTCCACGAATGTCAACATGGATCATGCAGTTGTTTTGCCCTCAAGCCCTTTAGAAATATTGTAGCAATCAATGTTTCAAGCGTGGGACGCGAACCCAAATCAACGCTCGTCAAGCGTTTGGGTAGATAGGTCTGGAGAATATGGTACCCCATTAGATCCTTGGTCGAAAGTACATGGGATGGACGAAGGAATCTTACAATCAATGTTGATTAAGGGGGCACCATGGAATGATCACCACCATCGTTCCCTTCTTCCGGAATATGAAAAAGATACTCAAAGTGACCTTTATCACCCGTCAGTTTTTGAATTCCTAACAAATACTGTAAATACGGTGGATTCCGAGCGAAACTTATCCAATATTGAAGAGACTATAGCCATAAATATCTCGACTAAAGCAGATGTTGTAGAGAATATTTATGTCGGCAAAGGTTGTTCCCCTTCAGAACTGGAAATATATAACGCTCTTTTTCACAAATTCAGAGATGTCTTTGCTTGGTCATATGATGAAATGCCAGGCATTGACTCGAGTATCGTTGAACCTGAAATTAAAATGTATCCTGATGTCAAACCAGTAAGACAACAGCTTCGGCAGGTGCACCCCAAGAAAGCCGTTGCCATTAAGGCGGAAGTTGAAAAACTTCTCCATGCTGGATTCATCTACCCGGTTCCTCTAACCGATTGGGTATCGAATATTGTCCCTGTTATGAAGAAACAAGGGACGATTAGAGTGTGTGTCGATTATAGGGATGTAAACCAAGCTTGTCCGAAGGACAACTACCCTACACCCTTCATCGACCAGATAATTGATGAATGCACCGGATGTGAAATCTTTTCATTTACGGATGGATTTTTCGGGTATAATCAAATAAATATCCGCCCACAGGACCAGTCAAAGACTGCATTTATTTGTCCATGGGGCACATTCGCTTATCGAAAATTACCCTTTGGTTTAAAGAACGCAGGGGCGACGTTTCAGAGGGCAATGAATTATGCCTTCCATGACATCAAGAACATTGTTCAACCGTATCTCGACGACCTTCCGGCTCATTCGCGAAAGCGGACTGATCATCTGCAACATTTAAGAGCGATATTTCTACGCTGTCGACACTACAAGATAAGACTCAATCCACACAAATGTGTGTTTTGCGTTAGTTCTGGTCGTTTACTTGGCTTTGTAGTCTCTAAGGATGGGATTCGTCTCGACCCCTGTAAGGTTCAGGCAATCATTAATTTGCCTCCACCTTCAAATTTGCTTCAGATTCAGAAACTCCAAGGGAAAGCAAACTTTCTGAGGAGGTTCATTCCAAATTACGCAGAACTTGCTAAAGGTTATACTCGTCTTTTGAAAAGGGATGTACCTTTTGTCTGGGACCAGGTGGCGCAAGCTTCCTTTGATGCTCTGAAAGATTGTCTAGTAAAAGCATCATTAATGTACGCCCCAGACTATCAAAGAGATTTTAACCTGTATCTGGCTGCAGCAGATACGACCATTGCAATGGTTTTAGTTCAAGAAATTGATGGAATTGAACATCCTATATATTATTTAAGTAAAAACTTAAATAATATAGAAAGTAAATATTCTTATGTTGAAAAACTAGCGCTTGCAGCTGTTCAAGCGATTCAAAGATTTCGACATTATGTCCTCTTTCGGAAAACTACCATCTTGTCAGATTGCAACCCCATGACTTATATACTGTCACGACAGTTGCTGGGGGGAAAATATTCAAAATGGATAGCGATCCTTCAAGAGTTTGATCTGGAATTTCTAAAATCCAAGTCAAAGAAAGCTCTAGTTTTCGCAGAATTATTGTGTGATCTCCCATCGTCGTCCAACGATGAAACATCAGAAGAGTCAATCGTGGACGAAAGTTTGTTTCTGATATCTGTAAGCGATGAGTGGTATGGAGATATCATAGTTTATCTCCAAACCCAAAAATTCAGGCCAAACACCTCTCACTCCGAACAAAAACGTATACGATACCAAGAAAAAGACTACATGATTGTCGGTGATACACTTTACTGTCGTGGTATCGAAACAGTTCTGAGGAGGTGCCTTACCCATGAGGAGGCCAAAAAAGCCCTGAATGAATGTCATTCAGGCGCGTGTGGGGGGCATCAATCTGGATATGCAACAGCACAAAAAATCTTACGAGCAGGATACTTCTGGCCAACCATGTTCAAAGATTGCATAACCGCAGTCAGAAGTTGCCATGCTTGTCAAATTTTTGATAGAAAAACCAGACGACCACCCGCACCTTTACAGCCAATAGTAGCTGTTGGGCCCTTCGCCAAGTGGGGCATCGATTTCATGCAATGTAACCCCACCTCGACCGGGGGGCATGGGTATATTATAGTCGCTGTTGACTATTTTACCAAATGGGCCGAGGCGACGCCTACATTGGATAACACTGGTGAAACAACTGCCCTTTTCTTTTTCAATCATGTAGTCACCAGGTTCGGCGTACCACAGGCTATAGTTACAGATCATGGGTCGCATTTTCGCAATCACATGATGGTCGAATTAGCTGCCAAGCTAGGGCTATCTCACGACAGCTCTACCCCATATTATCCGCAAGCCAACAGACAAGTTGAAGCAATCAACAAGGTCCTGAAGCGTATGTTGCAAAGGATGATCGGGGTTCATAAAAGAAGGTGGCACCTAATCCTGTACTTAGCCTTGTGGGCTTACCGAACATCAGTAAAGAACGCGACCGGGTTCACACCTTTTCAATTGGTGTATGGCCTGGAAGCAGTCTTGCCAATCGAGTGCGAAATTTCATCGCTTAAACTCGCAATTGATCTCCTCCCCGGAACTTCAGAAGAAGAGGCTCATTTCTTGGAATTAATCCAATTGGATGAAACCCGTCGTGATGCCGCTTTGGCTAACGAAGCCCATAAGAAACGAGTCAAGGCTCAGTTCGACAAAAATGTCAAACCCCGTGTCTTCTCAGAAGGTGATTTGGTCTTGCTTTATGACCAAGAATCCGATAAATTGGGAGCAGGTAAATTTAATTCCTTGTGGATGGGCCCCTATATTGTTAAAAGGGTGTTAGCAAAAGGAGCCTACGAGTTAATGGATTATGACAAAATTCCACTGGCGCAGCCCCGTAACGGGCTGTACCTCAAGCGTTATTATGCTTAAATAGTAACCTACATGCTTTTGTTGTATTTTGTTTTCGCTAAAGTATTTGTTCTGGTCAAGTGATCCACCTTTTTCATTTGTTGCAGATGTCAAACCTTCTGGAGACATGTGTTGGATATGCCGACGGAGCGAGTCATAGTTCGCGGAACCTATCCTCCGCAGCCTGGGCCATTTTTGATCCAAGCGGCGAGCTAGTAAGTTTCAGAGGTGTGTGTATTGGGCAATCAATGAATAACATCGCTAAGTATAGCGCATTGATAGAACTACTCTCTGATGCCATCACACGTGGCATATGCCGACTAATTGTCAGGCTAGACTCACAGCTTGTAATACTACAACTCAATGGTATATATTCCGTTCGCAATCCAACTATTTATCGCATGTTCCTAAGGGTTAAGATTTTGGAAAGACGATTTAATTCAATTCAATATCAACATATTTCCAGAAATTTAAACACATTAACTGACTCATTAGCAAACTATGTGTTAGATAGACATTTGCAACATTTATAAAAAAGGACACATCATCAAAGATTGTACATATGGATCATATAACTCAAACAGAATAAAACTCGAAAATCAAAATATATATAAGCTGTTTATAGTTCATACATAATGTTCTGTAACCAAGACAAAATTGGTCATATGACCCAAAGCTCAAAAAGCGCTAGGGGGCACCCTAGCCTAGTGGTGCTCATGATAGCACGTCACGGCCTGTGCAATCATGCGCAAGAGACGAGTCCATCGTCTAGGCACACCAGTAGTGTGTCGCTGCAGCTGTAAAGGTAACTCATCAATCCTCACATCGGGAACGCCGAGAGTAAGGCTCTGAACCTGCTCCTGCACAGCTGTAAGGGTCTCAGTATCGTCAAGGTCGCGGAGGATAGCTCTCCTAGTAGGCTCCACTGCCGGGGCAGCAACTGGCGGTCTCGGACGAACTGCTGGACAGACAGGACCAACATTTGCATGCACCCAAGAGTGTGATTAAAAGTCTTGATAGAATAAAGCACAACAACGTTATGAATAAGAACAGTAAACAGTGATATGGTCAAAGAATTTACCAATAGCGCCCCACTGTTCGCCATCCGGTAACACCAAATCCGGATCACCTCGGAAATCCATACCCACATATGGATACTCGGAGAAGACCATCTCCTGGCGCTCGAACCACCTGAAGAAGGCATCAGTAAAAGTAATCTGAGGTTGACCAGCATGCCTAGACATGTGATCAACCCACCTCTGCATGCGTGGCTCGGTCGGAGAAGGCAAGTCGAGTATAATGTACTGAGGCTACATCAGTGGGATTTTCTCCAAGGCGAAGGCAGTCAGAATAGAACCAAATCCAAAGTTCTTCAGCTTCCCGTCCTTCACCTTGGTCAACTGACTTTTCATCTGAACAAGTACTGCATCACACCAGTTGAATACTTTCGGTTGGAGACACTCCAAGGCGTGCTGCATATAAGATCTGTTGGCAACATGTAGAGCTGCGCTACCGGCCATCCTACCAATGGTATACAGAATGGACCTGAGAGACCTGTCAGTAATCTCACGGATAACAATCTTGCCATCTCTGCTCGGCTGAGAACCTTCCCTGCAATACTGGCGGACATAATCTCTCACGGAATCAGTCCCCCGGGCCGTACCTGACAAGGAAATGGGGGCACCTCGCCTTGACAATCCAGTCAAGAAGTACATGTCCTCTATGGTCAAGGGGATGGACTTTCCCCTAATCTGGAATACTTGGTTAATAGGATCCCAAGCATCAAGCATTTACTACAACAAAGTGATCTGTGCTCTCATGCTAGAGATACGGAAAAACTTCAGCAGGCCACAGTTCCGCAGCGCATTCACCGTGATAGGGTCATGGAGGGCAATCATGTCCTCCTCTTCATGTTCCCGTTCTCGCCATGTAAGGGACATTTTGTTCAAAGTTCCCTGCAAAACAAACAAGAGAAGGAGTAAGTTCCTGATTTTGATGAAAAACTGGCGAAAATTCATCAAAAAATGAGCTGGAAACTCATTTTTCTGAGCCCAACGCAGGCAGAGAGTGTCCCACCTGCGCTGAGGGTTAGGTTGCCTTAAGGCAGCTTGACATTCAGCGCAGGTTTCGAATGGGGAACCTGCGCTGAAGTTAGGGCGCCCTGGCAAAACCCCTGAGGCTCAGAAAGACTGAAAAACAGGCATAAAACTCAAAAAGGAAACCATGAAAAGAAAGAGCTAGGGTTTAGCTCCTACCTGGTCTAGATGGCGCCGAAAATCGTCCGCAGAATCTCCCGGAATCAGCTGGTGAAAATCAAGGGGAAAGAGGCACCTCCAGAGCTCCAACAAACCAAATGCAAATGAAGTGGTAAAATGAGAGGTAAAAACACCTTTTAATGGATTTTTACATAGTTCAAAGCGAAATATTAGGGTTATAATCTCATTTTCATGCAAATATTATTCATTTCTAACGAAGTTTGTTGCAGCAATCGAAAATGCAGTACTATCCTTGAAAAGAGAAAAGCTAGTAATGGTAAAAAATCAAAATTTGACCATATATCGAGCAGTTTTAGCATAAAGTTCATGCTCGTTAAAAAATAAACGCAAGATCCGAGCATTTTTGACGCGGTCTTCATGCTCGTTAAAAAATAAATAAAAGCAGTGAGCAATGTTTCCCCCAGAGTTTAAGCTCATTTTTAAATAAAAAATGAACCTATTCCGGTAAATAACCTCTGTGATCGTAAATTTATCAGCCATAAAAAGCCTTGGTCGTGTTTGCACCTGCCACCTCCACCGTCATTTGGCCGATCGTTCACCTCCATATGATTGTTTACCCATTTTGAGGAACAGCTGCGAAGAGTGATTCCACCTAGCCATCCTTGTGACACTGCCGTGATTGGAAAATTCCAACCTGTACCTGGAATCTGTTGCTATCCCTGTTTATCACTCGTTCCTCAAAAGACGAGTCTTCTTTGAGCTCTTTTCGACTGACTCGTAAAATATGAAAAGTTTGCCGAGTTTTGGCCTTCCAGCTCGTTAAAGTGACCGGAAGAGCTATCCCTCCTCTAGATTTTAATCTTTTTGGACCTGAGGGATTATTGCACAAAAAGGTCGAGCGCTTGTTTTATTCGGCTCGTTAAAGTTATCGAAAATTCATCCCTTCTGTATTGTTTTATACTTTTTCGGACTTAAGGGATTAGATGACGAAAAAGGAATTTTGGAGTTAACTTTCTGTACCTTTTCAGACTCTCTAAAAATGAAAAGGACCGAGTTTTCCTTGTCGTTAGACTCGTTAAAATGATTAAATAGCGACAAACTTGTCTTTAGACGAGAACGAGTTTCCCTATCGCTAGGCTCGTTAAAACATAGCGATGGGCTTGCCCGAAGGGCAGGTTATAGAACAAGCATATGTTATCCTCCTCAAGCTTGACAAAAATAAAGAGGTACTAGTCAGAAATGACTGGGGAAAAATTGGGAGAACCTCAAAGCTGTAATGGTAGCAAGTCGCTCTTGAACATGACACTTTTCTTCCGTATCACATCGGGTTGGGTTGTTTCATTCACCGGTCTCATCACCATGGTCTCGCCAAACCATCCACATTTAGGGTAATGCTACCGATCCATCGCATCAGTGTTGTTATATGTTCAAGAGATGTTGTTCAGAAAGAGTCGACCGTGTCCCATCCACTGCCATACATTATCCTTCATCCATCCATGATCGCCACCCTGAATCATATGTCACAGATTGCTTTCACCTCCATTAAAATCATTAGTTCCGTTCCGTGTCACTGATGTGGGATTCATTAAGGCCCTCCTTTGACGGATCGCTCCTTGTCGACATCAGCTCATTATCCAAGGAGTTGATCTAGGAACAACCCCCTCAGTACTTTGAAACTTGCATGCCTCAATGGCAAGTTTCTCTCTTCCGGCGACAGGTATACATCAATGTCCTTCGACCGAAATATTTTGCGTGGTGTTCGACGCCAAGTCCTTTATTCACACCACGTGAATTGTACTGCAGTACCTTGAGGATCATTATCATTATCGATGATTCCTCTCGCGCTTGTTAACGGTTTACATTATCGACCGGTAATCAAGCGACGTCCTTCCATGTTCGACTTCAGCGTAATTCTCACATGGATCGACTTGTACTTAGAGTGAATATCGAATGAGTTTGAAGACCCCGGATCTAGTTTTCAGGAAATATAAAGATATTTGACATGTACATCATTGCAGCAGATGATCATCCTACTCAAAGGATGATAATTTCAGCAGAGAATTATCAGTCTACCTTCAGACGATCGTCTGTTCTATGTACCAAAATGAATTTATAAAGCTGAGCATGGGAATGCCTGCCTCAGCTAGATCATGAAAGCAGAATGAAAAATAATGTATTGTATTGTATCTTATTATAGGTCACCTCTCAGCGATTGAATGAACTTCGGATCCTCCTGATAAAGCATTTCACCCGATAAACGACCTCATACTTTAGGGGGCAACTGTTATAGACATTTTTGTGCCTTACAACATGAAGCATGATATGTCCATAATCTAAGGGATCCAAAGTCCCTAAACATGTTGTTCCTCCCCCTAGAGGAACAAGGTCAGCAAACCACAGCACTGAATATCAGTTCTCCACCTGAAAACACTCAAAAACAAGCTAATTCTGGATCATGTCAACTGCTCCACTGAGCATCTGCGCTGAATGTCAACTGCTCCACTGTCTACCTACGCTGAATGTCAACTGCAAAGAAGGCTACCTGCACTGGGCAAGTTGGGACATGTGGCACAGTCATTCCTCAAGGTGTCAATGCCCAGGAAGCTTCCAAAATGACACTTGGATCAGGGAATTCGACTGGTGATGAGTAAGAGGGTCTAGATCTCCAAGTGGAAGCAAGAACCTCCAAGTGGACTCAAGAACTGAAGAATAACTCAAGTGAGAGAGGACACTAGTCAGCTCTCAAGCTGACTCATCCTTTCTCCAAAACTCCTATATATAGTGCTCTCTCATGAGGTCTAAGGAGGCTGGAATCTTGTGAATGTAAGGAAGTGCTGTTGGTTTGAGTATAGAACTATTGGGTGATTTTCTTTGAAGGAGGTGAAGAGGAGATTTCTTTCTGCTGGGAGGTGATGCTGGATTGGGCCTCTTATGGTTGTATCACTTCCTGAACTTTACTTCTTCCATTAATAAAGCATTTGAGGTTCTTCTATATACATGTGTCTCAATGATGTGTTGCTATACTTGTGTATTTGATTTATTCTAATCCTTGAATCAATTATGAATGTATGCTTCTTGTAGTTTCCCTCTCTTGCCATTTTGCAGGATCTTGTTGTAGCTGGGCCAGTGAAAGAGCAAGGAGCTGGGAGCAAGCAGCAAAGAGAGAAGATTGGATCAATCATTAGCGAAAGACATCGGTTAGTGGATCCCTCTCTCCCCTCTTTTACATCTCATAAAGAAGTAATCTCAAATAGCTTTGCTTTGATTGTTGCTGAGGTACTATCACCCTTAGAGTGGGATAGGGTCATTCCGTATTGGATACTTTTCCCAACAACAGTCACCCATGGGGGCGTCTTCTTGCCAAGGAGGGTCCTAGTTGTTTCATTGGCACATTGGTTCTCCTCTCATGCTATGTACACACACACACAATGAATAGTAGCTAATTGGTCCTCCCTATTACCAGGTAGAATATCCAGGTGTTGGAAATAGTGAAAGAAAGTGTCACAATTGTTCGTTAGAGAATCAATCCTGTCCTTCTGACGATGTTCAACATCGACCAGAGTGCATAGGTGGCTCTCCAAACTCCCCACTCACCTATGGAGGATATCAAACTTCTTCTGTTGAGCTCCTTGAGAGCATGTTTCTGAAATTATTTTACCCATCAAATTTTTTATGTGCCACGTGGTGTCCACAATTTTATGATATAGGCTTTCTTGGGTCCAAGTAACACCTTTGTCGATCACCCAATCAACTTCTTCTACCACGTGGCCCTTTTATTTGTTCTCTTTTAGACTGAAACTTCTTGCTCCTTAACTTACAAAATGGCCTTTCATGCTTCTAGGACAAGGTCTACATAGGCCTATGTAGCCTCTTGTGTCACAGTCTCCATTCTAGCTCTTTTACGAGGGGTGGTTGATGATTTCCCTCCTCGGGGACTCCCCATATGATAAACCTTCCCACTCCATTCCATACTTCAGTGAGCCTTTCTTCCTCTCGACACCAGAAAGATAACCTGTGTCTCGAGGAATCATAACTCTCTATGAATGAGATACTAGTTGTGGGGTAATAAATAGAAACATATGCCAAAAACCTGGAGTTCCCACTACTTTGAAACTTTCTTATTTCGACCATTATTTCGATATCGTGTTGTGATAACTCACACAGATTCATCCTTGATCATTGCTTCCTCCCCCGAGTCTACTTCAACCAAGATTTTTTTGTTATCATAGGATTTGACAAGGGAAATAACTAAGAGTGTTTACCCTTTGGTTTATAATCACTATTATTCTATGGGAGAGGGAATTTCCTATTCAGGAGTGTACCCTCCTCTGTTTCCACCTCACCAGCCTTTAATCTACACATATTATCTTTATGTACACTTCTAATGCCAATTTACTATAAATTTTGTCCCTTGCATTGGCTATGAGTCAGTCGCTCATTCCAATTCTTAATAATCATTAAATAGTTTGTGGCGTTCCCCTCCCCCCCACCCCCAAGGGGTGTGTACCCTTCTCAATGGTGTCCATCCATGTCTGATCACATCCCTTCATAACTAGCTCAGCTATGTTGGCAAATTCATCCTTAAGTTACCTTGATCAAACTTCCTCCCATTCAAAATCCCCTTGGACCATCAACACATTTTTCCTTTCATTTGCCAACATGTTCATTATTTTGTTGGCGGTTTGACAAATAAGGAAAAAATCCAAGTTTCGTATGGTAGCCAAGTGTCTGTGAATTTTTTGTATGATCTAGATCTGGCGTCAGTGCTTTGTCACTTTTCCTAAGTTTGAGTTTCACTATAACCTTCTGGCTACCTTGATTTCCAAGATGTAGTCTCCCTCTATTGTGTAGTGATGGAAATTGGATTTGACCGGCAAGTCTAGTCCTTGTTCTAGAGCCAAGAATTCTTCTACATTGTTTGTCACCATGCCCAAATTTGTGTAGTATATTCAGATGATTTTACCAGTGTTGTCCCATATTGCTCCTCCTACACCACTATGGCTCGAGTTTCCCCTCAAGGCGCAATCGAAGTTTAACTTTAGAAAACCTACTGCTGGAGGTGTCTGAGACTCTTCCAATCCCTACGCTCTTGCTTCCTGTTATAGACATTTTTGTGCCTCGCGTCAAGGAGCAGGAAATGTCGATAATTACAGGGATCCTCAGTCCCTAAACATGTTGTTCTTACCCCTAAAAGAACAAGGTCATCAATCAACAGCACTTCCAATCAGTTCTCCACCTGAAAACACTTCAGAACAGGCTTATTTTGGATCATGTCAGCTGCTTAACTGAGCTTCTGCGCTGTATTGCAACTGTCCCACTCTGTACCTGCACTGGAAGTCAAAAACAATGAAGGCTACCTGCGCTGGGCGAGATTGGCCAAGTGGCACAGTCATCCTGCAAGGTTTCAATTGCCCAGGAAGCTTCCAAACTGACACTTGGGTCATGAGATTCGCCCTGTGATGAGTAAGAGGTACTTGATCACCATGTGTAAGCAAGGATCTCCAAGTGGACACAGGAACTGAAGATTAACTGAAGATGGAGAGGACACAAGGCAGCTTCATGTCAGTCTCAAGCTGACTCATCCTTTCCTCTTCTCTCCTATATATAGAGCTCTTCTATGAGGTCTAAAGAGGCTGGAATTTTGTATAAGCAAGGAGGTGTTGTTGGTATACTGCCAGGATTATTGGGTGATTGTTTTACTAGAGGTGAAGAAGAGAGTTCTTGCTGCCGAGGAGGTGCTGCTGGATTGGGGCCAACATCATTGGTTGTAACTTCCTCTGGAACCCTGTTACTTTCTATCAATAAAGTTTGCATGTTCTTCTATATACTTGTTTTACATAGATGCTTTTGTGTTTACATGTATATTTGATGCAACCTAATCCATGCTTCAATTATGATTGCTTGTATCTCGTAGTTTGCTCCCTTTTGTTGTGCAGATTCTGTGTGTAGCTGGATCGGCTTGGAGAGTAAAGAGCTGGGAACGGGATACAAAGCGAGAAAGATAAGGATCGACTAAGCGCAAGACACCAGGTTGGTTGATCCTTTTTCTATTCTCTCTGTGCTTTTATAAAGATGAACATGAAAACTTTGTCATTCAGTTGTTGCTAAAGTCTGTCACCTTTAGAAAGGGTTAGTGTCATCCGCATCGGATACTTTTCCCCACAACAAACTGGCGACTCCGCTGGGGAGGTCCTAGTATCTTGTTGTTGTAGTATTTTGCTATTCATTTCTTGAAGAAAGGAGTACCGAATCGAAAAGCTTTTGACTCTATCAAAAGCGAAGTAGAGGGTTTTTGCTACTCTTGCTCCTTTGCTGAGCAAATTCAAGATTTAAAGAGCTAATCTACAGATGAATCCTTACTCTTTGTGATAGATCTTTATCCTCTTGATCATCCCTTAGCCTGTACTTAACCCATAGCATTTTATTTCAGTCAAAACAATACATTTTTGAGCTTTTTATGACCCGGAATTCTTAGCAGACGTAACTCTCGCAAGTCAGTGCAGGCTGTCCACAGGCAGTCTGCATTACAGCGCAGGTGCTCCCTTCGGGAACTGCGCTGAGAGTGAGATTGGCAGACCAGTGCCTGCGCTGGTCCAGTTGGCCTTAGTCTAGCTCAGCTCTTCCTTTGTGTCTTGGCCCTGTTTGCACTTGTTTTTGGCTGATTGCTTGCTGGTTATTGTATTTGCTGTAGACCTTATCTCCTTGACATTATTCCGCCTCAGTTGTGTGATGAAATTGTAAACGTTCTTTCAGTATTTCTTGTTTCAGTTACAATTTCCCATTGTGAAAAGCGAACCTAGTAGCTGTGGCCTCTTAGATTGCGATCTTATGAGTTAGTGTTATTGCTGTTCATAGCTGTTTTGGATTGGTTTGCTTCTCACTTTATGGTTTGAATCTATACTTTTCTTGTATTTAAAACAAGTCTTTCATAAGGTGTTCTTTTGATTGTGGACAAGCTTGTTTGTTTTTACTTGAAAGTTGATTCAAAAATCATACAACAGTTTCCTTTTGTTAAGCATCAACATTAAGGATAACGAAAAGAAATACATGCATTGTGCATTTTGCATTTGACTATATGCTTGACGATTTAGGAAAATGTGCATTTTAGTGTGTGTTCTTTGATCTGTGGAAAAAGTTGTGTCTTGCTCTTTCCTCAAGTAGATTAAGGTTTTCAAAGTTGAAAGATTGAAAAGATTTTGCTTCTCATTCTTAGATTGCATATAGGAAGTTGTATATATACATCTCGTGGCGAACCTGAAAGGCAAACTGTTAAGGAAGATCAACATTAAAATAAACTCAATTTACATAACAACGCTTTGGAATTTAACACAAACATCTAGAGGTCTAGGTAGAGACGTGTTCCGGCGTCGTTAAACATAGTGACTGTCGATCTCTACGAAGGTGGGTGATTCCTCCTGAGAGTCGGTGGCACTAACACGGATTTGAGCTCCCGCGTACCGTCGCGTATATTGGGAGACCCCTATAGGCTTTTATCCTTTATCCTTAGGAAACCGTGTCGGCCGCCCTACTGATCGCGATGCAGTGAACACAGCATTCACGAAGATCGACCACCCGTACCGTAAAACGTATTCTGTGGTTTCGCGAAAGGTTTGGCACACCCTCTGCCTAGATCTCCAGAGCAGTTTCTTTTGGCTCTTTTCAAACTCTATAATTGAAAAGGTCCAACCGAGCATTTGTCACTTCGGGCTCGTTAATACATCGAAGGCGACTAGAGTCATCTTTAGCTTTTTCTCGACTCTTAAAACATGAAAAAGCAAAGTTGTGTCTAAAAGCGTCTAATAAAATTCATTCAATACGGAAACATAATTCCCCTTTTTGTATTTTAGTTGATCAAGTAATCCGCAATCGTGGAGGAAAGTCAATTAAAACCCCGTCGTTCAGGGAGGCTTGCAGGTCGACCATCTTTGTCTCTGGAACCGAAAGTAGTACGAGCAAAGCGATCTCGCTGGACCAGGTCAAAATCTCCTTTTAAAGTTAGAACGGAAGTTCCAACAACATCTGAGATTCTGGTCACTCCCAATATTTCTGGAATCCCTGCCTCTATTGAAGAAGTTCAACGGCAACAGAAGGACAATTGTATTGATCCTAGTCTGAAAACAAGTACTTGTTTAACTGAACCAGTTCCATTTGAAACCGGTCCACAGAGTCTTGTTGTTCAAACAACTGTCGCTGTCGAAACAACCCCTTCTTCGGCACCAGAAATCTATTACGGACCTGACGGTCTGCCTCTTCCTCCTGGTCTGATCGCAATAGAAGAAATCGTAGAGGACCAGCAAGCAAATACTCCAATTCATTTTGGAGTAGGTTCCACTCTTTTTCCTTCTGCATCAGAAGTTTGTCTATCGCCACAAGAAGTTCCTGAAGAATCGTTAGGAAGTTTATTGGATAGACTTAAAATGTCTGAACAACCGTCGACATCTAGAACTGTGCCAAACGACACAGCGACAGCAGAAGCTCCTGCTGCCATTCCAACGATGTTTGCCGGCATACCATCTGTCCCAACTAGTTCTCATCAACTAGAAGGAGTCCACCCAGGGACTATTATGACAACTTGGTCTGTTCCAGTTTGTTCTTCCGGTATAATACCCGGTAATTCTTATGTTGAAACTAGACAAATTGATCCCTTTCGGAATCATTTTGGGCCATCCAGTCCTCAAAGGCCATCTATACCCTTGAGCTCCGGATTGTTACCGTATGGGGGGCAATATGCCCTTTCACTTCCTCTCTCAGGAGGATACCCATACGGCAGTTTTCAACCACATTCAGGTTTGACTGAAGTAACGACGAGTGGTTGGGTACCTATGTTACCCCAACAACCAAGAGTTGTATATTCTATGCAACAAAGTGTACCTATGTCTCATATCCCGACGACGCCAGCAATTGTAACCGTGTCGCAAGTTCAATCGATGCCTGTTGTATGTCAACCCCAAATTGTAATGCAACAGCCAATTGACCCTGCAACACAACCACAATCGCCAACTGCCGGGACGACACAGATACAAACGGGGACCATAACCCCGCATCTTGGGCCGTCGGTTAGTGTTGCACAACAAAACATGGCTTCACAACCATGGATGGTGCAATACCAACAACCTCAGTTTCAACAGGTATACCAGGGATCTGAGCAACAGATCTTTGCGAATAGTGGGCAACCCTATATTCAGAACGGGTTAAACCAACCACTTTACAGTGGCCAACCCCACCAACCATATCAGTCATATCAACATCAGTTGCATTATACTGGTATGCAAAGACCTACTGCTCAGGCGATTCCATCGTACCCTGGGTACGCCTCGCCAAACCTGAATCAGCAGTTGCCATTCGTGGCGACTTTAGAATTACCAGATTTACATCGGTTGACAAATGATCCAATCGCCTATGCCTATTGGTGGCCAGCGATTCCTCACAAACTTCCTTCGGACATTCCTAAATTCAATGGAAATCCGGGCGAAGACCCGTCGAATCATGTGATGACATTCCATCTGTGGTGTTCGTCGAATACCTTGAATGATGATTCAATAAGGCTTCGTCTTTTCCAGAGGACATTGACTGGTCCGGCGGCCAAATGGTATATTGAATTACCTAGAGCCTCTTTCGACAATTTTAGTTCCCTAGCCACGACTTTCTTGACACACTTTCAGTTACCTATAAGGTACGAAACTGGAACAGAAATCTTAACTAATTTCAAGCAGACAACCGCCACACATATATCTGATCATGTACATGAGTGGCGTCGTCGTCGCAGAATGGTAAAGACCTATGTTCCAGATCAGCTATTAGCTGAGTGGTTTATAAAGTCGCTTCTGCCGGCAATTACAGAAGATGTGGCCAAGGGGGGCGTCGTAACAGAGGAGCAGGTTATTGCTCGTGCTCAGTATTTGGACTTAGTGTATACTCAGTCGGGCACGCTCTATGATAAGATACCTGATGCCCCCAGACCGGAATTTTCAATCCCTCCTCCTCCCGGATCGAATAGTGACTCTCATGCCGGTAATGGCGTGATTGGAACTGCAAACGCTAAGTCGACAAGGGATTCGAATAAGAAAGCCCGTAAGACTTCGAATCAAAAAGCAAATCAAGAGATTCTTGCTTCGGAGGTAAATGCTGTATCTACAGATAAAGACAAAAACTCCAATCAACCAGGAAGCAAGAAGAAACAAAACAAAGGGAAGAAGAAGAAACAAGGTGGATCATCCCCTCAAAAAACTTCTTCAAACCCTCCTGGGCAAAAGAAACAATTTCCTCCATGTCAAATATGTGATGAAAATCATTCAACAAAGAACTGTCCGTTCAAAGCTGAGTTGAAGAGGTTCCTGAAAAGTTCCCAAACTTCAGCTGTGTTGACTGATCCGTTTCCTACCCCAGGTCAGAATATGGTTGATAGTGGAAATGCTTCCCCGTCACAAGTGCTTATGGTGTCGGTTTCTAAGCAAAGTGATGCTTTGATATCGACTAGGAATAAAGATTATGGAAATCCGCCGGTGTCGAACGACAAAGGGAAAGATCAACCCAGTAGTTCGACAACAACTTCGGCAGAAGTTGTACCCCCCCTCACACATGAATTAACAATAAAGCCACCTAAGGGAGTAGTCCACAAGTCGACATTCAACCCTCGCGCCAGAGCGGCGCAACACTATAATGTAGTGGAGGATTTGGCCCAATCGCCATCTGCTATGTCGACTCTTGAGGTACTACAAAATTGCCCATCCCAAAGACAGGCATTGTTATCAGCAATTGGTGGAGTGGATCCTAAAGATTCCAGTCTTGTATCCTTTGATCACAAAGGATATGATCCTCAGTTACCAGCGCAATTAGCTTTCCTTATTCAAGTGAAAGCACTCAACAAAACTGTTCATAGAACGATTATTGATGAGGGCGCATCGACATGTATCATGTCGATGAGTTGCTGGAAAACTCTTGGATCTCCAACATTGTCGCGATCTTCGACGACATTGAAAGCATTTGACGGTAGGACGTACACTCCGTACGGAATCCTAAATAACTTTAAGGTTGAACTAGGAGGAAAAACAGTAGAGATTGATGTTGAAGTCATTGATGGCAATCTTGACTATAACATTCTACTGGGAAGACCATGGATATATGCCATGGCAGCTGTAGTGTCGACATATTTTAGGAAGATCGCATTCCCGTTTGAAGGAGGGATTACGATCGTCGACCAACAGAATTTCCTCCCTAATGGTTCACAAGTTACTGGAAGCATTCCCCTGATCCATGGGAGCGACCATTCAATAAAAGATATAGGAGTAGGCTTGCTAAAAGATCCCACAATGATGGGAACTTTCACGTTGCCACCTCCGTTCCATGAAGGGAATATCCCGTTTGTAGCAACATGCAACATGGTATCTTCATCGAAGGTCGCAGAAGACAAAGTCGTCATGGATCATCAAATGGTTTTGCCCCCTAGCCCTATTGAAATATTGTAGCAATCAATGTTTCAGGCATGGGAGGCGAGCCCAAAAGAACGCTCGTCAAGCGTTTGGGTAGATAGGTCCGAAGAATATGGTACCCCATTAGATCCATGGTCAAAAGTTCATGGGACTGACGAAGGAATCTTGCAATCAATGATGATTAAGGGGGCACCATGGAATGATAACCACCATCGTTCCCTTCTTCCAGAATGTGAAGAAGAAACTCATCACGACCTATACCACCCTTCAGTGTTTGAATTCCTAACAAATACTGTAAATACGGTGGATTCAGAAAGAAACCTATCCAATATTGAAGAGACCATAGCCATAAATATCTCGACAAAATCTGATGTTGTTGAGAATATTCATGTCGGCAAAAGTTGTTCCCCTTCAGAACTAGAAATATATAGTGCTCTCTTTCGCGAATTTAGAGATGTCTTTGCATGGTCATATGATGAAATGCCAGGCATTGACTCGAGCATAGTTGAACATGAAATTAAAATGTATCCTGATATCAAACCAGTAAGACAACGGCTTCGGCAGGTACATCCGAAGAAATCCGCTGCCATCAAGGCGGAAGTTGAAAAACTCCTCCATGCTGGATTCATCTACCCGGTTCCTCTAACCGATTGGGTATCGAATATTGTCCCTGTTATGAAAAAACAAGGGACGATAAGAGTGTGCGTCGACTATAGGGATGTAAACAAAGCTTGTCCAAAGGACAACTACCCTACACCCTTCATCGACCAGATAATTGATGAATGCGCCGGATGTGAAATCTTTTCATTTATGGATGGATTTTCCGGGTATAATCAAATAAATATCCGCCCACAGGACCAGTCTAAGACTGCATTCATCTGTCCGTGGGGCACATTCGCTTATCGAAAATTACCCTTTGGTTTAAAGAACGCAGGGGCGACGTTTCAGAGGGCAATGAATTATGCCTTCCATGACATCAAGAACATCGTTCAACCTTACCTCGACGATCTTCCGGCTCATTCGCGAAAGCGGACTGATCATCCGCGGCATTTGAGAGAAATATTTCTACGTTGCCGACATTACAAGATAAGACTCAATCCACATAAGTGTGTGTTTTGCGTCGGCTCTGGTCGCTTACTTGGATTTGTGGTTTCTAAGGACGAGATTCGTCTCGACCCCTGTAAGGTTCAGGCAATCATTAATTTGCCTCCACCTTCAAATTTGCTTCAGATTCAGAAACTCCAAGGGAAAGCAAACTTTCTGAGGAGGTTCATTCCTAATTACGCAGAACTTGCAAAGGGTTATACTCGTCTTTTGAAAAAGGATGTACCTTTTGTCTGGGACCAGGTTGCGCAAGCTTCCTTTGACGCTCTGAAAGATTGTCTAGTAAGAGCATCATTAATGTACGCCCCGGACTATCAAAGAGATTTTAACCTGTATCTTGCTGCAGCAGATACGACCATTGCGATGGTCTTAGTGCAAGAAGTCGATGGAATTGAACATCCTATTTATTATTTAAGTAAAAACTTAAATGACACAGAAAGTAAATATTCCTATGTTGAAAAACTAGCGCTTGCTGCTGTTCAAGCGATTCAAAGGTTTCGACATTATGTCCTCTTTAGGAAAACTACCGTTTTGTCAGATTGCAATCCCATGACATATATACTGTTGCGACAGTTGCTTGGGGGCAAATATTCAAAATGGATAGCCATCCTTCAAGAGTTTGATTTAGATTTTGTAAAATCCAAATCGAAGAAAGCCCTAGTTTTCGCGGAATTATTATGCGATCTCCCATCGTCGTCCAACGATGATACATCAGAAGAGTCAATCGTGGATGAAAATTTGTTTCTGATATCAGTAAGCGATGAGTGGTATGGAGACATCATTGTTTATCTCCAAACCCAAAAATTTAGGCCTAATACCTCACACTCGGAACGGAAGCGTATACGATACCAATCTAAAGACTACATGATCGTCGGTGATACACTTTACCGTCGTGGCATCGATACAGTTCTGAGGAGGTGCCTTACCCATGAGGAGGCCGAAAAAGCCCTGAATGATTGTCATTCAGGCGCGTGCGGGGGGCATCAATCTGGATATGCAACAGCACAAAGAATCTTACGAGCAGGATACTTCTGGCCAACTATATTTAAAGATTGCATAATAGCTGTCAGAAGTTGCCATGCATGTCAGATCTTTGATAGAAAAACCAGAAGACCACCGGCACCCTTACAGCCGATAGTTGCTGTTGGGCCCTTCGCCAAGTGGGGCATCGATTTCATGCAATGTAACCCCACCTCGACCGGGGGGCATGGGTATATTATAGTCGCTGTTGACTATTTTACCAAATGGGCCGAGGCGATGCCTACATTGGATAACACTGGTGAAACAGCTGCCCTTTTCTTTTTCAATCATGTAGTCGCCAGGTTCGGCGTACCGTAAGCTATAGTGATAGATCATGGATCGCATTTTCGCAATCACATGATGATCGAATTAGCTGCCAAATTAGGGCTATCTCACGACAGCTCTACTCCGTATTATCCACAAGCCAACGGACAAGTTGAGGCAATCAACAAGGTCCTGAAGCGTATGTTGCAAAGGATGATCGGGGTTCATAAAAGAAGATGGCATCTAATCCTGTACTCAGCACTATGGGCTTACCAAACCTCGGTGAAAAACGCCACTGGGTTCACACCATTCCAATTGGTGTATGGCCTGGAGGCAGTTTTACCAATCCAGTGCGAAATTTCGTCACTTAAACTCGCAATTGACCTCCTCCCCGGAACCTCAGAAGAAGAGGCTCGTTTCCTGGAATTGATCCAGTTGGATGAAAACCGTCGTGACGCCGCTTTGGCGAACGAGGCTCACAAGAAACGAGTCAAAGCACAGTTCGATAAGAATGTCAAACCGCGCAACTTCTTTGAGGGTGACTTGGTTTTGCTTTACGACCAAGAATCCGATAAATTAGGAGCATGAAAATTTCAGTCCTTATGGATGGGTCCTTATATTGTTAAAAGGGTGTTAGCAAAAGGAGCCTACGAGTTAATGGATTATGACGGAATACCACTGGCGCAACCCCGTAACGGGTTGTACCTCAAGCGTTACTATGCCTAAATAGTAACCTGAGTGCTTTTGTTGTATTTTGTTTTCGCTAAAATGTTTGTTTCGGTAGTAATCCACCCTTCTCGTTTGTTGCAGATGTCGAATTATTCTGAAACATATGTGGGATATGCCGACGGAGCGAGTCGTAGTACGCGGAATTTGTCCTCCGCCGCCTGGGCCATTTTTGATCCAAGCGGCGAGTTAGTGAGTTTCAGAGGTGTGTGTATTGGACAGTCGACAAACAATATCGCTGAGTATAGTGCGTTGATCGAACTCCTCTCTGATACCATTGCTCATGGTATACGCCGACTAATTGTCAGGCTAGACTCACAACTTGTGATACTACAGCTCACTGGTATATACTCAGTCCGCAATCCAGCTATTTATCGTATGTTTCTAAGAGTTAAGATTTTGGAAAGAGAGTTTGATTCAATTCAATACCAGCATATTTCCAGAAACTTGAACACATTAACAGATTCATTGGCAAACTATGTATTAGATAGACATTTACAACATATATAAAAAGAGATGCATCGGTGCTATGTAAGTGGATCACAAATAAACTGAAATAAACTCCGAAAATCAAAATATATAAAGCTGTTTATAGTTTGTACATAATGTGCTGTAATCAAAACAAAATTGGTCATACGACCTAGAACTCAAAAAGATGCTAGGGGGCACCCTAGCCTAATGGTGCTCATGAAAGTACGTCACGGTCTGTGCGATCATGCGCAAGAGACGAGTCCATCGTCTAGGCACGCCGATGGTGTGTCGCTGCAACTGTAAAGGTAACTCGTCAATCTGTACATCCGGAAGGCCACGAGTAAGGCTCTCAACCTGCTCCTGCACAGCTGCAAGTATCTCAGTATCACCAAGGTCGCGAATAACAACTCTCCTAGCAAGCTCTGCTGCTGGGGCAGCAACTGGCGACCGTGGACGAGCTACTGGACGAACAGGACCAACATCTGCATACACCCAAGAGTTTGATCAGTTTTGAACAGTAAACATCATGAATGAAAACAATAAACAGTGATATGGTCAGAGATTTTACCAATAGCACCCCATTGCTCGCCATCCGGAAGCACCAAGTCCGGATCACCTCGGTAGTCCATACCCACGTATGGATACTCAGAAAATGCCATCTCCTGACGCTCGAACCACCTAAAGAAGGACTCAGTGAATGTAATATGAGGTTGACCAGCATGCCGGGACATATGGTCAACCCACCTCTGCATGCGTGGCTCGGTCGGAGAAGGCACATCAAGCAAGATGTACTGAGGTTGCATCAATGGGATTTTCTCCAAGACAAAGGCAGTGAGAATAGAACCAAATCCAAATTTCTTCAGCCCCCCGTCCTTTACCTTGGTCAATTGACTTTTCATCTGAACAAGTACTGCATCACACCAGTTAAACACTTTCGGTTGGAGACACTCCAAGGCGTGCTGCATATAAGATCTGTTGGCAACATGCAAAGCTGCGCTACCGGCCATCCTACCAATAGTAAACAGAATGGATCTGAGAGACCTGTCAGTGATGTCACGGATATTGATCTTGCCGTCTTTGCTCGGCTGTGAACCTTCCCGGCAATACTGACGTATATAGTCTCTGGTGGAAGTAGTCCCTCGAGCCGTACCTGACAAAGAAATGGGAGCACCCCGCCTTGACAACCCAGTCAAGAAGTACATGTCCTCTATGGTCAAGGGAAAGGACTTCCCCCTAATCTGGAATACTTGGTTAACAGGATCACAAGCATCAAGCATATACTGCAGTAAAGAAATCTGGGCTCTCATGCTAGAGATACGGAAAAACTTCAGCAGGCCACAGTTCCGAAGCGCGTTCACCGTGACTGGGTCATGGAGTGCAACCATGTCCTCTGCTTCATGTTCTCGTTCTCGCCATGTAAGGGACATTTTTTCCAAAGTTCCCTACAATCAAACAAGAGAATGAGTAAGTTCCTGAATTTGATGAAAATCTGGCGAAAAAACATCAAAAAACTCATGCAAGCTCAGTCTTTTTGGGCCCAGCGCAGGCAGAGAGTGTTCCCCCTGCTCTGTAATTCAGTTTGCCTCAAAGCTGACTGGAATACAGCGCAAGTTTCGAAAGGGGAACCTGCGCTGATGCCAGGGCGCCCTAATGGAACCCCTGGGGCCCAGAAACACTGAAAAGCAGGCATGAAACTGTAAAAGGAAACCATGAAAGTGAAGGGCTAAAGTTTAGCTCCTACCTGGTCCAAACGGCGCCGAAAATCGTCCACAGAATCTCCCGGAATCAGCTGGTGAAAATCAAGGAAGAAGAGGCACCTCCAGAGCTCCAACAAGCAAAATGCAAATGAAATGGTAAATGAGAGGTAAAAACCCCTTTTTATGACTTTTTACACCGTTTAAAGTTAAATATTAGGGTTATATTCTCGTTTTCATGCAATTATTATCCATTTCTAACAAAATTTGTTGCAGCAATTGATAATGAAGTACTACATTTGAAAAGAGAAAAGCTAATGAAAGTAAAAAATTAAATTTGACCATGAAACGAGCAGTTTTACCACGGAATTTATACTCGTTAAAAAATAAATAAGTGTGAGCAGAGTTTTTCCGCCAAAGTTCAAGCTCATTAAAAAATGAACCTATCTAGGTAAATAACCATTGCGATCGTAAATTTATAAGCCTTAAAAACCTTGGTCGTGTTTTCATCCGTCACCTCCATTTCATTTGGCCGATCGTTCACCCCCATATGTGTGTTTACCTATTTTGAGGAACAGCTGCGAAGAGTGATTTCACCTAGCCCTCCTTATGACACCACCGTGATTGGAAATTCCAATTTGTACCTGGAATCTGTTGCTATCCTTGTTTATCACTCGTTCCTCAAAAGACGAGTCTTCTTTGAGCTCTTTTCACTGACTCGTAAAATATGAAAAGTTTGCCGAGTTTTTGGCCTTCTAGCTCGTTAAACGACCGAAAGCTATCCCTCCTCTAGATTTTAATCTTTTTGGACCTGAGGGATTATTACACAAAAAGATCGAGCGCTTGTCTTGTTCGGCTCGTAAAAATACCGAATAGCCATCCCTTCTGTATTGTTTTATACTTTTTCGGACTTAAGGGATTAGATGACGAAAAAGGAATTATGGAGTTGACTTTTTGTACCTTTTTAGACTCTCTAAAAATGAAAAGGACCGAGTTTTCCTTGTCGTTAGACTCGTTAAAATGATTAAATAGCGACAAACTTGTCTTTAGACGAGAACGAGTTTCCCTATCGCTAGGCTCGTTAAATCTTAGCGATGGGCTTGCCCGAAGGGCAGGTTATAGAACAAGCATATGTTATCCTCCTCAAGCTTGACAAAAATAAAGAGGTACTGGTCAGAAATGACTGGGGAAAAATTGGGAGAACATCAAAGTTTAGAGGTAGCAAGTCACTCTTGAACATGACACTTTTCTTCCGTATCACATCGGGTTGGGTTGTCTCATTCACCGGTTTCATCACCATGGTCCTCGCCACACCATCCATTCGGGGTAATGCTACCGATCCATCACATCAGTGTCGTTATATGTTCAAGAGGGGTCATTCAGAAAGTGTCAACCGTGTCCCATCCACTACCATACATTTTCCTTCATCCATTTTATGATCGCCACCCTGAATCATATGTCACAGTTTGTTTCACCTCCACTAAATCATTAGCTCCGTTCTGTGTCATTGATGTGGGATTCATTAAGGCCCTCCTTTGACGGATCGCTTCTTGTCGACATCAGCTCATTATCCAAGAAGTCGATCTAGGAACACCCCCATCAGTACTTTGAAGCTTGCATGCCTCAATGGCAAGTTTCTCACTTCCGGCGACAGGTATACCTCAATGACCTTCGACCAGAAGATTTTGCGTGGCGTTCGACGCCAAGTCCTTTATTCACGCCACGTGAATTGTACTGCCGTACCTTGAGGGTCATCGTCCTTATTGGTGATTCCTCTCGCGCTTGTTAACGGTTTTCATTATTGACCGGTAATCAAGCGATGTCTTTCCATGTTCGACTTCAGCGTAATTCTCACATGGATCGACTTGTACTTAGAGTGAAGATCGAACGAGTTTGAAGACCCCGGATCTAGTTTCATCCATCCGGGCTGCGATATATATTCGGGAAATATAAAAGCGTTTGCCATGTACATCATTGCAGCAGATGATCATCCTCCTCAAAGGATGATAATTTTAGCGGAAGATTATCAGTCTGTCTTCAGACAATCGTCTGTCATATGTACCAAAATGTATTTATAGAAAACTGAGCATGGGAATACCCGCCTCAGCTAGATCATGAGAATAATGATGAATGAAAGATAATGTATTGTATTGTATTGTATTACAGGGCACTCTCCTCAGCACTGGAACGAACTTCGGACCCTCTAGCTAAAGCATTTCACCCGATTAACGGCCTCATACTTTAGGGGGCAACTGTTATAGACATTTTTGTGCCTCGCGTCAAGGAGCAGGAAATGTCGATAATTACAGGGATCCTCAGTCCCTAAACATGTTGTTCTTACCCCTAAAAGAACAAGGTCATCAATCAACAGCACTTCCAATCAGTTCTCCACCTGAAAACACTTCAGAACAGGCTTATTTTGGATCATGTCAGCTGCTTAACTGAGCTTCTGCGCTGTATTGCAACTGTCCCACTCTGTACCTGCGCTGGAAGTCAAAAACAATGAAGGCTACCTGCGCTGGGCGAGATTGGCCAAGTGGCACAGTCATCCTGCAAGGTGTCAATTGCCCAGGAAGCTTCCAAACTGACACTTGGGTCATGAGATTCGCCCTGTGATGAGTAAGAGGTACTTGATCACCATGTGTAAGCAAGGATCTCCAAGTGGACACAGGAACTGAAGATTAACTGAAGATGGAGAGGACACAAGGCAGCTTCATGTCAGTCTCAAGCTGACTCATCCTTTCCTCTTCTCTCCTATATATAGAGCTCTTCTATGAGGTCTAAAGAGGCTAGAATTTTGTATAAGCAAGGAGGTGTTGTTGGTATACTGCCAGGATTATTGGGTGATTGTTTTACTAGAGGTGAAGAAGAGAGTTCTTGCTGCCGAGGAGGTGCTGCTGGATTGGGGCCAACATCATTGGTTGTAACTTCCTCTGGAACCCTGTTACTTTCTATCAATAAAGTTTGCATGTTCTTCTATATACTTGTTTTACATAGATGCTTTTGTGTTTACATGTATATTTGATGCAACCTAATCCATGCTTCAATTATGATTGCTTGTATCTCGTAGTTTGCTCCCTTTTGTTGTGCAGATTCTGTGTGTAGCTGGATCGGCTTGGAGAGTAAAGAGCTGGGAACGGGATACAAAGCGAGAAAGATAAGGATCGACTAAGCGCAAGACACCAGGTTGGTTGATCCTTTTTCTATTTTCTCTGTGCTTTTATAAAGATGAACATGAAAACTTTGTCATTCAGTTGTTGCTAAAGTCTGTCACCTTTAGAAAGGGTTAGTGTCATCTGCATCGGATACTTTTCCCCACAACACTTCCTTTCTCCTATGAAGCAGAGGTTGGATTCCTTTCAGAATTAGGGTTTCTACGATTCATCTTTCTTGTGTTGTAGGATTATTAGTTTCATTTCGCACCTGATAGCTTAGGACTGTTTCTTGTATTTGGGGCCAGATTTGGGAGATCAATGAGGAATCTCGAGAGGATTTGTCTTGGAATACCCATCATTTTCTCTCTTTCAAAGACACCCATATCGCGGAACCAAGACTCAAGCTCCAGGAAATATTAACCCTTTCATATTTTAGTATTTCTCCTCTCCAATTGTTTAAAGTTTCCTATATATTGTCTCTTTGTCTATTTGTCTCTCGAAATACCTTAGAAACCCAGTCCCATAGTGCAGATGTGTATCAATGTTATTCAAGGTATGATTGATTGTTTCTTCTTTATTTTGGCGTAGGCTACAATGTGAAGGTCCTAAGAAGCCACTGTGGAAAATACTTTCCCAAGTAAGGATTTTTCTGTGCATCACCAACCAAATGAACATTTTGGTTTTCATCTACTGCTGAGACGACCAATTTTTGTTCCATTTCGACCCTGCAATGTTTGATTGATTATCCATGAGGTATTTCTGGGATTCCTTCAAGGTAAATTAGCCACTTTCCTATCTTTCCCATCAAAGCTTATCCTCGTCTTCCCAATGGAGAATCCTTCGTATATGAAGATCTTCATTCATACCTTAAGACATTTGGGCTAGTGATTGTTGTGTGAATTGATTGAGGATTGTCCACTATCTCCATTTCTGGTTAGTTCCCTCAAGGTACTAGTACTGATAAATTGTTCTTTTAAATTCTGCTTGCAGTATCTCCTAGAGTGCCATTTGTTCTAGTTTGGCTAACTTAGGTTCTTTCTCCCATTCATCTTCCAAAAATAGTGTTAATTTGTCATTCTGAATCTCCCAAAAGCAATGCTCTTGTATCAATCCCTTATTACTCCAGACTAGGTTCCATGTGGCAGATCATAACATTCTATCATTAAACCAGATTAAAGCCTAAGGGTGCCAGTTTGAGTCATATTTTTCTTTCCAAAATGAATCCTTACATCCTTAATCCACCACCACCATAATTTGCCTCCACAAACAACATTCAGTTTTTCTGTGTCTAGCAGGCCTAACCCCCCCATGTGATTTTGGATTACAAATTTTATCCCAACTCACCAACACCCATTTATTTTTTTCCTTTGACCCATTCCACAAGAAATTCCTCTAGATTTCTCTAATTTTATTGAGGATTCCTTTATGAGCTAGGAGAACTGATAATAGAAACATAGGAGTTTCTTGTAGAATTGATTTGGTTAGCACCAATCTGCCTACCAGGTATAGAGCCTAGTAGGTCCATTGGCTAACCTTGTATTATACATTTGCTACTACGGTATCCCAAGTGTCTTTCTTGTCAGCTTTGTCCATTAGAGGGACTCCTAGGTACTTTGACGACATAGATTTACTTTGATAGCCTAAAATGCAAGAAAGGTTTCTTTGCACAATAATATGAGTATTAAAAAACAAAACCATGGATTTGGAATGGTTGACTTCCATACCTGAGGAACCAGTTAAATCCTCAAGGGTATAGTTTTTTTCATCCTTGAATGATGTGACTTTCATATAGAATTGTGTCATCCACAAATTTTTGGTGGTTGGTCGGCTTACATTCTACATAAGGTTGTAATCCTTTAATCTCCCTTGCATCTATTGTTCTTTTTAATGGCTCTGGTGAGAACTTCCATGGAAAGCACAAAGAGGAAAGGAGAAAGAGGGTCTCTTGACTTAGGACTCTGGTGGAGGAGAAAGGTTGTGAATGGGCGCCATTGACTTGTATTGAAAAATCGGTGGAGGTGATGGCAACATTATCCACTAAACCCAACACTGCGTGAAGACAAAGGCTTTGATCTGGATCTTGGGGGGAGGCCCCCAAGATTTGAAAAATTGAAATACCAGAAGAAAAAGAGGAGAATGCCTAATAAACCAAACCACAAAAAAACTTCTTATTAAAACAGATGATAACCATAAGGACTACATTTGTGGTGGACAAACTGTCCTTTTACAAAATGTGACTTGTTACTTATAGTATTTTTTAGTTAGAATACCACGGGTCAATTCCATGGGTGAATGAATACCATGGGTGGATTTCACAATACCACGAGTCAATTCCATGGGTGAATGAATACCATGGGTGGATGTCACAATACCATGGGTGAATTTCATGGGTGAGTAAATACCATGGGTGGATGTCACAATACAGTGGGCAAATGCCATGGGTGAATGAATACCATGGCTGGATAAATACCATTGGTGGATGCCACTTACAGTACCATGGGTAAATTCCATGGGTGGATGAATAACATGGGTGGATGAATACCATGGGTTGATGTCATTTTCCATATGGATCATTCTTCCCTCCTTAAGAAGCAATGGTTCCCATTGTGTGAAGTTCCCTCCTACGAAGCCTTTGTTGAATATGAAGACCCACTAAAGTGAAAGGTTTTATGTGATTAACCAATAACCATGATGAATGAAGGTTCAAGGATAGAGATACCTTGTAATGCTTGTTACCAACTGTGATACTGACCGTGTGCAGCGTAGCAAACGGACTTCGATGAACTGTGGGTTTGTGGATGACCCATAACCATGATGAACGAATATCTGAGAATTGAGATACCATGTAATGCTTGTGACCAATTGTGATACTAACAGTGTGTGGCCTATAAAATTGACTTCGATGAAGTGTGGGTTTGTGGATGACCCATAACCATGACAAATGAAGATCTGAGGATAGAGATACCCTGTAATGCTTGTGACCAACTGTGATACTAATAGTGTGCGGTCTAGCAAATGGACTTCAATGACAAGGATTTTGTGTGGTTGACCCATAAGCATGATGTTGGTTGTTGATGAAGTAGCAGGTACCTACATAGCCTAGGGTGGGATGGAACATCTCCAAATAACCCAAACCGAATGCTGCTATGCTGAAAATGATGAATGTGAAGCAGGTGCCTATTAAAGTGGGGTGGGAGGCCATGTCTCCAATAGGAACCCACTTAGAATGTTGCTGCAAAATTAAAATGGACATAACTCAATCAATATAACTCAAAATATTTATTATAACCTGTTTTTGGAAGCAGAACAACAATTTTGCATCTTCTCATCTGTTGGAAATCCTTATCTGGACACTCTAGAATCTCATATTTCCACTGCAATTTTTCCGCCGTCACAAAAGTTCTGAAAAATAGTTGATTTTAAATTAGCGATATCTCCCACATCCGAACTCCAATTTGACCCATTCATTTTTTGAAATTGGGTGATTTTTCAAGAGGAGCTCAGATATACAATCTTTTTTTTGAAATCATGGACAAGATATTCAAGAAATGATAGGAGAGTCGTCGTCCATCAATTGTCGTCAGAAAAAAATTCTACAACATAGCTGATTTTAAATCAACGATATCTCCCTCATCCAAACTCTGATTCAGTCGATTTTTTTTGAATTTTAGTATTTTTCACAAGGAATCCAGATCTGGTATTTTTTTTTGTAAATATTGTACCAAATGTTTTAGATCTGATTTGCAAACTCGCCACCTAAAAAACCATTCCCACAAAAAAAATGAAAAAAAGAAAGAAAATTTCTTCTTGCTTGGCCGAAGAAAGTGCTATGAGGAGGTCACAACACATGCCTAAAGTTTGTTGAATATTGATGCAAAAATTTGAAAATGAAATATGCATGAAACCCTCATTCCCATGGAATCATAACTTGCTCTAATACCACCAATCTGAATCTTGGGGGCAGGCCCCCAAGATCTGAAAAATTGAAATGCCAGAAGAAAAAGAGGAGAATGCCCAATAAACCAAACCACAAAGAAATTTTTTATTAAAATAGATAATAACTGTAAGGACTACATTGTGGTGGACAAACTATCCTTTTACAAAATGTGACTTGTTACTTATAGTATTTTTCAGTTACAATACCATGGGCCAATTCCATGGGTGAATGAATACTATGGGTGGATGTCACAATACCATGGGAGAATTCCATGGGTGAATAAATACCATGGGTGGATGTCACTATACCATGGGTGAATGAATACCATGGGTGTATGTCATTTACAATACCATGGGTGGATGCCACTTACAATACCATGGGTATATTCCATGGGTGGATGAATAACATGGGTGGATGAATACCATGGGTTGATGCCATTTTCCATTCGGATCAGGCTTTTAAGAGGTTCTCTAGATATTCCCAATTCAGCTTATCTTACGCCTTAAAAATGTCTAATTGTATAATCATTCCAGCCCTTTTTTTAACCTTGAGGCAGTGAATTATTTGATGGGCTTGGATTATATTGTCTAAAATATGCCTTCCTTCCACAAATCTAGCACGTTCCTCCAATACCAGGATTGGGAGTAGGGGTTTTATTATGTTTGTAATAACTTTTGAGATAATTTGGTAGATGACATTTCATAAGGAAAAAGGCTTGAACCTATATGGACTGTTAACTTCTTTCTCTTTGGGGGATCATATTTATGAGAGTAGCATTTAGGTATTTATGTACTGATGTTGATTTGCGGGAATCTTCGACTACCTCAATGATTTCATGGCCCATGACTTCCCAATAGGCTTTGAAAAAATCGACAGTGAATCCATTCGGGTCTGATTATTTTCGATTAGGAATATATTTCATCGATTATTCTACCTCCTCCATCAATATTTTCCTATTGAGATTATCATTCTTCTCCTGAGTGATTAGTCTAGGAATATGTCTGAGGATTTTCCTAATGGCCTCTGATCTATCTCCTGGTGGTTTAGAAGTAATGTCCTGAAGGTGTTGGACCAATGTATGACCAATCTCTGAATGGGAGTGAACCTCCCTCCCTTCCTAATCTTGAGTCTTAAAATAGTGTTATCATTTCTATGAGCAATCGTTGTATGATGGAAGAATTTGATATTCTTCTACCCATCTTGAAGCCACCATACTCTAGATTTTTGTCATAGTTTTTCTTCTTGTCTCGCCATTATCGTTGTAGGGAAAGTTCTTGGGTTTTCTTTTCTTCTGTGAATCCCTCCTGCACTGTTAATCTTTGTAGATTTTTGTTTTTTTCTTCTATGATCTTCCTTTCTTTAAAAATATTCCCAAACTCATGTTTCTTCCACAACTTAGGTTGTTCTTTAATAAGCTTTAGCTTTTGCTGTAGCCACAACATATTGGAGCCTCTCATAATTATAGCTTCTTATCATCATTGCTTCAATTTGTTTACAAAATTTGGATGATCCAACCAAAATCCTTCCAACTACAAGGTTTGGTTTTTTTGGGTACTCGTGATATGGATGGTCATAAACATTGGTAGTGATATAAACCACTATTGTAGAGGATGTTATTTTCCATGGCTATTCCTTGCAATGTCAACTCTTACAAGATGAGAAATATATCTATCCTTGAACCAACTGGGTATTTACCCCCCCCCTTTTATTTGTCTAGGTAAATATTCCATTTGAGGTCTTTAGGTCCCCTCGCTTCAATCCACCAATCATGTTTTTTAAAATATTGAAGGTTTCTGTCCAATTTCATTGTACCTCCTTTTTTCTTCTAGGAAGATAATCATGTTGAAGTCTCCATACAGGATCCATTTGATGTTGGGTACCTTCTTCGAAGAGCTTCTAGGGACTGGATACAATTAATATTCTCATTAATCTGGTGGGGGGCATAGACATTAGTGCAAATAACTAGATCTGGTGACCCTATGTACGGTATGACCACAGTCAAGGCATAATGAGAGGCCTTAGATGAAACCACATGGATTGTTTGGGGATTTCATAAGGTTAAGGTTCCTCCTGCCGAATATATAGATTCTATATCTACAAATTCATATTTAGACCAAACTTACCACTACCTATTTTCATATGATCTGCAGTAAATTTTGTTTATTGAACAAACATAATATCAGGGTTTTATTTTTTAATTTTTTCTTTTAGAATTTTTTCCTTTTGAAGTTTATTTAGGCCCTTTATATTCGATGTTAGAATTTTCATTGGAATATCACTCTATGTTGCTTCTTTCTCTAGAGTCTCCTACTTTGGTTGTTGCTTTGGCTATTTTGGAGGAGTTTCTTTGACCAACAACTCATATTTATTTTTTGAGTCCTTATTCCCACTGTGTATTCATTGTTGTTGCTTCCTTCCAACCTTCCCTCTTCTTCCAACTTTTGTGAAACCATCACCATCTCTTTCTGGAGTAGGCTTCATTTTCTTGAGTTTGGAATTTAGTGGGAATTCCCTAATAAGTTTCCCATGTTCATGGAATCATCGACAATATAAAATTATCTATTCATAGTCAATGTTTAGAATCCAGTTGTCATCCTAGAACTCAAGTTCGAATGCCTCGGGGAGGGATTCTGAGATGTCCATTTCGACACAGATCCTAGCATGCACTACAAATTTTTCTTGTTGGGTTGCCTCTGAGAGTTTGAGAAAACATCCCAAGGAGTTACCCATGGCTTCAAGAGTTTTTGGGAGCCCATAATCCAATGGTAGTGAGTATAGCCTGATCCACATTGGGACAAAGTTGAAGGTCTCTTGTTCTGGTGTGAAGTTCTCCTTCCAAGGGTGAATGTATAATCCTTTTGAGGATAGGAAATAAGGTCCTCCTTTAAATATTTTATCCCTATTTAAAGGTTAGAAAATGTAGTCATGAAAAAACCTTTAGATCCTAGGTGAAGACCCTTTTCCCCTTTAGGCTACAAAACATATGTTATCCAATATCTGAGGAGTTTCTCATTGGGCTGGATCCCAATAAATTTACAAATCAATGCATATGTGTCCATATGGTCCCTGTGGGCCTAGGTCTATGGGTCAGTCACGACCATCGTTGGTGTCTTTTTTGACTTAGGCTTGCATCATCCTTTTGGTACTGACTAATTAGACTATTTCTCCTCCGTTGTTTCTACTCCTTTTCCTGCATCGGGATTTTTGTCAATTGCCTTTGTATTATCCATTAGAGGCTAGCTAGTTCTAGAACAAACCCTTCCCACTTTTGGGGAGATATTTGTAGCTCCCCCTTTGATACTATTTCCTCGATCAATCATAATATTTGGATAGGTGGGAGTAGAGATTCCCCATACCCTTTTGTTGTCATGTTTCTTAAGCACCTTTTTGATGGTGGGTTTCCCACCTTTCATCTCAAGTTGTAGAGCTTCCAACCACACTCACTCAGAAAAAGATCAAGTCGATAAGTTCCCCACAATATCCCAAGTATCATTCTTTGTTATGATAATATTAGTCTCACATCTCCTATCTTAATAGAAATTACTACATAACAAAAGTGGAATGGAATGATAAGTTTTAGTATTAGATGTCATTTTTAAATTGTAATTTTTTAATTAAAAATGTATATTTTCATAATAGGTGTATTCTCACCACTTTTTATATAATATGAAGTGTGAATTTGAATTTTTACATGTGGAAATACTTACTTGAGAATTGTGGGAACAATGTATCTTATGAATCTCAATCTCATTCTTACCCATATGGATGGTTTCTTCATAAATAATTATCTTTATATTAGTTTAATATGAATTATATATGTCTGAGAATATATAAGTATCCTTTGTAGATGGGAAAATTTTTGCATTCTTAAAAAAATATATATTAAACTCAACAAAATTGAAAATTAAAAGATATTAATGTATAATAATATTATATATATGAGAATGAGAATGATAATTTTTTATAACAAAATAGATCTACATTTATTTATTTTAATTTATATTTTCAAGTAATAATTATTATATATATATATATATATAGAATTTTAAGGTGAGATAAATTTAGGTGTTCGAAACTAGAAAAGTATTGAGAGGGTGGGTGAATCAATAGTGTAGCCAAATTGTACAACTATTTCCAAATTAAATTTTTAAAGCTATTTGATAACTATTCATGTAAGAAGCATCATAAATTAATTATGTGAAACGACATAATCATTAACACACATATATGCAAATATAAAGACATTAATCTTTTTCTTTATTCATTTTACATAGACAAGCTACAACTTCTTATTTCATCAATGCCCTACAAGCGTCTACTTGCAAGTTTCTAAGGCTACCACCTAAAGGAAGCTACCACTACCGAATTCATCACCTAGCACTACAAAAATCTACTACCCTTGTTTGTTAGGTACCACTGAAATCAATTACTTCCCCTTATTTATCTGCTACTAGTGAAAGAAGCTACTACAACCGATTTATTTTACTAGCATGCACTAGTAGGAAGTACACACTCCTTTGCAGACATCTGATTAGCTTACAGGAAGCACCCACTTGTAGATGATCCCACACCTAAGCTATTCTTGAAAAACCAACTCAGATAGAAGCATCCACTCCCTAAATGAAATCATTGACTTGTTGTCCATGTTAATCCCTCTTTCATACAATCTTCAAATTTAGATCAACATAACCTTTACAAATAATAATGTTGCTTCATCTACCTCACACTTTAGTTCCTTTCTTGCGTAAATAAATTCTTTTCCTTCTCTCTTGAAACACCACCTTTCTACTTACATGCCTCAACCACCTCAAATCACCAATATCACAAATGCATTTTATGTTTTCTTACACACATTTCAGACACCGAATCCAATCTCTGATTCACACATGATGCATACTACAATATGCATACCATTGCACCAATAACCACTAACTTGGTTGTTCAATTCTTCTTATAAATAATTATGAGATGATATTTTTGGATATTAAAATTTTGTTAAGTTGAAATATTTCTTCAACTAACTAATGTTTTGCTTTTGATTTTTCTTGCTTTTATACTTTTGGTATGTTATCTTGATGTGCACTAAAGGTCTTTAATATCTACTTTGTTGTCCGGGTCTCAAACTTTGAGTTAATATATTAATTTTCACAGTTTTGGTATGTTCAAGTATTTTACTGTGAGCTTGGTTGTCGTTATAAATTTGGAGAACTTCTAAATTTCACCAAATTTCCATATGTACCACCAAGTCTGTCATTGCCACGAAATAGCTACAAACTCATTCATCCGTGTTTTAGCCCATTTTTAGCACACTGCCACTTTTCGTTGAAACACCAAATATGGAACAAAATTGGAAAATGTTAATGATGTTGAATCATTGATGCTAGGCCCACACCCTTAATCACTTTACACCATATAACCATGTCGTAGAGTATAGTATTAATCCCTAATCCCATTTCTCTAGCCATTACCACTAGAGAACCTTCATTTATTGTCGATGTATTTCTATCGGGATTATGTGTCATGGTGATGTGTCACTAGTGGTCCCACTAAGTTTCACTATGTGATTCTGATTGGCCTACTCCACTAGTTCTATGCCAACCTATCTGCTACCTCCTCCCAACACCCCACCACCCTAGAGTTTAAACATGCAACTCATTTGGAAACTATCAAGGTTAACTTATCAGGGTTATTTGTTCTGCCATTTTGACTTGTTTTCCACTTGTCTGACACATTTTCATATTTCACTCATTGACTAGTTCCATGTGTCACCAATTTTTGGCCCACTTGGCCACCCAAAAATACCAAATCTACATGCAACGTGTCACATCCCTATTACTTCCACATCATGTTGATCTCATGCCACCATTGTATCTCCTTTGTCCAATAAGATCACACTAAGTGTGTTCCTTTAGTTGGTCCATGTTCTAAATGGTATGACAAAAGGGGGGTTCGAGGCCTTTATTTTTACTAATTTTTTTATTAATTTTTGAAGGTTGGGATAGGAAATTTATGCTACAACTAATAAGAACTTTGTTGTCTCCCTAAAAATAAAACCTAGAATACATTTAGATATTATTGAAGATGAATCACTAGGGTGAGGTGTCAAGTGTGCTTTCCCCACTTTGTTAAATTGTGCCAATCAACACCCATTATGTCAGCCATCTCATCTCGTTTCTCTGCCCCTGAGATATTTCACCTTGGGCGCATTAGTAAATTGTTAATGAAAATATCCTTTAATATTACTTGTCTCGCGTGGGACCCATGCCATACATACTGACCTTATGAGTGGTCCACATGTTATCCCACATGGTTCCTACTTCCACATCTGCATGTTGACTTAGCTATGGGGCCTTTGGCCAAAAACACCAAAAATTTGACTTTTATCCTAAAAACTTTGACTGGCGGTATCTTTTGATCCAAGAAGTCTTTTTCATACTTGAACATACTATTGCAATGATTTTTATAGTCCATCTAATATATTTCCAAATGAAATTGAGGTGATATTTTATGTTTAAAATGGCTCTAAATATTATGAACCTTAGCCATCTTTATCATGCTTTGTGATGCCACTTTTATCAATTCTTGTCCATCCACAATAACAAAACTATCTAACAATCACTATGATATTGCCTACAACTTCATTGAACACTTTTGACATCAATGAAAATACTTTCTAACAATATCCCCCTTTTGCATTGATGGAAACACCTAAACATTGCTACTAATCATTAAACCAATCATTGAAGAGGGGTCTGTAAGAATCAATGATGGTAATAGGGAAACACACACAACAATGTTTTGATAAAGTGTTCATTACCCCTGCTCAACAAAATATGCTTGAATTTTTTCTCATTGATGTCAAAGGTGTTCATTAATGTCAAAGGTAACATCATGGAGATTGTTAGAATGTGCTGTTATTTTGGATGGATTAGCATTGATAAAAATGGCATCGGGAAGCATGATAAAGTTGCTTAAGATTCCTACTATTTGGATCCATGTTTAGTTCAAAAAATCAACTCAATTTAACATGGAAACTATTTATATAGACAATGCTCAGAAATAGCTTTCCATTAGTATATTGGAGTTTGAAAAAGGCTTCTTGGATCAAAATATATTGTGGATCAAAGTTACGAGGATAAAAGTCAAAATTTTGGTGTTTTTGGCCAAGTCCTCCATAATTTTGTTAGCATCCAGATGTGGCAAGAGAAGGCATGTGCGAATGTAGGTGGACAACTCATAATCTTAGGAAGGATTACATGGGTCCCACTTGGGACATGTAATATTGGCGGATATTTTCCCTAGCGGTGTACTAATGTTCGCAAGGTGAAAATTCCCATGGATGGAGAAATAGGACATGGTAGATGCAATAGGTGTTGCTTGTCACAATTTAACTGAGAAAGGAAACCAAACTTGACACATCAACTTAGCAATTCAACTCTAGTGGGACGTGAATGTAGTCCAAGTTTTATTGCCAGGGAGATGGCCTTGGGAAGACATATTTTGAATTGAAAATGGATCTGTTGCAGCCAAGTTTTAGTGCACTACCACTTTTGGTTGAAAATCCAAATATAGAAAAAAATCAACAACTTTCAATTTTTTGAATCATTCATGGTAGGAACATGCCCTCAATCAGTTTACACCATATAACCATTTCCTGAAGGATAGTCTTAGTCCCCGATCTCATTTCCCCAGCCATTACGACTGGAGTGCCTTCATTTACCGCTGATGTATTTATGTTGGGGTTACATGTCATGGTGATATGTCATTGGTGGCCCCACCATTTTTCATTATTCAATTCTGATTGGCCTATTGCACCAATTATATGCCACCATTTCTGCCACCTCCTCCTAGTTCCTCATCACCATGGAGATTAAACATGCAACTTATTCAAAAACTATCAAGGCTAACTCACTTGGGTTATGTGTCCTACCATTTTGACCTATTTTCCACCATTATGCCATATTTCCATGTATCACTCACTCACTAGTGTCACGTGTCACCCATTTTTGGCCCACTTAGCGACTCAAAAATTAAAAATCGACAAGCCACATATCACGCCCCTATTAATGCCACATCATACTGATGTCATGATGCCAATGTGTCTCTTTTGTCCAATAAGATCATGCTAAGTGTCCTTCCTTCATTTGGTTCATGTTGTGAAGGGTATGACAGAAGGGGGGTTTGAGGCCTTTATTTTCATTATTTTCTATTAAATTTCAACAGTTAGGATAGGAAGTTTTTGCTATAATCGATAGGAACTTTTTTGTCTCCCTGTCATTGTATCTAAGGCAATAAAAATTGGAGTACCTTAAAATCCTTCTAAGGATGAATCATTAGGGTGATGTGTTGAGTGTGGTCCTACCACTTGGTTGATTTTTTCCAATCAACACAGACTACGTCTGCCATCTCATCTCGTTGCCCCATCCCTAAGCTATTTCACTTTAGGCACATTAGTAAACCATGAGGGAAGATATCCTTCATGATTACATGTCTTTGGTGGGACTCATGCCATCATTCCTAAACTTATGAGTGGTCCACTTTCACACCCACATGGTTCCTCTTTCCACATATGCATGCTGACACAGCGAAGGGGCCCTTGGCCAAAAAAACCAAAATTTTGACTTTTATCCTTATAACTTTGATCAACTTTATCTTTGGATCCAAGAATCCTTTTTTAGGCTTTAATATATTGTTGAAAAGGTCGTTTTTGTCTATATAAGTTGTTTCCAAATGAAATTGAGCTGATACTATGAATTCAAAATTTCTCCAAAGATTGGGAACCTTAGCTACCTTTATCATGCTTCCTGATGCCACTTTTATAAATGCTTTTCCATCCATAATAACAACACTTTCTAACAACCACCATGATACTACCTTTGAAATCAATTGAAACCTTTGACATAAATGAAAACACTTCCTAACAATCTCCTCCTTTTTTATTGATGGCAACACCCTAACATTGCTACTAATCATCATATCAATCATGGAAGAGGGGTATGTAAGAATCATTGATGACAAAAGGGAAAGAAACTCAACAATTCTTTGTTGAAGTGTTCATTACCCTTTCTCAATCAAATATTCTTCAATGTCTTGTCATTGATGTGAAAGGTAGTATCATGGAGATTGTTAGAAAATGTTGTTATTTTGGATGTACAAGCATTGATAAAATTGCCATCAGGAAGCACGATAAAGGTGGCTAAGGTTCCTACTATTTGGATCCATATTTAGTTCAAAATATGATTTGAATTTAAATAGGAATGCAACAAATTACAAATATAACCATAAATATAGAGATGCAACAAAAATAATACCTCATTTCATTATTGTAAAACACTGAAATATGCTTACAAATAGAAATAGAAATAAACAAGCTAGGGCGATGGTAGCTTATCTCTGAGAAGAGATGTGGTGGCCACATGCCTCTGAACTATGTTATAATGAGGCTCGAAGGCATATTTATTGTTGAGAAACAATGGAAAGCCCTAAACATCCAAAAACCTAACCCTAGAAGATGAAACGCAAAATTGTGGGCCTAGTTTGGGTAAATTGGTACATCAACTTCCCGGGGTCGTAACTTTGGCATATGATCTATGTTTGATGTGCATAGTATCTCGTTAGAAAGATCTATTTGAGAAATACAAATTTTGGAAAATAAACATTGGTCTATTTATCCAATTTTCTCCCATATTTTCCAAAAAATGTTGTTTAGGGCCTCAAAACAGCTCCGAAAGTTCAGGACCCGAAAAACTGCTAAAAATAGTAAATTGTGCTACAATTAAGGAAACTAAAAAGCTGAAAGAAACAATGGTGGGGGTCCAAGTGGACTTGGAGGTTGGGCACCAATATCCACCTAGATCATTCCTCCCCCCTTAGGAAGAAATTTTCCCCATTGCATTGAGTTCCTCCATGAGATGAGGAAACTTATGTTGAACTTGGTCCCCAGTGAGACACTTTCCCTGGTGAAGGAGTTGGCCTGCTTTGACAATTGGATACAGTTGGATATTCTTCTAGCGAGTGTGCTTGATCTGTGTGTCCATGATCTGATCAGTTGCAGCTTGTTCCATGCAATATGGATTTAACTTTGTGGGTGTGAGCTGTTATGCAATGTTGGATGTGTCAAGTAATGGTGGAAAGTATGGCCAAAGGCAGTCCACATTGAACACTAGGTGTAGGCCAAGGAATGGGGGAATGCTAAGCTCAAATTCATTGTCTCCCATAGCCTTGGTAATGGTGTAAGGACCATATTGGAGTGGTATGAGTTTCTGATAGGCTCTGGTAAGGCGTTCCTTTTGCAAATGCAACCAGACTTTGTCGCCCACCTGAAACTTGTGTGGCACCCGATGTTGATCATGTCGCTACTTGGACTTGGCATTTGATTTCTCCAGAATGTCATGGACCTGTTGGCAAATATGTTGGATGTGCTCAATGAGGTTTTTTCCTTATTTGTTTCAATCTGGACATGAGACAAATCTACGTGAATAGTTACAAATGGCATGGCCATATCAATGGGGCATAGTGACTGGAATCCCAAGGCCACCTAAAAAGGGTTGTGGCCAGTCGCAACGTGGAGAGCCCAGTTGTAGCTGTGCTGAACATAGGGGAGGCTCTTATCCCATGTGTGTGGATGCTTTGAGTTGTACATGCGCAGAATGTGTACGATCATCCTGTTCACAACCTTTGTCTGGCCATCAGTTTGAGGATGGAAGGTTGTGGACTTAGTGAGTTTGGTGTCCAGGATCGACCAGAGGCTAGACCAGAATGTACTGAGGAACCTAATATCCTAATCTGAGATGATATACTGTGGGATCCCAAAGTGTACCCAAACTCGTTCAAAGAAGAGTTTAGCAGTGGCTTCTACTGTGATATTCTTCTTGTAGGCCACCATAATGGCCATCTTCAAGAAAATGTCGACGACCACAAAAAAATAGTCATGTCCATTCTTAGTAGAAGGAAGGCCTAACATGTAATCCATGGATATGGATTCCCAAGGTCGACTAGGGGTAGGCAGCGGGGTATGGAGGCCTTGCTTCTTGATGGTCGGTTTGGCAATGGTGCAGGAAGTGCATGATCTGATGTACTTCCTGACATCCTATCGAAGATTTGGCCAATAGAAATACTTCTGTAGTACTGCCACTATTTTCTCAACCCTGAAATGCCTAGTAGCCCAATTGTAGTGTGCTTCTCAGATAATGTTGGCTCGCTCGGTTGAAGGAACACAAATGTCACCTAGGTGGCATAACAGGGCATCTTGGAGGTGAAAGTCTGGAACATGCTCAACCTCCAAGAGTGTCTAGTATATGTGGCTGAATTCCGGGTCACTTTTGTAGAGAAGTGGTCAATCAGAAGTCTCGTGCCCACAAGAGTTGAGAATGGTGGTTAACACCATGATCGGTGGTCGACTAAGGCAATCTGCGACATTATTGGTGTTGCCCTTCTTATACTTGATATTCAAATGGAATTGTTGTAGGTATGTGGACCATTTCTGATGGTGATCATTCTGCAATTTCCCTTGGGTCTGTATGAACTACAGGGGTCGGTGGTTTATGTGGAT
Source organism: Pinus tabuliformis (assembly GCA_031772625.1). Classification (NCBI taxonomy): domain Eukaryota; kingdom Viridiplantae; phylum Streptophyta; class Pinopsida; order Pinales; family Pinaceae; genus Pinus; species Pinus tabuliformis. Next base: position 929,496,847 of record CM062812.1, on the reverse strand, counting down.
GACCGTTTCCTTCTGCAAAATGTAACGCTTCCATTGTCAGCAGGCCTACACAATGGAATACATCTCGTTGTCATAAGTGGGATACTTCTGGACTGTGTCTAAAAGTGTCTCACTATGCTATGCTGCTGGATGCCCGTGTTGCATAAGTACTACCCCAATAGCATAGTCAGAGGCATCTTTCATGACCTCAAATGGTTGTTGCAAGTCTGGTAATGCGAGCACTAGTGCCGAGCAGAGGCAATCTTTCAACTTTGTGAATGCCTTCTGTTGAGACTCAGACCAAAATAATTTTTCTTTCACTCCTCCCTTGGTGACTTGACTCAAGGGCCAAGTGATATGAGAAAATCCCAACATGAACCTGTGGTAGAAGTTGGCAAGACCTAGAAAGCTACAAAGCTCTATTAGAGTGGTTGGAGATCGCCAATCTCGAATGACTTGGATCTTGTTTGGATCCACATGCACCCCCTATTCGTCAATAATGTATCCCAGATACTAAACATGGGTCATGTCAAAAGTGGATTTCTCCAAATTGGCACATAACTTGTGTTGCCGCAGTGTTTGGAGAACCTATCGGATGTGGTGGAGGTGCTCTTCCAATATCCACCTAGATCAAAATATCATATCAATTGCACTTTGAAACTACTTATATGGATAGTTCTCGAAAATAGATTTCCAATAGTATATTGAAGTCTGATAAAGGTTTCTTGGATCAAAATATATTGTCGTCAAAGTTTTGAGGATAAAATTCAAAATTTTGGTGTTTTTGGCCAAGGACTCCACAATTGTGTCAGCATGCAGATTGGCAAGGGAAGACATGTGGGAACATAGGTGGGCCACTTGTAAGCTTAGGAAGGATCACCTGTGTCCCACCTAGGACATGTAATCTTGGCAGATATTTTTTGTAACAGCTTAATAATATGCCAAAGGTGAGAACTCCCAAGGATGGAGCAGCAGGATGTGGTAGATGTGACGGGTGTTGATTGGCACAATATAAATGAGCAGGGGGACCACACTTGAAACATACAACTATCATTTCATCCTTGGTATGATGTGAAGGTACTCCAAGTTTTATTTCTAGAGATATGGCATTGCGGAGACAACAAAGTTCCCATTGGTTGTGGAAAAAAACGTCCCTTCATGACCTTTAAAATTTAACTAAAAATCAATAAAAAAAAGGCCTTGGGCCCTCGTCCTACCATAAAATTGACATAATGGACTAGCCAAAGGAAAACACATGACTTTGGACTGCTAGGCATAGAATTCCCGCACAGCATGTTTTGGGGCTCAAAGCTCAAGTTTTGGGTCAAATAATGTTGTAAGACTCCGCAAACTGTGGGCGCGGAGTGCGAAATGTATGTTGAGTCATAAGGTTGTCCTCCCTAAGTTTTGTAATGTAATGTAATGTCATGTCAGCCCATCATCTATGAACCATGGGATTTTATAAATAAGAACGAGGCTCTAATTTGTAAGGAGGGGAATCGATGGATTGATTAATGTAATGGATGCAATGATCTAGTAGCGGATAAAGAAGAAGTCTAAGTGTCTTGGGTCATAGTAGTAGGAGGAAGAGGCTCTATAGCTGAGTGCTCAGAGGCCTAATAGAGTCCACAGCTAAGTGCATGTACCCCTGCAATTGAGTGCATAGGGAAGAGTTGAGTCTGGAATCAAGGAAGAAGAATAATAAAGAGAAGTTTGATTCAAAATTTTGTGTATCTGTTCTCGTGATACTTCCTGTTTAAATATATTGTTTTCTTTATCGCGTGCACTTATATGAATACTGAGAACTGTTAAATATAACTAGACACATACTGATAAGCTAAGGGATCGATAGTTATTGGGTTGGTAGTAAGGAATTGGGTCATAACATAGATCGCGCCTTGAGCAGGGCTTCGCAGAGGCAGCATTGCAGGCTGTGAGGTATTGATATATGTGCGTAGTGATATGCACAGGGAAAATTTGCAGACCACTGAAAATCATCAGACATCTCTAGGGTGCAGAAACCTAGTTCTAGCACTCTCCCATACTACTTCTGGTGAAACCTCAGTTCGTGCTCCGCATACTATTGCCGAAAGGGCCAGTAGTATTGGGATTTGTTTGGCTAATCACCTCTAAACCTGGGTCAAGCCCCCATAAGCCAAAAAATGGTTTCATTGCCGGGAACAACATCTACATAAGGGATGTCTAGTGCCATGTCACTGGAACCCAACAAAGAAAAAAATTGGAGAGTGGTTGGAAAAGAAGATTCATGAGTTCACGATGCAGGAAAACAGGAATCCGTGAGTATCTAAGGAACAATTGTTGGAGCACTACTTATATACGAAAATCCACGAAATTTTCTTTGCATCCTTTACTTTTGAGATGTATGAGTGGATCACGAAGCTAGTAGATAGTCAGGGAAGGTGTAGGCTCGACAAACCAATCGTGTGGACTCTGGAATTAGTGTGCAAACTAGAAGCGTCAAGAGATAAGATCATGCGAGCAGTGGACCATTGGCTCAAACGAATTATAGGAGAATTTATCATTGAGTTCGCGGTAGATACGACTGTCAGCTACAGTGAGGTGGAACGATGCTTCCTCAAAGGACCACGAGGTAATTATATTAAATTTTGAACACTTGTATTAAGATGCTATTGTGCGAAAAGTGGGTTATGCGAATAAATTAATGTTTGGGACTACGTTATGTGGGAAGATCTACAGAAGTGGAGGTAGTGAAGAATTAGAAACTAGTCCCTTAATTTAACCCTCGCAGGAAAGCAAGGAAGATCTCACGAAAGTTTCTTCGAGAAGTGCAGTTAGTCTAATAAGGCAGTGAATTCCGCGCTTACCACCTCCACCTACACTGCCACCCGTCTCAACCTCCTCACCTCCATCTCCACCCACCCCACCTCTGCCACCACCATAGTTTAGTATGGCGAGTGCGATCAAACTACTGGTATTCAAAGGAGTAGGGAATGAAGATCCGGACCAATTTTGGTTCATGGTAAGGGTGGTATGGGAAGCACAAGGAGTCATGGATGACAATATCAAGAAGGCTACGCTGGTAAGCGCGTTGCAGGATCACACATTAATATGGTACATCAAGCATTTTAATGACCATCCAAACGTAGGAATCACAGAAATCCAGACCATGCTAAACAGGGAATTTAGTAGGCCAAAGTCAGAGACACAATCAATTATCGAGTTTAAGGAGATCGCGATGCTCCCAGGTGAGACCCCTTGGGATTTGGACCAAAGACTGAAGAGTATGATTCATGAAGCCAACATGACTTTGACGGACAGATAACACCACGCATGGTTTGTAGCATCAATAACACTACATTTAAGGATGACGCTGTCACAACAAAAGCTTTCCACCCAGGCTGAAGCTTTGGAGATGGCAATGAGATTACATGAGACCCCTATACAAGACCCTAGTCTGGGAGTCCAAAAATTCCACATGCAGCTGCAAAATATGTGTCTGGAGATGCAGAGTTTGAAACAGGATAGGACACCTCAGCCAGAGGCACGAGAGGAGGTATGGTGCATAAAATTCAAAGGAAAGGGGCATGACAAGGACTATTGTCCAGTGTTCGTGAATTACTTGGCGGGAGGAGGGCCAATGCTATTAAGACCTGAGGCACAAGCAGGACCAAGCATGGAGCCTGCACTATGGTGTGCACTCTATTAGATAGGAGGAAAACACACTACGGATAATTGTCATCTATTGCAGAAGTATACGCAGACATCCCAACAATTGTTTTGTAATTTCTACAAGTCGGTAGGCCATGATGAATGCACATATAGAAGCTACAAACTAATGATGGATCGAACTTCTACCTACAGTGTGCAGATTGAAATGCGAGCCCTCGACCCAAATACAAGAATGGCACACATAGGATTTCAGGGGCACAGATGAGGTCGAGGTGGAGTGGGACCAGGACACTATGCCCATGATTGTAAAACCTGAGAAGGACATCATGTTTGTACTATACTTAATTTGATAATAAGGCAGAAGACTGCCCTACATTGATAGGAAGGCTGCGTGGAAAAGGGGTACTCCAGCCTCCTCTGACTCAGAATTTGCAGATGATGAGGTCTGAGCCGCATGAAGAAGACCCAAATGTAAACATAGTGCTCAAGAGTGGTATGACCACTAGCGATGAAAAAGGTAAGCAGTTAGAAGAAAGTGCACGGGTTCACAAGACCCCTACAAAGGAACCCGAATTTGATTTAGAATGCGCAAAGGAGACATTCATGGAGGCTAAGAAGAGCTTCATGGAGGCCTCCACTTTAGGTAGTAAGGATCAACTAGAACCACGAATGGATCCTTCAATGCTCACTACCTTTCTAGAGACATGCATGAAACTATTACATGAAAGCAAGGAAATAAAAGGACTATAGGAACTTATCACTAGGTGCGCGGGTCAGGAGAACCACGCGTGGTTCAAAAACTTGGAAAGCATGTATTGCGCATAGGAAGAGAAATGAGGTTGACTGTGCAAATCGACGAATATGAAATGGATCAAGTGATCTTGGATCTCAGATCAGACGCGAATGTACTGCCGAAACAAACATGGGAATGCATGGGCAGACCCACACTACAATGGTCTCCTATTCAATTATGAATTGCAAACCAACATAAGGTCTTGCCCATGGGAAGATTGCAAGGCGTAACGGTGGATATTGAAGGTGCGTGCGCACAGGCGGATTTTGAAGTCATAGAGATTGTCAATGACAACAATCCCTATCCCACGATACTAGGAATAGACTAGGCCACCGATATGAATAGAGTCATAAATTTGAAGAAGTGCAAAATGATTTTTGAGAAAAAGTCACTACGCGTAGTAGTACCGCTAGATCCAGCCAAAGGAGTGTGATACAATGAACCGATTCGTGATGATGATAGTGATGACGATATCAATTGCATCTACAAGATAACCATGTGAGAATAGGATTGGGTAAACTTGACTACGGATGGTACGATTTCGTGGGAGCGCGAAAGCTCTTGCACTTCAGATTTAGATGAAGAAATAGAGTGATGGTAGAATCAACTGCATGAAGTAACAACGCTTAATTGCAACATGTTGGTTAGATCACTGCATTGCATGACAACATAATTAAGGGATATGCCTACATATGATGGGTTGAAAGAGGTGGATGAATTCCTGAACAAATTTGAAAGCATAGTACCAAAATAATAGCGGTTTGATGCTCTAAAATGGGCACTACGTGCGACGCCTGCAAGGTGGTGGGGTACACATCAGAGAAGTTTTGAGGACTGGCGCAGATGGAGAAGGATGATGTGCCTACGATTTTGGGAACCACAAATACGGCTAGTAGACAAATACGACAGATGGGATGATCCACATACACACCTCGTGAAATGGACCAAGGTCTATGAGGAGGAGCCACAGCCTAAATAGGTACATTTATTCTATCATACCCTAGATGTCATACCCATGAATTCGTATACTAAGACGGAGCTCCGACATGGTATGAGCAAATGGGATATCTTGCGCAAGGGATTTCTGTTAACTTTCATGTTTGAATATCGTTGGTGGGATACTGTTGATGATGCACTACAGGTAGTAAAATCAGTCATCTTCAAAATACCCTAGCAGCCAATGGAAGTACTTCAGCCAGAATGGGCGACACATCTGAGCTGTGCGCTAGAGTGTTACAACATAAATGTTGAAGAGGATGATGAGGGCCCACGAAATATTAACATTCCAAAAATGGAAGGATGTCACGAGATTCGAGGACTATCAATTGAGGATCCCAACATCACCGCACCACTAAAAACAAAGCAGATAAACATTGGAACAGAGGCGGAGCCGAAGTATGCAATGCTTGGGGACTATTGGGATGATGCATGATGGATAAAGTCATTGAGTTACTCCGCGAATACCAAGACTTGTTCTCGACCAAAATTACGGACTTAAAAGGGATCATTGGCAACTTAGGGATGATGAAGATCACCCTGAAACCCGACACGAAGCTAGTTAAGCAGTGGCCTTACCGCTTGAATCCAAAATATAAAGAAAAGGTTCATGAAGAATTAGACAAAATGCTTGTAGCCGAAATTATTGAGCCAGTGGAAGAATCCAACTGGGTGAGTCCTATGGTAGTACAGGAGAAAAAGCAGAAGGGTGAAATAAGAATATGTGTGGACCTCAGGAAGCTGAACGATGCCTGTGTACACGATCCATTCCCAACACCGTTCACAGATGAAGTACTGGAGAATGTTGGTGGTCAGGAAGCATACTCATTCACAGATGGGTTCTCAGGGTACCATCAGGTCAAGATCACGCCGGACGACATGAGAAAAACAACCTTCGCAACAAAATGGGGCTGCTTTCAATACACGTTATTTCGTTTGGACTGAAGAATGCGCCAACCATATTTTTGCGCATCATTGTGGCTGCATTCAAAGAATACATCCACAAGTTCTTGGAGGTCTATCTAGATGATTGGACTATCTTTGGATTAGTTAAGCACCATGTAGCAAGCTTACACTTAATGTTGGATACTTGCCACTGACACGAGATTGCACTGAACCTTAAGAAGTGCACATTCCTCGTTCCGTTTGGAAACATTTTGGGACATGTGGTCTGCAAATAGGGACTGATGGTGGACCCTGTGAAGATTGCCATTATTCTAAATTTGGAAGCACCGTGGAGTGTTAAACAACTACGTGCTACTTTAAGACATAATAGATATTATAGGAAGTTCATAAAAAATTATGCCCAAATAACAGCACCAATGGAAAATCTATTTAAAAAGGATGTTACATATTTCTAGAATGACGATTGCATGAAGAGTTTGGATATATTGAAGCAGAAACTAGCCTCTTCTCCAATCGTGGTCTTCCCAAAATGGGATGTGGAATTTCATGTACATGTTGATGCATCGTGTATTGCGCTGGGAGTAGCACTCACACAAGAGGGTGCAGAGGGTGTGGATCACCTGATCGAGTTTGCAAGTCAGAGGTTGTCCAAAGTAGAAAAGGACTATTCCACCATTGAGCACGAGGGGTTAGTGATGGTGTGAAAATACTGACACTATTTACTCGGAGGACATTTCAAGATGTATACTGACCATTCTGCATTGAAATACCTAGTCAATAAACCTATTTTGGGGGGGGCGCATATGCATATGGATCTTACTATTCCAAGAATATGGTTTTGAGGTCATAGTCAAGCTCGGATGCCTGAACGCAGGACCAAATCACTTGTCATGAATTGAGATGGGCAAGGAACCCATGAATTTGGAGGAGGGACTAACTGATGCACAACTCTTTACAGTGTGCAATATGGACAGACACTTCAAATATATAATCCATTTTCTGACAACAGGGACGATGCTGAAGGAATTCCCATTCCAATAGAAAAAGGAATTGGTGGTGCGCGTGGCGGAATTTTCTGTCATTGCGGGTGATGAGCCTCCAAAATGCGTAATTTATTGGGCTCATTTTTCCTATTATTCTCCATAAAGCTACCATTCTTCATATTTTATGCATGCTTTTGAGTGTATTTATGTTAATTGGATGAATGAGAATAGTCACTTGACCATGAAGGCTAATATGTGTTTATTGCAGATTTTTGGACAACTTTTGGACCAAGGTCAAGCATTTATGAGCCATTTGACAGCCAAATATGAGGGAACAAGGCTGAGGATTCATAGGAAGGGTGTCTCCTACACTAAATGTCCCTTCCTCGAGTTCTCCACCATCAGCTCGGAGTTTAGCAGCCCACCGAAGTTGATTTACAAGGGTAGCCGAGCAGCGTTTGTGAAGTGGCTGAGTACTTGCAGTTTTGAGCAACCAAGCCCCTTGAATTAAGGAGGACTATTGGAGGTCCTCGTGGTGCATAAGTAGGAAGGCTTCCAGCCTTCGTAGTTTAATTTTTGAACATTTTGTATTTTGCACTTTAGTGCTGCTTTGCCTTTCAACTCATTTTGGAGCTTCTGTTGTAAAACAATTCTTTTGTGACATGGTTATTTTCTGAGTAATGGAAATCGGTTTCAGTTCACATTAGCTCTGAGCTTCTTCTTAGGAGCCTATAGCTCTTGGGGTTGGGCCCAACCCAAGTGCTAGGTCTTCCTCTGTGTACTGTTATATGTTTTTGTTTTCTTCATAAAATAATTTCTGCTAGTAGATTAAAATCTTGCTTGGTTACCTAGGTCATTTTTGATGATTAAAGAAGCTTTTCATGTTTTAGAGTGATTCGATAGGTTGGTAATAGAAAATGTCTTCAAAATAGGCCATCAAGCAACCCTGGATCTCACCTCTCCCTCCTTGGGACCATGAGCTAAGACCAAGGTGTCCTTGCTACCATAAAAACACTATTCTTGCTTCTTCATGCAATTGCTAGTGTTAGTTTCTCTGTTGCAAAAGTTTATACCAGATGCGATTACATGCTTAGATCCATTCTTGCTCGGTTTTCATAGTTATTTCACATTATTTTCTACCAATGAATTTCTGTTCATCATCGTTGCTGGTTCCTAGGTCAAAGTAGGTTAGAATAGCTAGATATTTGGTTTGCATGGTCTTTGTTTGATCAGTTTCAAGAAATAGTGTGTAGAACACATACGATACCTCCCTACCTACCCTTCCTCCATCAATGCAACCTGCTCCATCCCCTAACTCAGATTCTGGCCCTTCGCTTGCCACATTTTCTCACTTTGACCTAATTTCCATATTTTTGTGCAACATTGCTCTATCCATCCTTGAACAAATCCAACCATCCTCATCACTTCTCAGCTTCATTTTCCAGGTCCTAGACCCATCCACATCCTCATCCAACCTCCATATCCACTTTTTCACCTTTCTTCCACCATCAACCCTTCAAAATGCCCTTTCGGAACATCCCATAGAACATCCTGTAGAACCCCTGCAGACTTCCTGGAGAAGATCACGTGAGCGGTTTTTCGAGGTCTGAACATTGCGAAACTTTTTGGAAGGGTGTTAGGGACCCCTTAGGCCCTCTTCTTACCTCCCCAACCTCCTGCAAGCACCTACCCCATTTCCTTTCGCCAATCAACATCTACACAGTTAAAAAACAGTTAAAGCACATGCACATATGATTTTTACAAAATCATTCAAAAATACAAAAAGATGTTCCTTTTCAGATTTCACTTCAGAAGTAGCTTAGAAACATGCACTTTACCTCCCCAAGAGTCAATGGTATCCCTTTCTATAGTCTCATCCTCTTTCTTTTGCACCAGTAGCGATAGTCAGTAAAAATAGGGTTTGTTAGGGTTTGCATTTCCTTTCAGCTTTCAGCCTCTTTCCGCAAGTAGATTAGCTTCCTTTGAGTTACTTTCATCCATCATAGTTAAAAGCTTCTTCTAAGAGCTCATAGAAGTTGGCTTAAGCTCCTAGCGGACTTGTGCCAGCTAATCGAGTGACAGCCTGCGGTAAGAGCTATTACCTGTGCATATAGCACCGTCACTTCCAAGTTTGTTACGAACTACTGAGTTGATAAAAGTAAAGAAGGGAGTCCTAGGAGTCGCAGCATTATTGCTGCAATACTGAAGCCCACCATATTTTTGGCGACATTGCCGGGGAAGCATCAGAGTATTTGTGATTGCTGCTTTTCTTCTATTTTCTACTTCAATCTTCTGTTAAGTAGTTTATTTCAGCAAGCGTAGAGTAGTTGTTTCATTTCCATCATGCAATTTCATTTCCGCAAAAGTAGATTAGACATTTCTTGCTTTCATTTCATTTTAGCAAGCATAGATTAGGAATTTCCTGCTTTCATAGATTAGCATTTCAATTCTGTAATTTCAATTCTGCAAGCGTAGATTAGCATTTCAATTCCGCAATTTCAATTCTGCAAGCGTAGCTTAGCATTTCATTTTTGCAATTTCATTTCAGCAACATAGATTAGTCATTTCCTTCTTTCATTTCAATTCTGCATTTTCATTTCAACAAGATAGATTTTTGTTAGTTGCAGTTCATTCGCTTTCAGTTTTGCAGGTACAAGCAGAAAAAACACCAAAACTCCACCAAAAATATTCCATTTCATGCCTCATAGGAACAGAGACAATACAGGGAAATTCTTACCCAACACCCCCACCACATCACTGAGTCACCCTTCTCTCTTCTTCGGTGGCAGTGATCCAAAAGAACCTATAGGTGAACCTCCAGAGATATACGAAGATCATATAACAAAAGAAGAGCAAGAAAACATTCCTCTTGAGACCATGGCTGAACACAGAAACAGTATAGGAGATGAGGAGAGAATAGAAGGTGCCTTTCCCATCCGAGAGACCAACGAGGACATGAAAATGAAAAACATAAGTCCCTTAGCCTTACCTCACTTCCATGGATTGACCACTGAAGACCCTGATACCTTCCTGTTTGAGTTTTTTGTCCTTTGTCGAACTTTTGACTATGCAGAAGACAAGAAAAAGTTGAAACTCTTTCCCTCTACCCTCAAGGATGCAACACTACACTGGTTCATGGGGTTACCTGGAAACAATATCACAACTTGGGCTCAGATGCAGCAAGCCTTTAACAACAAATACCGGGACTACTGTAGGTCAAAGGAAATGAAGGGAGAGATCTTTCGGATGACCATGGGAAGTGATGAGTCTTTAGAAGACTATGAAGGTTCCAAATAAAAGGGCCAGTTGCACACTTGACCCCGAATATCTAAAGCTTGTTCTGCTCCAAGGAGTCCTTGAATACCTTCATGATACCCTCCATTTACTAGCTGGAGGAGACATCTACCAACTACCTTATGAGGACATAAAGATTGTGTTTAGAAACCACTCTAGGGCAGCCTGGAAAAGAGGTAGGGGGAATCCACTTTCAGCTAGTGCCACCTTCTCCAAGTATGAGTTTGTAAATCAGATGGAAGACCTCAAAAGTGAGATGAGACAAACCATTGCCATGCAGCTGGATACTTTCCGAATCCAACAGATGAAAGAGGAAGCTGAGAAGGCTTTGGCCATCTTTTGTCCCAGATGTACAAGGAAGCATCCTAAGAACGAATGTCCATTTCACTCAGTGGAGGTATGTTTCATTTGTGAGGAAGACCACCCCACAAAATAGTGCCCAACCTTACCCAGACTTAAAGCCATGTACCAAGGGGCTGAAGGAGCCACTGAACCACTCTACTTCCTCAACCAAAGGAGGCCGCGTGGATCCAAATCTTACTAGTAGGGGATGAAAGGGACATCCCAAACTTATACAACCCCAACCAATCCACTCACATGCCTTCTTAGGGCCCCCCTGCTCATCCTTCCTGGTCCGTACTTTCTCCTTGGTCTTATCCATCTCAATAACATACTTAACCTGTTGCTCATTCATTTCACTCTCATTTTCAGCCCCAACCTCAATGGAATGCACCTCAACCGGGGTGGAGAGCCCAATACAACTCTCCTCCTGCTATTTTTCCTCCACTGCTTGCTCAACCACACCCATTACCTCCTGCTCCTCCAAGACAACCCCTGCTCCTCCAAGAAAACCCCAGATGCCTGCTCAACTGAACCCGAACCCCAACAACAGACAGGCCCAATAGGTATACACTGGAGAGACGACAAGCCCTACCTATGCTGTGGAGATTCAGGAGATCAACCTTCGATCTAGAAAGGTCCTTCCAGATCGCCAACCTCCTCCCCTGGAGGATGAGGAAAGGAAATAGGAAAATGAACCCAAAGCCATTCCACCCTTTCCCGAGAGACTAACAGTAACCACGTAGCCAAACCCAGAGGAGACTGAACTTCTAGGAGAACTTAAACAGTTGTGTGTGAAAATCCTACTTCTCCAGGCCATAAAAGATGTACCAATCTACAACAAATTGATCAAGGAGAAGTGTTTCAGGTACCCAGGCAGACGCAAGAGAGATGCCCCAACTATCAATGTCATAGGACAACTATCCGATCTGATGTTGGGGCAAATAATCTCTCCAAAATATTTGGATCCTGGGAGTCCTATAGTTGATGTCCACATCAATGGCACCATAATCCCTCACACCCTGATCGATCTAGGGGCTGCCATTAATGTGATGACCAGAGACACTATGCTCAAACTCAACCTTCAGAGTTCCTTAAGAAATACCTTGACAATACTACAGTTAGCAGACTGCTCCACTGTGACTCCCGAAGGGATTGTGGAAGATGTCCTGGTTTCTGTTGATTCTTGGGAGTACCCTGTGGACTTTTTGGTCCTTCAGCCAAAGGCAAAACTCACTGGATACCCCCTCATTTTGGGAGGGCCTTGGTTAGCTACTGTGGATGCTTACATCAGTTGTCGAGCTGGGAGCATGATCATCAAGAATGGGCCTATGTCCAAACAGCTAGTCTTATATCCTCCTGCCCAACCTCTACTAGAACATGACTTACCTCTTTGGTTGGAGGAGGAAGACAAGGATGAAGTCTACTCTGCACCAGTGTGCACAGTGGAAGCCACCCGGGGAGGTCCTCAAACTGAGGATGACCTAATTGAGAATTTGATTCAAAATCCACCTCCCAGTGTGCTGTCATTAGAGGAGTTGGTGGAAGATACCCAAGCCAGCACTTTAGTGGACCTCTATGTGGCTGATCTGACCTCTCCGAGAGTAAAGAATGTAGAATTTGGCCCTGAAAGAACCTTGAAGATCATCTCATCCTTATCTCCCTCTCAGGAGAAGGAGCTGTGTAGCTTATTGAACCGCCATTTGGATGCTTTCGCTTGGAGATATAAGAAGATGAAAGGAGTCCATCCGTCGGTCTGTACCCATCACATTTACATTAAAGAGGATTGTAAACTAGTCAGGTAGCCTTAGAGGAGAATGAATCCAGCCCTTAAGGACATTGTTAAAGAAGAATTGCAAAGGTTGTTAGATGCAGGATTCATCTACCCCATCTCGGACAACGAATGGGTTTCTCCTTTGGTGCTTGTGCCCAAGAAAAATGGGAAGTGGAGAATCTATGTAGATTATCAAGAACTTAACAAAGCCACCAAGAAGGACCATTTCCCTTTGCCTTTCATAGATCAAGTGCTAGATGGGCTGGTAGGGAAGAAGTTCTTTTCTTTCCTAGATGGGTTCAGCGGATATAATCAGATCCGAATGAGCCCAGAAGACCAAGATAAGACCACTTTCACTTGTCCATGGGTACCTTTGCCTATTGGGTCCTTCCCTTTGGGCTATGCAATGCTCCTGCCACTTTCCAGAGAGCAATACTGAGCATATTTGCTAAGCTGGTTCATGATTCAGTAGAAATCTATATGGATGACTTTACTCCTTATGGGTCCAACTTCCAAGAAGCATTAACTAACCTGGGAAAGTTTTAACCAAGTGTATTGAAATGAACCTATCCCTCAGTCCTAAAAAATGAGAATTCTTGATGACTGAAGGGATTGTGCTAGGTCATACAATCTCTCAGCAAGGATTATAGGTGGATCCTAACAAAGTTGCTATCATCCAAACGGTTCCACCTCCTCAAAAGGTAAGAGATGTTTAGATTTTTCTAGGCTTAGCAGGATACTATAGAAGATTCATTAAAGATTTTAGTAAGCTAGCCTCACCATTGTTTGGTCTTTTGGGGAAAGATGTTGAGTTTAAATGGACTGTCAACTGCCAAGAGGCTCTGGATGAGTTGAAAGATATGCTGGTAACTGCCCCAATCCTGAGAGGTCCTAACTGGGCCCTACCTTTCCACATCCACACTGATGCCTCGATCAAAGCCGTAGGGGCAGCCTTAGGAAAAGTTGAAGAGAAGCTACCATATGCCATATACTTTGTCAGCAAAAACCTATCCAAGGTAGAATTAAACTATACTGTGACCGAGAAAGAACTCCTAGCTATAGTCCATTCCCTAAACAAGTTCAAACACTACATCACTGGTTATCCAACATTTGTACACATTGATCATGCTGCGATAAGGTATTTGATGAATAAACTTGAGGTGAATGCTCGTATCATTAGATGGTTACTTTTATTGCAACAATTTGACTTAACCATTGTTGACAAGCCAGGAAAGGAAAATGTTGTTGCTGATTTCCTGTCTAGATTAGATTTGCCTACATGTGAAGAAGGGACGGTGGATGGCCAGATGCCAGATGAACACCTATTTGCTATTTTAGTACTCTCTCCATGGTTTGCTGATATAGCAAACTACTTGGTCTCAACACAGTTCCCTCCACACCTACCTTCAAAAGAGAAGAGCAGAATTGTGAGGAAAAGTGCCACCTTTATTTGGATTGGGGGCAACTTGTTTAAACATGGCCCAGATCAGATCCTAAGTCATTGTGTTAGGGAGGAGGAAGTTTTTGACATTCTCGTAACCTGTCACGATGGACCCTGTGGAGGCCACTTTGCAACAAAAAGGACTGCCTTCAAAATTCTACAAGCAGGCTACTATTGGCCCACTCTTCATTAAGATGTCAGAAGATACATTAGCCAATGTGACCAATGTCAAAGGATGGGGAAACCGACTCCGAGGGATGAAATGCCCCTCCAACCTCAAGTGACTTTTGAGCCATTTGAGAAGTGGGGCATGGATTTTGTGGGTCCTATCAACCCTCCTTCAAAGAAAAAGTCTTACATCATTGTGTGCACAAACTACCTGACAAAGTGGGCAGAAACAAAGGCAATCAAGGTAATGACAGAAGAAAAAGTGACTGAGTTTTTAAGGGAAAATATCTTCTACAAGTTTGGCTACCCAAGAGAATTAGTCATAGATCAAGGAAGTCATTTCACCTCTAACTTGATTGAAGACCTGCTCGCTCATCACAAGATCAAGCATAGAACTTCCACCCCTTATCATCCGCAAGCAAATGGGTAGGTGGAAGTCACTAATAGGGCTTTAGAAGAGATTTTGACTAAAGTGGTGAGTAGCAGCAGAAAGGATTGGGCAGATCGCTTGGTTGAGGCCACCTGGGCCTACAACACCACTTGGAAAACCACAACAGCTTTCACACCTTATGAGCTGGTCTACAGGAAGAAGGTTGTATTGTCCATAAAGTTTGAATACAACACATTAAGGTTGGCATCTCAGCTGGACTTGGATCTCAGCCATGCGCAACAGGAAAGGTTACTATAGCTAAATGGATTAGTTGAACAGAGAATGCAAGCCCTCCTCCACTCAAAAGTAGTTCAACTCCAGAGAAAGATATGGCATGATCGGCAACTTAACGAAAAGCAATTTCAGCCAGGAGATTGGGCACTATTATATGACTCAGGATACAAGGATTTCAAAGGGAAGCTGAGGACAAGGTGGCTGGGACCATATGCAGTGGAGAAATGCAACAACAATGGTTCAGTCCTTATCAAGACCATTGATGAAGAAGCAATCCCCATGCTTGTCAACGGGCATCGATTGAAAATCTACAGGAAGCCCCTTTCCAAGTAGGAGTTCATTGAAACTCTGGATAAATCAGTGCTGGTAGTGGAGCAGGGCCCTGTCTCTACTCCACCCACACCTTGATCATCAAAAAAAAAAAAGAAAAAAAGAAAAAACAGAAAAGAATAAAAATATCCTTGGGTGAAAACCTCTTAGAGGCGCCCGGGGCAGACAGTGAGGGTGAAAACCTCCTGGAGGCGCCCTAGCTGTCTCACCAAAAAAAAAGAAAAAAAAGAAGAAATAGGCCTAATTTCTGTTGAATAATTGCAGGTTGCAGGGAAGACATTGCAGGTTAGGAGGGTCGCACAAAACAAGGACAGAGGTCAGCAACAGGCTGCAAGCATCCCTCACAGACACTTCCTCCATGACCACTCCCCTTTCCTAGGATTTGATCACATTCGGGTTAAGATTTCACCTTCTACAAGAAGTTTTGGGCCTTCTACAGGAAGTTCCATGTCTTCTATAGGAAGATCATGTAGAACCTTCAGACAGGCCAAAATTGATCTTGGAAGGGAATCCGAAGGTTAGAATCTGCCTGCTAGGCCTACAAACACCCTTGTTTTTGTCCATCACCACATGTCACCCTATTTCATCTCTTTACACCTCCGTTGCACCCATCCTGTTATTTGTTCCTGCACAGTCACACAAAAAAAAAACCTTGTTTTCCTCATACTGCCAGCAAAACCTTTTATTGACAAATCAAGAGCAGTTTTTTCACTTACCATACCTGTCAATCTCCATCTAGACTCCTCGGCATCCGAACCCCTCGACAACAGTATAGCCCTGCTCATGTTAGCTTGCATCCCAGGAGGAGAAGCAGCTACAGGAAATCCTACAGGAATCCTATAGCAGCCAATCCCTTTGGGAGACATACTCTCGAGATAGGAACAGCCGAAAAAAACAAAGGAAACATGCAAAGGGATCATCTCAAATGAGAAAATATCGTCAGCAGCCGAAGCGAAGCAAAATTTGTGCATGCAGTGGTAGAAAACGAAGGAATGGGTTCCAAAACCCGTCCATGCAGCATCAACGAAGGAAGGAATGGGTTCTAACACCCGTGCACGAAGCAACAACGAATGAAGGAGTGGTTCCAAGACTCGAAATCTACATAACGTGGCCGTGACCACACAGGTAAGTGTCTAAACTCATTCGTCAATTGCATAAACTATATTTTAAGAGCCGCACGCCTATGAAAATGGTTCGGATTGAATGGAATCGGTGGATAGTAAACTCGCCACCCTCGGCTAGTTACATAGCCTCGTGGGATCTGAACGAGCCAGCTACATTCAAAATTTTTGACGAGGTGTGCAACCAACACGTGTGGAGTGTCCATTCAGGAAGAAATTGTCGAGACTGGTAGTGGTGGCGGTAGTTAACGGCAGAGGGGAGGTGATGGTAGTCAGAAACATGCAAAGAAACTATGGCCGTGACGTCGGATCAATGGTTCGGTCTAGCCACCTCATCTCCTCACCACGAATCATGCCGCAGTTAATAGATGCTCGGTTGAAAGTCACACCACCTTCTGTTCATTTTGCACTTGCAATGTCCTCGGCTGAAGTACGTGTCCTCCGCTTCCAAAAACTGTTAACTAGTCGTCCTCCACCGGTTTTTCTACCTGTTTTCGGGAATCTCTCACATATCGTGCTTGCTCAAAGTCACAAAGACATTCTATAGGAACCGGGGGGTCTTCGATAGGAAGGGTTCTACAAGAAACTGTGCACAGCTTTCTGGAGCATAGAAGCCTGTGATTTTTCTTCGTCGAATTTGGAGCTCCAAACGAGGTAGGCTCGAAAATATCTTCGATGCATGGTATGATCTGAAGAGGTGGTGAATTGAACGGTATCAAATTGGGGAATTAGAGAAAAATCTTCCTGGGAATTGGAAGTAAAATGTTTGCCTATGTTGCACTAGGTTTCTCAGTTGTTTCTACATCAGGATTCTCCTCCACGTTCCTATTTTTAAAATTCTCCTGTAGGGAAGATATGCAACTATGGGGGCCAGCCTGTGTATGAAAAATTTTGAATTTGTATATCATTATGTGTGCTAAGAAGAAAAATTGAGCTCTATACTCTATCTGTAGAAACAAAATTCTTCCTCTCATAAACATACAGCTAAGTTTTGGGCAACAACAGTCTTGAAAACCAGGGAATAGTTGCTAATTAATATTGGATACCCAGGAAATCCCTTCTTGAGTTCAGGGAGAAAACCATAAATAGCGTTCCTTTTTCTGATCAAAGCATAAAAAAGAGCACTCTCACCATGCTAGGGGGATTCATAAGGAAAGAACCCTCGGACCCCAGCAAACTGCACGAGCATCCTGAGGTGGTGGACCTTTCACCCAAGCCAATTGGATGTCATTCTTTGACAAAATTCGGGGTCATGACGAGGAGATAACAGAGGAGTTTTTAATGTCCTTGAGACCTCAATCAAAGACACAGGCCACAGTTAGTTTTAGGGATTTGACCCTAGAATTTACCCCTGAGCTCATCAGTCGTGTTACTGGTCTACCATTAGGGCTCCCTTGGAGCAAAGAAGAGAGTTCATTGGGCCAAGTTGCCAAGAAAACATTATTCCTACCTGAGGAGCATCCTGTAGAAGACAAAAACGGGGTCAGAAGAACTAGCTTTCCTCCTCTCTGGAGTGAGGTCAGTTTCCAAATTATGAAGTACATTACATGTGAGGGGAGGTTTAGCATTGTCTACAGTTATCATTTCAGGTTGTTGTGTGAACTATGACATGGAATTGATTTACCTCCAGACAAGAAATTGAGCATCCCCTATTTTCTTCTTTAGTCACTAATTGAATGTGGTACAAAATTGAATGAAGGGATCCCAGATCAGTTGGCCCATCATGGGCTCATCAAGCTATTAGTGGAAGATGCCCTGCACAGCTACACTATTCCCATATCTTGGGAAATCTTCCGAAACATGTCTCGGGATGATGATATTAGAATTCTAGCCGAAGACATCACCTCATTGAGTAGTGAGGAGGGAGAACACACTGAAGAAGGTAAGAAAACCAATGGTGAAGGAACACAGGACATTCAAGCGCAACAAGGACAGTAAGCAAAAGGGGGAAAGTTCCAGATTGCTGAGCCTAAAACAGAGGAAGAAACAACAACACAAACACTAAGGGAAAAGAGAATGCAGAGGAGAGCAGCAAAGGCAGAAAAACCCCAAATGAAGGTTGTCACAGCCAAAGCAGACACACAGAAACAAAAGGGAAAGACACATCCTGAAATTGCCGCAATACAGACAGAAATAGTTGACAC
Organism: Pinus tabuliformis; assembly: GCA_031772625.1. Lineage (NCBI taxonomy): Eukaryota > Viridiplantae > Streptophyta > Pinopsida > Pinales > Pinaceae > Pinus > Pinus tabuliformis. The sequence goes on along the minus strand of CM062812.1, from coordinate 929,478,264 downwards.
AGGGACTTCTATAGGAAGCATGGAAAAAGAACAGCAAAAGGAGAAATCACCTGAAATATTGGAAATGGAGGCAGTAGTTGTGCTTGCCGCCTTAAGCGCACCTCCAAAACAAAAAGGGAAGAGAAAGAGGCAAACCTCCATGTACTTTAAAGCAAGGAGGAGCACATGGATCAAAGTGGGCAGACCCCGTCCACAATCAAAGGAGCCAATTTTCATTAAGGACACAACACCAAAACCAAAAGAAGGGTCTCATTCAAAGATATTTGTCACCTATGAATGAGGAAGCCCGAAAACCTCCACCTGGAAAGAGAGAATTAAGACGATGGAATCAAAGACATCTCTACAGGAAGCTGAGAAATCTCTACAAGAAACTCGGGCTAAGCTAAAAGAGACCGAGAAATTGGAGGAAAAGGTGGCCAAACAATCATAGGAAGAAGAAAAGATAGAGAAAATATTGGAACCAAGCCCTCAGCCTAGCTTGGGCTCATACTATAACCTGTTAGAAGCCGGGAAAATAATTCTCCAGAAATTTGCGGTGCCACTCTTCTTTGCACTGGAATAAGAAAGAATTAGGACTCACACTTGGATGATGGTTGCCAAGTACAAGGGTGTGGCAGACATAGGCCACCTAGAAGAACAACTCAAGGAGTGAAGGAAAGAATTGGCCATGGTGAAGCATGTGAGAAGCATTCAAAGGGCCAAACTACAGGAAGAGAACGAGCTGCTGAAATAGCATCTATGGCTACAGGGACATTATAAGGAAGACATGCCCTCCATTCTAGGAGAACAACAGCAACAGGAAAAGCCTCCAACAGACAAAGAAACCTCTGATGAATAGCATAGAATGGACGGGATGCAGGCTGAGGTTGAGGCACTAACAAAACAACTACAAGAGAAGGAGTTACAGGCAGCAGAGGAAATAGAGTCTGTAAAGCAACAGGTACAAGAGAAGGAAGCCCAAATGGCCTGCACGGCCAACTGGGCAGTAGAGGCCTTGCAGTGTAGGCAACCTACCAAGTCATATGCCTTATATCTTAAAGATCAATGGTTGCAGTTCCAGATTAACACCTTGGCCCAAAGGGGCACCATTCCATTTCAAAATTACCATCAATTCATGACTTTGTGTGACAGTAGCTCAGCAGAAGATAAGGCCAAGTTATCCAAATTCTATTTACACAACTTGGCCCTTCCAAACATGACTCTGTGGGACCCCAATGCTACATTGGGAGATGTGCAACTTATGGCCATGGCCTCTTGGTTAAATCATGAGGAAAAGAGGGCAGCAGAGATTCAGAATATTATGAACAGAGAGCTAAGTGAACCACTCATGATCAGGGCAGAACCAAAGGATACATCAGCTTTAATATATGCCCATTAGCACCTGGCCAACAACCCTTAGGTTTTACCAAATTACATTGAATGACAAGCTCAAGCCATTGCTCACTTTGAGGACATGGAAAGACTATTGGGGGATAACTGCATTCATGCTTGCACAAGGAGGTGGAACACACTGCCCCACAGTCTGAAAATAAGAGAATACCACTCCCCAACCAGGATGAGGGAGGCCTTGGCAAGGATACTGTTATAGACATTTTTGTGCCTTACAACATTGAGCATGAAATGTCCATAATCCAAGGGATCCAAAGTCCCTAAACATGTTGTTCCTACCCCTAGAGGAACAAGGCTAACAAACCACAGCAATTCACAAAAGTTCTCCACTAGAAACTGCTCAAAAACAAGTCAATTCAGGCTCAATTCAGAGGCTCCACTAGCTGTCTGCGCTGAAATGCAGAGATTGCACTGGCTAGGTGCACTGCAACGCAGGTAGAAGCACTACCAGGGTGCGTTGAGCGGGAAGTGACAAATGGCACGTTCATTCAACGAGGTGGAAAGACCCTGGAAGCTTCCAGAATCTTCTCCAATGACACTTGCCTCAAGGAATTCGACTAGTGATGAGTAAGAGGCTCTAAGTCTCCAAGTGGAAGCAAGAACTAATAGAGGGAGAGGACACTAGTCAGATCTCAAGCTGACTCATCCTCTCTCCAAACATCTATATATGGATCTCTCCTCCATGAGATCTGGAGGCTGGAATTTTGTTATTGCAAAGAATTTTTGTTGGTTTGAGATTGGAATCATTGGGTGCTTAATGCTTTGAAGGGAGGTGAAGATAGGAATTTCATTTGCTGGGAAGGAGATGCTGGATTAGAGCCTTCTTGGTTGTATCTCTTCCTGAACCTTGTTATTCATCAATAAAGCTATCTTGGTTTCTCCTATATGTTGATGTGTCTTTGATGTATGATTGCATTAGTATGTTTAGTTTATTTCTAATCCTGAACTAGTTATGAATATGAATCTGTGTCTTTGTGTAGTGTTCTCTTCTTGTGATCTTTCAGGAACCTGTTGAAGCTGGGCGAGCGAGAAGGCAAGTAGCTGGGAACTCTCAAAGAGAATAGAAACTGGATCGAGGGACAGACGGAAGACACCGGTTAGTCCATCCATCTCTCTTCATTCTTAATTCATAAAGGAAGAATACTAGAATAGCTGTCTCTGTTTGTTGCTAAGGCACTGTCACCCTTAGGTGGATATGATCGTCCTGCATAGGAATTTTTCCCCACAACAGATACCCCTCTATAAACATTCAATGCAAAATCTATAGGCCAACTGGATCGGCCTAAAGTTTAGTCCTCCCTTGCTTTTAGGACTGCTGGAAGGAGTCAAAGAAGAAGAGGAACACAGGTAGTGGGAGGAAGTAGAAAGAAAAGCAGGATTTAATGACCGGGAAGAAGACATCACCTCGAAGGCCTGGGATGTGAGAGAGGCAGTCAAAGCAATCAAAGATGATGAGCTGGATTAGTTGCACAGAGGATAAGCAACCCATTTAGCAGGGGGGTGATGATGAGCCCAAAAAATGGGTAACTTATTGGGCTCATTTTGCCTATTATTCTCCATAAATCCACCATTCTTCATATTTTATGCATGCTTTTGAGTATATTTATCTTAATTGGATGAATGAGAATAGTCACTTGACCATCAAGGCTAATATGTGTTTATTGCAGATTTTTGGACAACTTTTGGACCAAGGTCAAGCATTTATGAGCCATTTGACAGCCAAATACGAGGGAACAAGGTTGAGGATTCATAGAAAGGTTGTCTCCTACACTAAATGGCCCTTCCTCAAGTTCTCCATCATCAGCTTGGAGTTTAGTAGCCCACCGAAGTTGATTTCCAAGGGCAGCCGAGTAGCTTTTGTGAAGTGGCAGAGTACTTGCAGTTTTGAGCAGCCAAGCCCCTTGAATTAAGGAGGACTGTTGGAGGTCCTCGTAGTGCATAAGTAGGAAGGCTTCCAGCCTTCGTAGTTTACTTTTTGAACATTTTGTATTTTGCACTTTAGTGCTGCTCTGCCTTTCAGCTCATTTTGGAGCTTCTGTTGTAAAACATTTTTTTGTGACATGGTTATTTTCTGAGTAATGGAAATCAGTTTCAGTTCACATCAGCTCTGAGCTTCTTCTTAGGAGCTTGTAGCTCTTGGGGTTGGGCCCAACCGAAGTTCCAGGTCTTCCTCTATGTACTGTTATATGTTTTTGTTGTCTTCATAAAATAATTTATGCTAGTAGATTAAAATCTTGCTTGGTTACCTAGGTCATTTTTGATGATTGAAAAAGCTTTTCATGTTTCAGAGTGATTTGATAGGTTGGTAACAGAAAAGATCTTCGAAAAAGGCCATCAAGCAACCCTGGATCTCACCTCTCCCTCCTCGGGACCATGAGCTGAGACCAAGGTGTCCTTGCTACCACAAAAACATTGTTCTTGCTTCTTCATGCAATTGCTAGTGTTAGTTTCTCAGTTGCAAAAGTTGATACCAAATGCGATTACATGCTTAGATCCATTCTTTCTTGGTTTTCATAGTTATTTCACATGATTTTCTACCAATGAATTTCTGTTCATCATGGTTGCTGGTTCCTAGGTCAAAGTAGGTTAGAATAGCTAGATATTTGGTTTGCATGGTCTTTGTTTGGTCAGTTTCAAGAAATAGTGTGCAGAACACCTGTGATACCTCCCTGCCTACCCTTCCTCCATCATTGTAACCTGCTCCATCCCCTAACTCAGATTCTTGCCCTTCGCTTGCCACATTTTCTCACTTTGACCTAATTTCTATATTCTTGTGCAACATTTCTCTATCCATCTTTGAACAGATCCAACCATCCTCATCACTTCTCAGCTTCATTTGCCAGGTCCTAGACCCCTCCACATCCTCATCCAACCTCCATCTCCACTTTTTCACCTTTCTTCCACCATCAACCCTTCAAAATCCCCTTTCAGAACATCCTGTAGGACATCCTGTAGAACCCCTGCAAACTTCCTGTAGAAGATAACGTGAGCGGTTTTTAGAGGTCTGAACACTGTGAAACTCTCTGGAAGGGTGTTAGGGACCCCTTAGGCCCTCTTCTTACCTTCCCAACCTCCTGCAAGTGCCTATCCCATTTCCTTTCACCAATCAACCTCTGCATAGTTAAAAACAGTTAAAGCACATGCACATATGATTTTTACAAAATCACTCAAAAATACAAAAAGATGTTCCTTTTCAGATTTCACTTCATAAGTAGCTTAGACCCATGCACTTTACCTCCCCAAGAGTCAATGGCATCCCTTTATGTAGTTTGATCCTCTCTTTTTTTGCACCAGTAGGGGTAGTCAGTAAAACTAGGGTTTTCTAGGGTTTACATTTCCTTTCAGCTTTCAGCCTCTTTTTGCAAATAGATTAGCTTTCTTTGAGTTACTTTCATCCATCACATTTAAAATCTTCTTCTAAGAGTTCATAGAAGTTGGCTTAAGCTCCTAGCAGACTTGTGCCAGCTAATCCAGTGACAGCCTGCAACAAGAGCTAGTACTTGTGCATATAACACCATCGCTTCCAAGTTTGTTACGAACTACTGGGTTGATAAAAGTAAAGAAGGGAGTCCCAGGAGTTGCAACATTATTGCTGCAATACTAGAGCCCACCAGCGGGGCACCTATACAAAATCGAAAATGATGAGATATTGTGAAGATACATACCTGAATTTGAACGAGGTCAGATCCTCGTGGAAGCACATGGGGGCACCACAGGAGGAAACTATGCAGGATGCGCAACCACACAGAAGATTCTTCGCACAAGGTTATGGTGGCCAACCCTGCACCAGGATTCAAAAGCGCACTATAAGGCTTGTGATATATGTCAAAGCACTAGAAGACCATCACAGAGGGACGAGATGACATTAAATCCACAAATTACATTGTAGCTATTTAGAAAATGGAAATCGACTTTGTGGGACTGATCAAACCAAACGGAAAGAAGAGCATGTGCTACATCATCAATGCGATGAAGTACCTAACGCGATGGGTGGAAGCACAACCAGTCAAATACTACACGACTGTTATGGCTGCGAAGTTTCTGTTCTAAGACATGTTGACTCGATTTTTCTATCTGAAAATCTTAATGACTAATTGCGGAACACATTTCTTCAATGAAACCATTAGCGTGCTCACAGAAGAGTTCCAGGTGTATTATCAGAAAAGTACACCGTACTGCCCACAAGCTAATGGGACAGTAGAGCATTCAAAAAAATACTAGAGACTGCACTGACCAAAGTGTGCAACACACATCGAAATGACTGGGACCTACGCATGCTTGTCGTACTATGGCCTTACAAGACAACGTGTAAGAAATTGATGGGACAAACACCTTTCTGGTTAGTCTATGGCACGGATGCTGTCATGCTAATGGAATACATCACACCTAGTCTGCGAATAGAAATGCTCATAGGCATGACAGACTGCAAAGCTCTGGAAGAAAGGCTCACACAATTAGAAGAAATTGAGGAAGAACAGTTTTTGGTTGGATTTCATCAATAGGTACAAAAGTAGCATGAAAAGGCCTACCACGACCTCCATATCAAGTTGTGCATCTTCAAGGTAAATGACTTATTGGTACTGTATGACAGTAAGTTTGAAAAATTTTTGGGAAAATTCAGAATGCACTCGCTGGGACCATATGTGGTTAAGGAGGTCATAGATGGAGGTGCGGTCAAGCTAGTCAAACTAAATGGAGAACCCTTCCCAGGCAAAGTAAACGGCAGTCACTTGAAGCCCTACATGGGTGGGCTGGCTATCTAACTAACTGACCAAAGCAAAGTCTTCCTAACCTGAGGAGACAGACAAGGGCACAAAACTATAAACATAGGCAACAAATGTTGGTACAGAGGTAAGGACACAATTTAGACACAAAGGCTTCAGAAGCAAGAATGCAATAGGATTAGCAGGTAGCAATGCAGTGCGTTGCCAATATTCAGGCCGTTCGAGAGCAGTTGGAGGGAATCCATGCCAAGATCGCCGCGCTGATAGAGTGACTCCAGGGTGAGTCACGATGTTTGTGTTGGGGGTTTTTTGGGCATAGAATCCCCCCACAACATGTTTTGGGGCTCAAAGCCCAAGTTTTGGTCAAACAATGTTGTAAGACTCCGTGAACTGCGGGGTAGAGCACGAAATGTATGTTGAGTCATAGGGTTGTCCGCCCTAAGTTTTGTAATGTAATGTAATGTCATGTCAACCTACCCATGGTTCATAGACCATGGGATTGTATAAATAAGAACGAGGCTCTAAGTTGTAAGGAGGGGAATTGATGAATTGATTAATGTAATGGATGCAATGATCTAGTAGCAGATAGAGAAAAAGTCTAAGTGTCTTGGGTCATAGTAGTAAGAGGAAGAGGCTCTGTAGCTGAGTGCTCAGAGGCCTAGTAGAGTTCGCAGCTGAGTGCGTTGACCCCTGTAGTTGAGTGCACAGGGCGAAGTTGAGTCTGTAATCAAGGAAGAATAATAATAAAGAGAAGTTTGATTCCAAATCTTGTGTATTTGTTCTTGTGCTACTTCCCATTTAAATATATTTTTTTCCTTATCGCACACACTTATATGAATATTGAACATTGTTAAATATAACTAGACACATACGAATAAGCTAAGGGATTGACAATTATTGGGTTAGTAGTAAGGAATTGGGCCATAACACGGATTGTACCTCGAGCAGGGCTGCGTGAAGGCAACGTTGCAGGCTGCAAGGTACTGATAGATGCGCGTAGCGATGTGTGCAGGGAAAATCTGCAGACCACTGAAAATCATCAGACATCTCTAGGGTGTAGAAACCTGGTTCTAGCACCCTCCCATACTACTTTGGGTGAGACCTTAGTCCGCGCTCTGCAGATTGTTGCCGAAAGGGCCAGTAGTACTGGGATTTGTTTGGCTAATCACCTCTGAACCTGGGTCAGGCCCCCATAAGCCAACATGGAAAAAGGAGGTACAGTGGTAGCATGATGTCAACACAACATGGCACTAATAGGTACATGATGTATAGCTTATAGATTTGGCATTTTTGAGTGGCCAAGCAGGTTGAAAATGAGTGACATGTTGAACTAGTTACTGAGTGATACATGGAAGTGTGGCAGATATGTCATCAAGGTATGACACATAACCTTGATGAGTTAACCCTAGTAGTTTCAGCATGAGTTGCAAGTTTAATCTACAAGGTGACAAGGCACCAGGATGAGGTGGTAGATATGCTGGCACAAAAATGGCATAACAGACCAATCAAAATCATGTAGTGAAGGATGATGGTACCACTTCGAACACATCACCATGACACATAGCCCTGACATAAATAGCTCGATCATAAATGTAGATGATCTAGCGAAAATGGCTATGGAAATGGGATTGGGGTCTAAGACAATCCTCGAGGACTCGGTTGTATGGTGTAAAGTGACCGAGGGCATGGACCTAGCATGAAAGAGTTGGTAACATTGAAATTTTGCAACTTTGTGTCATATTTGGCATTTCATCCAAATGTGGCAGTTGACTAAAACTTAGTTAAAATGTGCATGAATGAGTTAGAATCTATTTAGCGACATAGAAAAACTTGGTGGTATATTTGGAAATTTGGCCAAAATATAGAAATTTTCTAGATTTATAATAATAACCAAAATCACAGGTAAATCCTATAACATAATAGAATTGTGAAAATCAAAAGATTAACTTAGATTTTGAGATTAAGACAGTAGAGCGGAGAATGAAGACAATTAGTACACATCAAGATAACATACCTGAAGTAGAAAAAAAGAATAAATCAAGATCAAACCATCAGTTAGTCGAGGAATGTGATGAACTTAACTAAAGTTTGAATTCCAAAAATATCACCTTAGAATTCTTTATAAGAAAATTTGAACAACCAAGTTAGTGGTTTTTGGTGCAATGATATGTAAAATGTAGTATGCATCAAGGGTGAATTAGAGATTAGATTTGGTGTTTAAAATATGTGTAAGAATGCAAAAAAATATTGGTGATATTGGTGATTTGAGGTGGTTGATGGATGTATGTAGAAAGGTGGTATTTTAAGGAAGTAGGAAAATAAATTATCTATGCAATAAAGGAATTAGGTTGTGAAAGAGATGAAGCAATATTATTATATGTAAAGGTTATGTTTATTTGATTTGTAAAATTTAATGTAAGAGGGATAAACATGGATAAAAAGTGGATACTTGCACTTTAGGTAAATTCTTCTATGTGAGTAGGTTTATGAAGAGTGTCTCAGGGATGGGATCCTCTACATGTGGGTTCTTGCAAACCAATGAGTGGGTGCTTCTTGTAAGCTAATTTTTCTTTTATAAAGGAGTGTGTTCTTCATGCTAGTGGATGCTAGTAAAAAAATTAAGGGTAGTAGCTCCTATTAGTGGTATATTTTAAATCAGGGGTAGTAGCTCCTTTTAGTGGTAGATGATAAATTAGGGATAGCATCTCCTTTCAATGGTAGTTTATAAATTGGGGAGTGGTATCTTCCTTTAGGTGGTAGCCTGATAAATCTACAAGTATAATCTTGCAAGGTAGTGATGAAATATCAAGTTGTAGCTTCTCTCTATAAAAGGAATGAAGAAGAATATTGATGTCTTTCTATTTGCATATGTCTTTGTTAATGGTTATTTTTTTTCACATGACTAATTTATGAGGTTTATTACATGAGCAGTTATGAAATGTCTTGAAAGGTTTAATTTGGAAATAGTTGTATAATTTTCTTACACGAGTGATTCACCCCCTCTCTCAGTAGTGTCTTGGTTTCTAACAATTGGTATGAGAGCTCCAAGGTTCTTCAAGATCAGTTTAATAGCTAGAAGGAAGATCAATGATAATGAAAAAATAGGACTTGATTAACCCAAATGGAGTGCCATTTTTAATGGGTCAAATCGTCCAACTCGAAATCTAAGAATGGGAATCTACCTACAAGCTCTTGATTTTGATATAAGGATATTTATAGAAAATGGACTAATGTTCAATGACTATAATGAGAAATCCAAGTTAGAAGTCATGAAAGGATTGTGTGATTTCTTATGAGACTACTAAAGAGATATGGAATAAGTTGTATTCCATCTATGCTAAAGAAATTCAAGTTATTGGTGATATCAAGAGGCCTTCTCTAAGGAATGGAATAGAAAAAGATTCAAAGAGTATTGAAGATCATGAATTAGAAAAATAAGATGCATCCCTTGTATCAAATCGACACCTTACTAACAGGCACTCAAAATATTCAAAGGAGATGTAATCTACAAGCAAGTTGTTATTCTATTGTTGTAGAAGAATAGAGTATCTATCTTCTAGTTTTTGAACTGCAATTCATGATAGTTGTTCATCTATTAGTAGTGAATAAGGAACTACTTTGATAGAATTAGCAGATCAAGACACTACTTAAGAAGATATTCGATGCACCTATAGTGGAAAGGTGGTTAGAATATCTCATGTGTTTATAGAAGAATCCCTAGACTTAACAAATGAACATGTTATTGAAGAAATTGTAAGTGAAATAGACACTATTTATGAATCTAGTAGCTCTTATATTGAGTTGGAAGATATTGAGGAATATATATATATATATATATATATATATATATATATATATATATATATATATATATATATATATATATATATATATATATATATATATTAGAAGGTCTCTTATATCTACTTTTGAGGAGATCAAGGACCTTGAAGACATAAAGAAGAAACTCGAAGCTAAGAATAATATATTAAAATATCAGTTGTGTTAATTTTAGAAGCATGAAAATACTTCTAAATCCTTGTTTGATATTAGAATTAGCCAAAGTACCCCTTATGTTAAGACTGATTTGGAACCAAAATGAGAATCAAGTAAAGAAATACTTGAGAAGCAAGGAAATCGGGAAGTGAAAGGTAAGAATCCCATTAGATGTTTTTATTGTGGTAAAGCAGGGCACTAAGCCTCTAAGTGTCCAATACAGAAGAATCAACAACTACAACAGAGGAATAGAAACATGGTGTTTCAACCACAACCATGAATTGATCAGAGAAGTAATTCAAACAACCACACAAAACAAGTTTTTCCACTCAAGGACATAATTTGCGAAGGCCCAAAAGAACTAGGAATTCAAGTATCAGTCCAATAAATTAATTGAATAGAGGTGTTGGTGAGAATTTTACCATAATGACCGAGGGTTTGACAAAAATATGCCAACAAAGGGCTCATCATAGTCTAGCATGATGCTCGAATTACCAATCTTCTAAAAGGGAAGAAAGTCTCTCTCGAGGCGTGACGAGAATTTATAAGTAATGTTTGGGTTTAGGAGGTGGAAAGATATATTTACATTAGTTAAAATATACATTAATATCATTATCATTTTCATATGTAATGAGTAATTCTTGCACAAAAACTAAACAAACACATGACATCAAATTTAAGATGACATCTTAAATTTTTTGAAGTAGGCACACAATTACTTTCACATTGATAATTCCACACAATAATATATGCTTATATATTTAGGCCTGATCAATATTAGATATATAGATCCATATTATCTAGGAAGGATTTGGTCATAACTTGTCCCAAAAGTATCATTATAATTTCGAGAGTAGAACAAAATTACAAAGAAATTCATATACAAAATACATGTCCTAATTCTGGCAGCATGTCATACCTTTCTTGATCTCCCTTTCTGGTGAGCCCTAGTATTGCCCCAAGAATGTTGCAACTCCCAAGGGATCCTCAACTCAAATTCTCAAACCGTGGTTCGTACAAACTTAGAGGTGACAATGCTATATACTCAACAGATTGCATTCCACTCATGCCACCCTCAGTCATGACATTAGATCAGAAGTGCTCAAAGACCATTCCTCTTACTGAATCAAATAAATTTTTTGTGATGAAGTTAGAATTGAAAATTAATTCTAGCTATGAAATTTTAAATTCCATTGACTCAACTTGTAGATGTTAAGTAATCAATTCATGAAAGGAAAAGGGCTAATCTACTTGCAAAAATAAAGCTATTTTATCATGCAAAATCCATCAAAATACCAAATCTACTTACATAAAGGAATATATTTTATCTTGCATAATTCATCAAACTACCAATTATAATTTCATGTATCCTCTACATAGGTCACACTTTCTTCAAAATTAGTAGCCTACTTGCATCATACTTGTGATAAAAAGACTAATTCTACTCTGTTTTGTAGTGAAGAAAAGGAATGGTTGGAGTGTCCTAGGACCTTCCCCTGATCATAAAATCACAACTGGGGGTCATTATTCATCTTTACTGAGAAAAATTTGCAATAGGGATCAAAACCGATGAAGGAAAGTGGTGCTACAGGCTTGCTACAGGTGGCTTCTACAGGAGGTCTTGTATTGCTACAGGAGGGTCTGTAATGCTATAGGAAGGGTTCCGAGTGGCCTTTGAGGGTGATAATGATGTCTTCAGGGTATGGATAGGTGGATGGAGGTTTTGAAAAATGAAGGGAGGTTGGGTTGAACCCCTAGCCAAGCTCAAGACCTCTCAGAGGTCTCTTTTATACTAGAATGAGTGCTCATGATGTACTTAGGAAAAATGACTTAAGGAAACAAAGTTGTGGGATATAATTGAAGGTGGAAAGAGAATATGCAGGATTTGAATAAGGAAGTGGTGAAAAATCCCATCCCTACAAATAAAAAAAACCCCACAGCCAATCACATGCATAAATCCATTTATCATTAACAAAATGAGATAACCTATGATGGAAAAAATGAGTTGAATTTAAATAATATCAATTTAATGCCATAACACTTATCTAATCACCAAAATGACTTCTAAGCTATATAAATAAAATGTAAAACATCACAATAATCATTAATCTATTTCCAAGGAATCATAAACACAATATTTTTGGACTAAGGTTATGAATCCTTCCACTCATTCTCCCATAACAGAGGTGATGTAGAGGCTTGCAACCACATTTTTTTATAGATTAATCTCTACTGAAATGAAAGAAACAATGATCTGCTTGGAATCGAGAAGAAAAATAAGTAGAAAAAGAGGGACCAAATCCTCTGGGTTGGGCACAAACCCTAGGGCATCAACTCTCTCAAACTAACTTAGATGCAACTTAAAATACAACTCTCGTTATCAAAAAGTGCAGGTCTCATACAACACATAAAATTTAAAAGTAACAATGTCAAGCTTCAAGCTCAATAGCTACACCTAGCTATACAAAAAACATTAAAACCTAATGAGCTCTTCATCTTTTTTATTATACAAAAGGGCAGGTGATAGCAGCTCCCTTTAAATAAGGAGTGATTCCCTCCTTGATCTCAAAAATTGTGGTTCTTGTCCCTCTGGAGCTTCACTTGGACTAGGAGTCACTTGACTACCAATGAATTTGAATTGGTGAGAGAGGATATTGTGATCCCGAGTTGAGCTAGGGATCTAAGGAGGTGGATAAACCCGCTAGATTCTATCCTAGTTGTCTCCATCAATCCCTTAGATAGTAATAGCCTAAAAATTCTTTTTTTTCCTGAAATTAAACCACATCAAGCCACATACTATGAAAAACACCTTTTACTCCTCTAACTAATTATAATATAACAAAAAAATTGAATTAATGTGAGAGAAGGATAGTTTTAAGGCTGGAGGATGGCATAATGATCTTCGAAATATACCTATTGATAGGACTCATCATCACCCCCCTGATCAAGGTGTTGCTTATCCTCTGAGAAACTCAATCATCCATGTGAAGCTCTTTCATGGCCATGGGGACCTTCCTGACATCCTAAGGCTCCTTAGATGTTGTTCCCTCTTGTGGGTAAAAGCATGCATTCATTTATATCTCTTTCCACTCCCTCTACTCTTTTTCTTGATATTTTCCTTCTTTTAAGCCTAGTAGCAAGGGTGGATTGAGTTTGAGTCCTATCCACTTGATTTTCATCCTATGCATGATTCTCTTGTACAATGGTGTCCTCTCCAAGTTATTTCTTGTCCTTTCAAGAGAGTGATACTCTCTTATTTGTAGACTATAGGGTAAGGCATGGCATCTTCTCTAGAAGGCCGACAAACTTTCTATTCCAAATATTATAAATGTGACTTTAAAGTGTCAAATGGCTTTCTCTTTGGTAGCAACGTATTTGGGTACTAAAGAAACATCATTGGATATGAGACTATGATTTCTAAGGACAACCTTAGGGCTCACTAACTTTTCTCTGATATAAAATGGTTCCTTGTCCTTTTTATCTATTACCTTTTTCACCTCCTCAGCCCTTGTCTCCTCCTGATTTAACTAGGATTCTAAAGCCATTAGATGCATGTATCCCAATCTTGAACTAGGATCCCAAAAATTTAGATTTGTCGAAGTGAGATTGTGCATATAAAATTGAGCTAATTTTTACCTGTCTTCCATGTTAGTTCGGATGAAAAACTCAATAAACTACATATTCTCCTCAAGAGGTAGAGATCGATATTGTGCTAGAGTTTTGATTTGGAACTGTAACCATTGTTCTTTGAGAAAGAGAATATAAGACTTTGATGGCTTCCTGCATTGAAAGGCTTCCATAAAGAGACATTTCATGGTGGATAGTTGGGTTTCTTTCTCATACAACCTCTCTTTCAACCATATGTTTTATGCATATCACTTCTCCTTCATAATATACTCCCTTAGTCTCAAATCACTTAAATTCTTGCCCATTTCAGTGACCTTCTCTTCCATGATGCCCAAATATTCCACATTCCTAGATTTAGCAATATGCATCCAGCAGTGGGTTCTACATATGTCTATCTCCATCTCATAAATGAGTGGGATTAAAATAATTTCAAGGAAAAATCCTTCCTCCAATAAATTTGTAGTTTTGGGTAGTGGCCTGAGTCCTCGCATTAAAAATGTGGCACAAAATCTAGAGTCATTGGTACAAAACTACCAGGAAATGTCCCTAGTCACACACATGCCTTATTGTGGGAGTGATTACAAGGTCTGAGTCACATGAATGCCCATTTCAAGGGAGAAACTAAGTCTTTAATGAAACAAAACTTCAGTTTGTCTAAGGGGATGGTCACCTTGATGGGTTGGATGGCTCTTGGGGGGTTTGTTACAGGTGTAGAAGGTCAGGTTTCTAAGTTACATCAATCCCACTTCCTTAAATTTTACTTAGGGAGTTGAATCATATCATAGTAACACTTCATCACATGTTTACTCTGGTTGGTCGGTTACTTAGGTAGTTGTTGGAGGAGGGTATTATAGGCTTATTGGGTATATAGGTGAAGCAAGAAACTCCACTAGGGTATTTTCTAGGCTTGCTGGTAGTGGAGAAATGTTTGTGTTCTTATAATGACTCCATCGGGGTATTGTATAGGTCTACTAGGAGTAGAGGAACACTAGAGATGAAAAAACATACTCTAAAAATCTTAAGCTCGTGAACTCCACTACCCTTCCCAACTCAAAATTTTGTGATATCATTGAATCTTATGGTGTCTTAAACTGAGAAAGGTATATAGGGGACCATTTTTATTCATAGTGAAAGTGGGGATACCAAAGTAATTTAAATGATGAATCAATACTCCCTGAAGAACCAATACCCTGCACCAAAGAGTTAGCCAAGGCAGAGAATCTGGAATTCTACCAGTGCGTTGCCAAGTGTTGTCACTACTGCAAAACCCTCAAAAATTTTGGCCTACGCTCAGTTTCAAAGCCTTCTTTGGTCTCATAAATTATCATCGCAAACTTTGAAACTCATTCTGTGTGTTTTCGTGAGGAATGTTTGCCCCGTTTATAAGATAGACAAAATGTTGTATTTTCACATGTTAGCTATCGCATCATGAATATAAGCTTTTTCTAGTCATTTCAAGAGGTCACCTTTGTGTAAATGAATTGTTCTAACCATGTAAGCATCTGTTGCACTCATTTCCAAAGTTTCAAGAAATTTTTGACAAGTGACGACATAGTCATCGCAAAGTGTATCTTAAGTATCACACTTGTCTAAGTTGTTGTAAAGTTGTCGCACAGAGGGAAATGCATTATCATGTGTCCTGGATGATATATGTTGTTGTGTCTTCAAGTATTCTAAGTGTGTGATCATAGTCAAAGTAATATCATTGTTCACTTTAGCCTCACCGATCTCACACTTAGGAATTTTCTGAAAAGATACCTGACTAAGCAATCTAGCTTCACCTGACCTTCTTGAAATGCACACTTTATAGTCTTGGTCATCTAGCTGTGATCTTGCCTCTTAAAACTACGTAACATGCAATTCCTGCCTCCTAGGACTGTTACACTAAAACTGTTTAGTGCCCAATCCTTGACCTCGGCTCCAAGAATTGTGAAATTCCTTCTCCCAGCCTAGACGTAACTGTGCATTGTGCAATAACTAGCCTCAATCTCATCCCCTGAGCCCCTGAGATACACAATTTTGCAATGGCCTAGTCTCCTTGATCTCCCAGAACTACACAATGTGTTCACCCAGTCCTCATCCACTCATCCTATCAACTAATCTATAGAATTGCGCAGTTTTCTCCCTGAGCCTAGCCTGAACTACAAATTGCATAATCTCAAGGCTCAAAGATCCCCCTTGACTGCTTGAACGGCACAAATGTGCATTCACTAAGCCCCTTTTCCATATTTCTATCTAGTTTCGGTACAACCAATGGATCAATATGCACAATCCTATATTAGGGGGTTTTCAGACTGATGTCATCTCATCATGAGCGAATTGCATAAATAAGTACCTTATCATGCTATGGCGAGATAATGAAAAAGGAGATGAAAGAGTGCAACATGCTGAAAGAAATTCTTGTAGCTAAGTATGCAAGTTGGTCATTCAAGAGAAAACAAAGGGACACCCATTTGCAATCACCATTCAAGACTTGATATCATAGAAGATTCCTTATTACCAAGCCATGCACAGGTGAAAAGAAAAGTATTCTCAAGAAGACCCCCAGCACATAGTAGTAGTACTGGCTTGACATTGCCACATCATCAAGAAATCTATGTCAGTAGTGTCATGTCATGTCATACCATGAGTTGTCACATGCCACACCATTATGTTTAATGATGTAAATTATGTTTTGAAAATGGATTGTAAAGTGGACGTCCAAAGGACATGTATGGAATATGAAGAGTCATGCAAAGTTGAAAATTTGTAGGAAGTCAAACAATCATGAGGGAAAATGAAGAGTCATAAGGAAGGTGAAGCATCACTTTCTCATTGTTATATATACACCCTCATTGTAAGATCAAGCGACTTTTCACCTTGGCTCCTCTAGCAAGGTATATGAGAGATAAGCTAGTTCTCTTGAGGACTAAGGAGTGGCTCCAACGCTCCATTATTGCATATAGTGTTGTTCATTTTATACATGTGTCTTGGAGACTTTACTTAATATAAGAATCCCTATGGGCCATCATGTTGTTCATGCATGGATTATGGATATTTGTAAGACTATTCTGTAAATGTTTGTAATTCATGTTTTCTTTCATTTGTGCTAAAGTAGTTGAACTATTTTGTTTATTTTGGTACTTTCCATATTGAGATTGTGCTATAATTTCTATTATCATTTTCACTTCCTCATGGACTATTCCGTTGGATATTAGACAAGTTTGCCTTGTTACATTAGTTGCAATGACCGTTGCATCTCTGTGGACTATTATGCTTGATGTTGTATGGACCCTTCTTGTTCTTGTGTGTCTCTACTAGGGTGGTACTACTACCTCTCTCTTAGAGGCTCACTTCTCCTCCCCTCCATAGTGAAATAACTTTGACATACATATGATTGAACATTCACCAGGAACACCACCTTGCTTTCCGAAGGTGCATTTACACTCCTCTCTCTTGCTAAAATCTAGAGCCAAGACATATATTTAAGATAACTGACAACCGGTCCATATTTCGGATGGGGCTCCTATCCCAAATGATGTGAGGTCTAATTGGGACCACATATCACGGATACCTCTTGAATGTTGGCAGGTCGAGCACCATCAACACTAGTAAATTTTGGTATTACAAGAAACAAAAATGGTCTAAGGTATGGATTTTATTTTGATTTTATATATTGGCGATTTATTCCTGACAAGTAGTGGGCCTATGATCATAAAGAAAAAGAGGGATATCGGTATGAGATATACTGAAAAAATATAAATCTATATGGATTCATGAAATATTTTCATATTTTTACTAATGAGTAGATTGCAACATGAATTGATGTGACCCTTCTGAGCAAGGGTCTGGGCTTATTGGGCACACTGAGCCGACTCTAACCCCCGTCTGAGCTCCCAGGGTGAGGAATGGAGATGTAGGGCTCCTGGGGTTGAGGAATATTTGGATGATAGGGTATCACCCCTATCTGTCACCCATAAGATCAGAGATGTTGCTCCCCTATCATGGTATATGAAGAGTATACCCCAGTTGGCATCTATCATTCCCAACCCTATGGCCAATGGGTGCTAGTTGATTGTGTTTGGCGTGATCCTTGCTAATGATGGTAAGTGGCATCTTGTTCAAGCTAGAGATGCACGTGTTCTACCACTTGACTCTTCAGGGTCATGAAAGGTTGGAAACGTTTCCTGGGTCATAGCATTGGCTCCTTGGTAGTGGAGTTTCGTGGATCATAACATTGGTTCCCCATTGTTAGAATGTTTTGGGATGTAGCATTGGGTCCCTAACTCTCCCTGGTGTTCTTGAGTCTAAGCTTCTTGGTTGTTTTGGGGTCCTCCCTTCTATTGAAGGGATCATCTACTTTCTCTTACCTTTATCAAAAATTTGATCATATGCCTATTTCTCTAAGTCAGTTCCTATGTTAGGTCCCTATAATACTAGTGATTTCCCCATTACTATTGTCATTATGCCCTTATTGTTATTATTGTGCCTCTATTGTCCCCATATTTTTATTAGTGTGTCCCATAGAAGCCCACTATTTTTATTGTTGTTCCCTTATATTATTATTTTTATGTCGGCTTTGATTATATTGTGACCCATTAGACTCCTATATATAGAAAGGAGGTTTAGTCATTTGTATCATCTAAGAATTGTTCATGTGTGTAATGTAAAGGAGATTGAACCCTTAGAGAGGTTGATTTCTAAGGCTTTGATTTATATTTTCTATCTTTTTGTGAGCTGGTTTCATAACATTTGGTATCAGAGGTTTAGATTGTAGGGTTTCATTGCTCCAAATGGGTCATCATGGAATTTTCTCTATAAATTTTTTTCTGCAACATTCTAGAAGATAAATCAAAAACCCATTTGAGCTGAAATCTTAACGATCCTTAGGTCCAAATTTCAGATCTTGTCTCGCTATATTTTCATAGATATGATCTAAGGAATTTAGGATTTTTGCAAGATCCTAAATTATATCCCAAACAAGTGACCTTGGGAAAATCATCATAACTTTCTCTCTGAGTATCAGATTGAAATTGCATAAGAAGTTATAGAAATAGGATAGACTATAGTTTTCCATGAATCGTTTTCAGGTTCGAAGGTTGAAATTGTGACACATGGAACTTCATACAAGTTCGCTTTACTGAAAAGTGTATAATTAGGTCATCTTGGGAGATGGACATAACTCTTTCTTGGAGAATCCAATTTTGATCAAGCTGGTGGCATTGGAAAGAAGACTCAGAGGGCTACCAAAACTAGAAATTTCAGACCTTGGAGATCCGAAATTTTAGAAATAAATCATATTCAATATCGAGCTCCTATAAATTAAAAAAATGTGTGTAGTTTTTTTTTTTTTTTGTTTTAATTTTGCATAAGTTTTGTTTGAAAAAATAGTTTGAAGGAATTCAAGGGGCATACTGAAGCATAATTATCATTAATTGATGCGTTGAAGAAAGAAAATGGAAACACCTAATAAGCAACTTGAAAGCTCTAGCGTGACTGATGAAGAAGAGGAAGAAATGAAACATGATATATTAAAATTACGAGACTAAGTGCAACAAAATTCACTCTCACAAAAAGTAATGAAAGCTAAGATGGATGGTTTAAAGAAAGGCGTGGAAGCTAAGATGGATGGCATGGAAGATAAGATAGACGGTTTAAAGAAAGGCATGGAATCTAAGATGAATGACGTGGAAGCTAAGATGGATGGTTTAAAGAAAGGCATGGAAGAAAAGATGAATGACGTGGAAGCTAAGATGGAAGGCCAAATGGAAGATTTGAAGACATATTTGACAAAGTTTCTGCATGAAATTTTTACTAATGGTGAAAGGGTAGTAAAGGAAACTCCTAACGACAACAAAAGAAATTTTAATCATGATTTCATAGACTGTAATGTTGGATTGAAGACCCACCATGTTCCAAATATCGATATGAGTAAGTTTGATGGCAAGGATCCTGTAACAAGGATACTACAGATGGAGCAATATTTCGATCTCCATGATGTGCAAAACACACAAAAGGTATGCATTGCAACTTTATATTTGGAACCAAATCAGTTTGTTTGGTATCGATGGCTTTTCTCTCATACACAAATTGTCACTTGGGCAATTTTTACAGAAGAAATGATAGCACATTATGAGGATACAAAAAACAACACAACTTTTAGCCAAGTGATAAATCTCAAACAAAAGGGTTCAATGATGGAGAATATTGAGGACTTCCAAAAATTGAATATAAGGGTAAAAGATATTCCAAAGGACCACAGGATTAATTTGTTCATAGGGAATCTAAAGGATAACATCCAACATGAGGTTCACCTTTGGTAACCTGATTCATTGGAGAAGACATTCAGGTTGGAAAAAAAAATTATGGCAACCAGGAAGCCTACCAATCACAACTGTAAAGATGGAAGTGTTGTTACCCCTAGCCTTCCACACCCTACAAGGTTGACACCACAAAAATTGGAAGAAAAAATAGCAAAAGGGTGTTGTTATAGTTGTGATAGAAAATACACTAAAGGTCATAAGTGTGCTTAGAAGAAATTATTTTACATAGATTGTGAAGAGGAGGAAGAAAAGGAACAAGAAACATCAAAAGAAGAGGATATACACTAGGAACAAACCCTAGAGAAAGAAGAAATGAATCTAACCATATCTTGTAATGCATTGCATGGAATTACTACTCCTCGAACTATCAAGATAGAAGGACATATAAAGAAGAAAAAGGTAATAGTGTTGATTGATTCAGGCAGTACCCATAATTTTATTCATTGTAAGACAGGCAAGGAATTGAATATTTTCCTATATCCAACACCAGAGTTTCAAGTGATGGTTTCAAGTGGAGGAACCATAAATTTCTCTGGAAAGTGTCATAATATCAAGCTATCCATGGGAGAATATGTATTGAATAGCCCAATGCTTTTCATTCTAATGGGTGGTGTTGTTGTTGTACTAGGAATCCAATGGCTACAATCCTTGGGTACAATAGCTTTTAATTTTCAAGAACTTTTCATGAAATTTTGTTCGGAAGGAAAGGAAGTTGAATTAAGGGGTATCATAGGGAATCCGGGAAAGATAAACAACTCTAACAGAATGAAAAAGATTCTAAAGAAAGAACAATGAGGCATAGTTCCACAATTATGTTCATTAGAGGTTATACATTGAAATCATATATTTCTCCAGATCTCCAAAAATTCTTGGAGAATCATTCCAAGGTATTTGAGACTCTGAAAGGCCTACAACCTATTCACAATCATGATCATGGTATTCATTTGATTCTAGGAATTTTTCCTCCAAGCATCAAGCCTTACAGATATGCCTATGCCCAAAAGAGTGAAATTGAATGTATGGTTTCATAAATGCTAGAGGCTGGTATAATTCAACCTAGTCAAAGTTCTTTCTTTTCTCCAGTATTATTGGTGCACAAGAAGGATAGATCATGGCACATGTGTTTGGATTTTAGGCAGCTCAACAAGCTCACTATTAAATATAAATTTCCCATTCTTGTCATTGATGAATCATTGGATGAATTGCATTGATCAATTTACTTCACCAAGCTGGATCTTCATTCAGGATATCATCAAATCATAATGAAGACTGAAGACATTCTGAAAACGACATTTAGAACTCATGAGGGTCATAACAAATTTTTGGTCATGCCTTTTGGCCTTAACAATGCACCATCTACATTTCAAGTTTTGATGAATTCCATTTTCAAACCCTTCCTTAGGAAATTTTTGTTACTATTTTTTGATGATATACTAATATACAACAAGTCTTGGAAGGATCATGTTCAACATGTTGACAGGGTGCTCAAACTATTGGAGGAGAAACAATTATATGAAAAAAGATCCAAATGTTTCTTCAGAGTACAAGAGGTGGAATATTTGGGTCATATTGTATCTCATGAAGGTTTTAAGGTAGACTCTAGCAAGATTAAAGCCATTAAGGAATGGAAAATCCCCACATCCATAAAGCATCTATGAGGATTTCTTGGGTTAACAGGGTATTATCACAAGTATGTTAATAATTATGGGAGAATAACAACACCTCTAACAACATTATTGAAGAAAGATGCATTTTCATGGACTCCAGAAGCAACAAAGGGCTTTGAAATCTTAAAGATACAATGTGCCAAGCACCTATCTTAGCTACATTGAACTTCACAAAAACCTTTATTATGGAATGTGACACCTCAAGAAATGGAATTGGTCTTGTTTTAATGAAAGAAGAAAGACCCATTTCTTTCGAAAGTCATCCAATCAAAGGAAATTATTTACACAAAGCTATTTATGAGAAGCAAATTTTGGAAATACTACATGCAGTTAAGAAATGATGACCATACCTAATGGGAAGACACTTCAAGGTAAGAACAGATCATAATAGTCTTAAATACTTTTTAAACAAAGATTATCTTGATAATAGCAGCAAAAATGGGTCACAAAGATGTTGGGTTATGACTTTGAAATCATCTACAAAAAAGGGAAGCAAAATGTTGTGGTAGATGCACTCTAAAGAAAGGATGAGGATGTGGAAGCATTACTTTGCGCCTTTTCTATTATCCAACCAGATTGGATAAACGAAGCTAGGGATGAATGCAAGAATGTTGAAGAAGTGAGGGCACTCATTCAAAACTTACAAAAATATCCCATTACATATGATACATTTAGCTGGAAAAATGATTCTTTATGGTACAAAGATCGCTTATACCTATGTAACAATTCCCAAATCAATTCTTATGGAATTGAACACTTCTCCCTTAGGAGGGCACTCAGGATTTTTAAAAACTTACCACAAGGTTAATAAGGAATTTTTTTGGGATGGCCTTAAATTGAATATTCAAAAGTTTGCGATGAAATGTTTGGTTTTCCAACAAAATAAAGTTGGAACAATTAACACCCCAGGTCTATTACAACCTTTATCCATTCCAAGCCAATGTTGGGAGGAGGTTTCAATGGATTTTATCATAGGTTTACCCAAGTCCGAAGGAAATAGTGTCATCATGGTGGTAATTGAAAGAATTACTAAGTATGCACACTTGTGTGCATTATCTCATCAATTTAATGTCAATACAGTTCCTACTACATGGTGTCATCATGGTGGTAATTGAAAGAATTACTAGGTATGCACACTTGTGTGCATTATCTCATCAATTTAATGTCAATACAGTTCCTACTACATGGTGTCATCATGGTGGTAATTGAAAGAATTACTAAGTATGCACACTTGTGTGCATTATCTCATCAATTTAATGTCAATACAGTTCCTACTACATTTATGGAAATAATTCAAAATCTACATGGAAACCAAAAGATTATTATAAGTGATAGAGATACCATTTTCACTGGAAAGTTTTGGACAGAATTATTTTCTTGCCTCAATACTCAGTTAGCTCCTAGTTCATCCTATCATCCTCAATCTAATAGACAAACTGAGATAGTAAAGAAATATTTGGAAGGATATATTTTTTTCTTTATCTTTGATAAACAAACACAATGGGTCAAATGGTTGCCTCTCGCTGAATGGTCGTAAAACAATTCCATCCATACTGCAGCAAAAATGACCTGATCTGTGGCTATTTATGGATATCATCCACCATCCATCACATCATAGTTAAGATAAAATTCTAAGGTTCAAGCAGTGGAAGAACACATCGAGCATCAAAAACAAGTTCTCCAACTCTTAAAGGATAACCTCACTTTGGTGCAAAATAGAATGAAACAATAGACATATCAACATCGCAGCAAAAGAAGTTTTGATGTAGGTGACTGGGTATTCATACAACTATAGCCATATAATAAATGTCCCTCAAGCAAGCTAAGAAGGATGATAAATTATCACCAAAGTATTATGGTCCATACAAGGTGTTGCAAAAGATTAGTACTATGGCATACAAATCGGAGCTACCTGCAGCTTCCCGAGTGCACCCACCTTTCCATGTTTCATGTTTAAAGAAGGTTATAGGTGACAAGCTCCTAGTTCACAAAATATTTCCAGAATGTGACGAGGAGGAAAAATATTATTGGAACCTGAAGCAGTCACAAAAACAAGAACCTGACAACTAAAAAATCGAGCAATTTCGAAGTATCTCATCAAGTGGAATAACTTATCCGCTGAAGATTACACATGGGAGGATGAGAATTTTATACAGAAGCATCCAGAACTACTCAAGCATTGAGGAAAACACTTTTTTGAAGGAGAGGGGAATGTTAGGGCCCTATAATACTACTGATTCCCCCATTACTATTGTCATTGTAGCCCTTATTGTTATTAGTGTGCCCCTATTGTCCCCATATTGTTATTAGTGTGCTCCATAGAAGCCCACTATTGTTATTATTGTGCCCTTATATTATTATTGTTATGTTGGATTTGATTATATTGTGATCCCTTAGACTCCTATATATAGAAAGGAGGTTTAGTATTTGTATCATCCAAGAATTCTTCATTTGTGTAATGTAAAGGAGGTTTCCCCCTTGAAGAGGCTGATTTCTAAGGTGTTGATCTATCTTTTCTATCCTTTTGTGAGCTAGTTCCATAATAGAACCTTTGCAAGATCAGCCTTGCAAACCTCAACGACCGCCCATGGGGGAAAAAATAAAGATGAGGGGGCAAGAGATCCTATCAAAGTATTTCTCGAGGAGGCCCTCGAGAAACAAAGGAATGCGATGATGGATAACTTTTCCTAGATCCTTCAACGATTTCCCACCGGAGGTGCATCCACATCCAGCAACCACTATGGAGGCTCCACTCCTTTTAAGGGACAAGTAAACTTTGAAATTCCCATATTTGAGGGCCAAATAGATGTAGACACTATAGATAAATGGTTAAATGTACTAGTACAATATTTTTATGTTCATGATTTTTCCAGCTGAGAAAATATTACTTTTTCTCTTCTCAGAGCCGCCCCCCCACATCAAGGACTAGTGGGAAACCTACTGTGAGCAGAAGGATGAAAGTAAAACCTCATTGTTTTCAGCCACACCCACTTGGAACTCATTTTGGGATGCCATCAAGGAGTAGTACTACCCTGTTGGGAATTATGAGGATAAATACACAAAGTGGACAACGCTGCGGCAGGGAAGGGACCAAGATATGCCAGACTTTACCAATGTTTTTCGTACCCTTCGCACGAAGTTGGGCATCAAGGATTCTAAGAAGCATTTGGTACTCAAGTACCGTGACTTCCTACATAGGTACATCCAGGACAAGATGAAGTTCCTAGAGATATCCTCACTCGGCACGGCATACTGATATGCCGTCAAGATTGAGCAGAAGTTTAAAGAAAAGAAGCGAGACTTTGGATTTGAAAATCCAAAGCAAGGAAAAGGTGCCCCCAACCACAGAAGAAAAGAAAAAGCCAAGGTGAGGCAGCCCAAGACAACCTGCTAAAGCCACAAGCAAAGAGAAATACTGTGAAGTTGAAGAAGGACATGAGAAAGTGGTGTCAGTTCCATAAGAGCTCCACTCACAATACAAGTGAGTGTTAGGCCAAGAAGTCACTAGTGGTGGAGATGAAGGCTTCAGAATCAGATGCATGTCCTGACTCTGAGTCAGAACCTGAAAAGGGGAATGACAAATGGAAGCAGATTATTGATGTAGATCCCAATGCCACTGTTGCTACCATGAATATCCAGAACGAGGAAACCGAAGATCCAGAAAAGGAGGAGCGTCTCTTCCACTCCTAGATGTGGGTAAAGGGTTCCCCACTATAGTTCATTGTCGATAGCAGGAGCCAAAAGAACCTCATTTCGATAGAGGTCATGGATCAGTTGGGCTACCTACCACAACATACCCACAACCATACACCATCGAGTGGGCTCACCAAGGACGAGATCTTCGCGTGAGCTAGTAGTGCCTCCTTCCATACGTCATCAAGCCCTTTCGAGATGAGGTATTATGTGACGTTTCTCCCCTTGATGTTTTTGATGTATTATTAGGTCGACCTCCTTCTAAAAGTGAAGGTCCTACCTGTTGTCACTGTTCATTTGGAAAGAGACCCCAAGGGTTCCAAGCCAGACTTCTATAGAGTCAGAAGAAGCTTGATTCTTTGATGGAAGAAGAGCAAATCTATTCTAAGAGAGCTACTCTATCGCAGTAATGAAGAAAACAACATGTAATGCTAAATCACACCATATCCTAATTAACCATTTAAATAGCTATGCTAAGAAAAATTGCTAAATCAACGCTAACCTAATGTTGCTATCTAAGTTACATAAGTAAAGAGAATCAAACCATACTAATGTGTAAGCAAGGAAACTAAACTAAATTTTTTTTCACCTTTTTTTTGGTTTTTTGGTGTTTGCGATGATCGGACAATGTTGGAGTTTGATTGAATAACCAAATCAAAGCTCAGGAGTGGAAGTGTTTAAATAATATGTAGAAAAACGTTCAAGAAGGAGTCAAGTATAAGAGCCATCGAAGATTGAAATCAACGAAAGGAATATGTAATGACACAGAAGTGCATAGAAACTGTTGGATCGGGAAGATCAATTGAACAGGACTAACGGAAGATGAGCAACGAAATCTTATCGCAAGAGATTAAGTGAATAGATGGATGGATCGATCAACGAACAGGATTAACAGAAGATGAGCGACTAAGATCTTATCGTGGAGATTAAGTGAATAGATGGATGGATCACATCAAGTCACATGTCAGCAGAAGGGTGGAAAATGTGTAGAATTATGGAGCGGTCTTCGTAGGTGCTAAGCAGTTTCTCGCCACCCTCAAAGCTATAAGTGGAATTCCTAAATTTTACATGATTAGCATAAGTGCGTGACACGTAGCATGGAAAAACCACTTTTCTCGCGTCCTCTCAGTCGGATATCGGTTGTGCAATAATCCATGCTAGATTGTGTGATAGTTGTTGGAACACGTATGATTTATCAGTGCTGGAGATCGACCAAGCTAGTTGGCGAGCGGGTGACGCAATAACCATTGGATCAAGCGAAACAGATCGATAGTGGAGATTTGGAGTGCCTAAAGCCAAACACTGAAATGAATATAGGTGGTAAGCAATATCTCATGCGCACTAAGAGCTGTAATCAGAATTCCTAAATGTCACGTGATTATCCTAAGTGAGTGACACATAGCACGGGAAAACCACTTTTCTCATGTGCTCTCGGTTAGATATCGGTCGTATAGGAATTCACACGAGATTGCGCAATAGCCGTTGGATCACGCGGGATTGATCAACGGTGGATATTGGCCAAACTAGTTAGCGAGTGGGTGACACAATAGCCTTTGGATCAAGCAAAACAGATCGACGGTGGAGATTTGGACTACCTAAAGTCAAAATTTGAAATGAATACATCGGCTATGCGACACGCGGTTTAACGGTGATTGGTTGGGTTTGTTATGGATCGGATGGTAAGGAAATATACGTGTATAATCCGATTAAGAGGTGATTTATTAGTTTTCTCTTAAGCATTTCATGTTGAAGGAAATGAGAATAGGCTTGAGATCTTATTACAGAAAGAGAGTGATGGAAAAAGATAACGATGAAATGAACCAAGTACTAAATCAAGACGAAAAACTCCAAAGGTCATGCAAGAACTAGATATTTGTGTTTTTGGGGTTGCTGAAGGGTATCTTCCTCAAGTCATGGTCCTAGAGGGAGGAGGTGAGGCTGAAACACCTGTTGAAAACCTTATGGTGTTCTTTTTCTCCTTGCTAACCTGCTAATTGAAAGAATGTGCAAATGAAAGCAAACTAAAACACAACCAATCTACGCTACATTGTTGTAGTGGAAATGCAACTACTTAAGCAAATGAACGATTAAACCATGAATCTGCGCTAGCATATATGTACAATAAAGAGTAGCCTTGGCTGCTAGGGTTGGGTCCTAACCCAAGAGCTTCAACCGTTTGAGTTAACTCAGTGCTAGCTCAAAACAAAACTCATTCTTATTATCAAAACAATGGATTACATCAAAAACTGTCACAAGTCTTGTAGCTCGAAAATAGAGTAAAGTTTCACAATAAAAAATTTGAATCCTACTGTGGCCCTAGGCCTCTCTACTTATAAGTCTGAAGTCTCCAGTGACTTCCTTAAAATTAGGGAGGCTCGGCTCCCAAACTCGAGATAAGCTGGTGTTTTGACTTTCACTTGCTCCACTACCTTCTAGTCCTCATGATTTGGTTGTTTGCACACTGAGCTGATGGAGGGATATTTGAATGGAGCAGTAGTAAATGAGGAGGATTTACCTCCTATAATTCCTATCCCTTGTCCCATTCAAGTTTTGACCAAGGTCTTTGCAAAAATTCGTTGCTTTTATCCTTTAATCCTGCATTAAATGCACATTAGACCACAAAGCAAAATATCCAACTCTAACTCATCTCATAAACAAAATATAATCAAAAGTATGCAATAAGTTGTTAGAATAGTTGGTTTGACTAAGCTAGGAGGCGAATTAAGGCCCATATAATTACCCAATGGTGAGGCTCATCATCACCCCCTACTGAAAGTGTTGCTCATCCTCTAATAAAATTAGTCAATGCCAATGTCCTTCATGGCTCTGGTGGCCTTTCTAACATCCCATGCCTCTGTTCTGGTCTCTTCTTCTTGTTCATAGAAGCCTGATTTCCTTTATACTTCTTCCCACTGCCTCTTTTCCTCTTCTTCTTTTATCCCTTCTAGCATCCCTAAGAGTAGTGGTGGACTGAGTTTTAGGCCTATCCAATTGACCTTCAACCTTTGCATTGGTTGCTTATACATAGGTGTCTTGTTGAGTGCCTCTCTCAACCTTTGAGGGGAGTGATATTCTCTGATTTTCAAGTTGTGTGGCAGTGTGTTCCATCTCCTTAAGCAGGCATGTATACTATCATCTTCTAGCAGCCTAAAAATATCCTCAAAATGTGAAATTTCTTTCTCTTGGGCAACAAGATATCTAGCTGCTAGTTGAGGATCATTTGCAATTAGATTATGGGTGTTGATTAGGGCCATGGGATTTGATTGTTTAGCTCTAATGAAAAGAGGATAATTTTACTCTCTAGCTAATATTCTTTTCATCTTTGCAACCCTTGACTCCTCATGGTTCATCCATGATGCCAAAGCCATTAATTGTAGATCTCCTAGCTTGGCATTAGGATCCCAAACATTTGTGTCTATGAGGGCCATGTTGTGCAAGTAAAACTCAGGGATTTTGGCCCGATCCTGTAGTGTACTTTGATCACAAAGATCAATAAACTGCCTGTAGTCTTAAAATGGCATGGTGTCCCTTTGTGCTAGTGTTTTAATATGAAATTGTTGTCATTCTTCTCTGAGGTAAAGAGCATAGGATTTAGCTGGCATCCTACACTAGATGGCCTCCAGGAGAGGTTGCCCATACACGCTAGTTGGTTTTCCCTTTCGTGCAGTTGTCCTCTCAGGCATGCATTTTCCTTCTCAAGTTGATCTATCATTCTCTATCCCTTAAGCCACTTAGCTCTTTTCCCATTTCCTTGAGCTTCTCTTCCATGTGCCCAATGTCTTCCTCTCTTGTTTCTTACTGCTCCCCTACCTTGCTTTCCAATTCCTGTGCTTCCTATAGGTTTTGCTGTGGATCCTGCAGGATGGCCTTACCCTTTAAGGAAGTTGATCTGGTACTAGGCCTCCTTACATAGGTGATTGGTAACTTAGGGGAAGGTATTTTGTCTCTTGGTGTAAGGGAATCTTCAATCTCAATAGGGATTTTTGTTGATATTTGTTGCTTCCCTTGTTTGATTCTTGTGCTCTTTCTTGTTCTGAAATATAGAAGGGTTTTCCTCTTCCTTTTCCCTTTTTTCTTGACTGGGGTGCTGATAGAAATGAGGGCATCTGCTGCCTCCCTCTCAGGGGCCACTGGAGACACCCTAGGTAACTCCTCTTTGTGTTCTTCCGGTTCTGTTTCAATTCCTTCTTCCTCTCTGTTTTTCTTATCTTCTTCCACTTGTTGTTCTTTCTCATCTCCATCAGTTTCTTCCTTCATTTCCTCCTTTTTTTCAGCATCATCCTCCTTCTCTTCTCTTTCTTCATCATGTTCCTCTGTATTAGTTTTTTCTTCATCCATCTCATCCCCATCTATATCTGTATCTTCTCCTTCTTGTTTTGCCTCCTTCTCACTGACAGGAGGACTAACATCATAGGTGAGGTTTTTGATGTCATCCTATGCTAATAAGTCTCTGGGGACTACCCATGTTATAGGGATCTTGAGGTGTTGGAGGGAATCTTCAATGAGGATCCTGATCAACCCATTACTTTGTTGCTGGAGTCTATGAATGATTGCATCAAGAAATAAGGTATGTTGAGTCTTTGGTGAACTGGTGTTTCTACCTCAAATCTTAATTCTTCAAGCATCCTAAAATGGTAACCATAAACAACATTATATATACCCTAACATGAGATATATTTAATGATTTGGTAACCTACCTCACTCCATGGGTATGGCAGATTGTCCCTCCTTACTCCATTTTTATCCTCTATGGGTTCTTCACCTTCTAAAGATAATTTCCATTTTCTCACCTGACTGTCTGCTTTCTCTTCTTTTCTCCATGGAATTCCTAGGGGAAGTGTGGTGACCCTACTGATGAGATCTATAGTGAGCCCTCTAACTATAATAGTGGCATGGATTCTGCTGTGTGGAGTGAGGGAATGAGTAAATTCTTGAGCCACCTCATCATCATACCCTGTGAATTTTTTGAAAAACCCCATCCATTTGTGTCTTATAAAGATTTCAAGCACTTGGGGGTGTTGTTGTATCCTCATAGTGTTTGTGGGTTCTCTCCTATTAAACCCTCTTGTCATCTTTCTTGTGAGGCTTGAGGATGAAATGAGAGGTTTGACACAAGAATGTTAAATTCAGGAAAAAATAAAGTTTCCTGTGTATGCAATTCACCTCCCACAGCTGTTATATCCACTAGCTTTCAAAGCATTTCCAGATCATTTTATTGTAAATGGGGATGGAATTTTAGATCCCGCCTCTTTAGAATGGTGGTAGTGGACAATTCTCATGATATTCCTAGATGAATCCCTCTTTGCCTATCATGTAGACTGCCTCTGTGTATCCTATAGACTACTCTTATAGACTGTTCCTGTAGGAATTCCTGTGCATGCTCCTGTAGAAATTCTCTTGCAGAACGATGGATCATTGCTTCCAGTGGGTGTCCAGAGTTATGAGAGCGACTTGGCTGCGGGAGTTTTGAGGAGGTGGAATGCATGAATATATGCAGGTGATGTTTTGTTTCACTTTTATGGCTTTTCAGGGTCACGAGGTTCCTCATAATCAACTCCCACCTCGTAGATCTGTAGTTAACCACTTCTTGTCCTACTCCTCCTCTATCTTTGAGTTGATTATAGCCACGTGTGAAAGGACACCTGGTGTGATGCAGGAAAGTGTTCCCTCTGTGGACAGAGGCAACCTCTCTAGCCCTAGAGTGGGTCTAGTCACAAACAAGGACAAATCAACAATAGCTTTCCTTAAACAGTCATAGTTGGAGGCCTACCTCAACCAGTGGTCGATGGAGTTCCGTTTCATTGCTCCAACTTCCGCTTCCTTCTCCTAATGAGTAATCAACCTGAAACAATGCAGAGGAAAGACAACAAAGCACGTAACCGGAACAACAATGATCTATTTACTCACAAAGTCAAGAAGTCATGAGCTATCAAGTACATTACATACAAGACATAGGAAAACATCATTGATTGCATTAATTATGAAATAAGAGTAAGCTTACAACCAAAGTATTGATGTCACAAGCCTTCTCAGAAGGGTCTAGCCAGCATGTTCCTCAAGCATTCACTCTTTGAAGATGGATCTCCCAAAATACAAGTCTCTCTCACTCACAAGTTTTACACAAGATTAAGGGAACTTCACAACCTTCCTCGAGCTATCAGAAATCCCACACTTGTCACACTCACACCAGCTATCTAGAAAACTCACGAACATTAACAACACTATCAGCAAATATTCCCAAAACTAAGAACTCCAAAAACTCTGAACTAGCAGCACATAGCAATGGTGAGAGTTTAAATAGGACGAGTCTCCATGAAAGGTGGAAGAGTGAGCTTATCTCCAAGGAAGGTAGCATAAATGATGGAACAGCCACGCCAAAGAAAGGAGGGCGACATAAAATATGCCAATAACCAGGTCTGGAGTCATCTGGAAGGCCGACTATTGGAACAAATTTGCCCAATCTAGATCATCGTGGGCACATAACTGATCTTCCACACTGACATCGCTATTGAATATCGTAGCTAGCCATGTCATCGCTAAAGATTACAAGCGACAATTGCGCTAGCACATAAAATTGCACCATCGCGGGAATCAGGTGTACTTCTGCGATGGTAGCGCTTCTGGCCTGTTTTGGAGTGCCCTTCAGCGCGTTTATTTAGCCAACAGACATGATGAGGTAGAAACCTTTCGAAAAGTGGGTCATTTGGCAACATCAGAGAGCATTTGTCTAATATGAGCATGTATGACTCTGGACACATGACACAGTAGGAAGACTGGGATGAGGACAGTGACAAATTACTGTGTAACAGATGCCCCCTAAAGTATCAATCCCGAGAGAGAGGGAGGGGTGAAATGCTTTAAGAAACTGACTGAATTGGAACACCATCTGGAAGAACCTGCATGCAAGTACAACTCATACCTCTGATGATGAATTACATGTAGTCTAGGCATGGGCACAACCATCCAAAAGACATACGAAATAGGTCTGTGGTATGGACGCAGCCATCCAGCTAATGAGACCATGATGATGATAAAGGTATGGTCGTAGCTGTTACACAGTAATTTGTCACCATCCCTGTTACTCCTCTTGTCGTACCTTGGAGGACCCATCCCGGGAGTTATAAGAAGTGACAAAGTCTAAAAACACTTGCATTATGTTCCCCTGAGTATGTACTCCATGTTCCCTGGAGACACCTTCTGTAGATCATCCCTAAAAAGTGCTCTTTTTCCATTGGCGCAAGTCCACAGTATCCTACCCGCGCCAATGATGGAGATCCTCAAAAGAGGGTGCGACCATTGGCGCTCTATCTTAGAGCAACAGTCGCGCCAACCAAATTTAGTCGTGCTTTTTGCCTTAATGCACGTCCGACTGTTGTTTCCTTCATTACATGGAGCTTTTCTGAGGATAGAAAATCAGTTTTTTGTCGAGCTTTATCCATCTTTATGGCTTTTGCTAATTCCACGAAAGGTGTCCCGGTTCATCGCATCGTCCTCCCTTCTTCATCTATATAAGCTTGTCATTATGCATTGGGGGGGGGAGAGAGTGTTGGTGTTAGTGTTATGCTAGTGATTTGGTGATTGAGTGATAGTAGTGATGATTATTGGTCATGGAGTGTTAGATGTTGAGTTTATGGAGGAATGCTAGTGAGTGCTAGAGAGGTTATGCTGCCGGAGAAGAGATGCATGTCAAGACACATATAGTTACTCGCCCAGCCAGGAGAAGGGTCGACGTCAGAACAATGGTTGTAACTTTTCCTGTTTATTAATCGATGAGCGACTGCTATTATAGTTCCAATCTCATTATCTATCATGGTGATATGTTGATTTATTTCCTTTCTGACTGAAATATAGTTGTGCCTTGGTAGTTTTTATGTTGGTATCTGTCTCTTCCTTTGCATGTGCAGGATTCGTCATGATCTGTTGGAGCAAGGGAGCGAGGATATCAACTCTGCTTCAATCACAGCGTTGGACTCCAGGTTAGTCTTCTTGATTCACCTTTGATGCATAACTAGGAACTTGCGTAGCAGCGTGGTTTGTTTGTGGCTAGTTCTGTGATAGGCTAGTGGGATCGCCTCTGTCCGCAGAGGGGATTTACCTTACCAACAAATTGGCGACTCCGCTGGGGACTAACTCTTTGATTTCTGTCTTGCATGTTAATTTTCTTCTGCTTGCTTGAGTGCATGAGCTTCCTGAGTCAGTTTTGAGTTGATTCTTTACTGTTTGACCCATCTAAGCACTGTCAACCCGACCTGAGGTCGTATCTTTTATCTTTTTAGCTGGCAAGCTTAATTGGCGCGGTTATTTCTCTGACAGTCGCGCCAGTTGGCGCACGTTGCTCAAAAGCAACTCGCGCCAATTCTGTGGTAGCGCAACTTGCAGGCTGACAGTCGTGCCATCTCTGTAAATTTTGCCTGTGTGTGGGTGGAAAGCTCATTCAGTCTCTTTATATATCTCTTTCAGCCTCTGGAACTGTGTTGAACCTCTACTTGACTGGTTTTAGCCTGTATCCCTCAGCTGTTTGCTTATTTCCAGTGACTTTGCATGTCTAGCCTTCTGTGGGAAGTTTCGGTCTCTTGATCATCCAGTCAGCTTGTTGATTGTTCTACACCTATCCAGTGCTTTGTTAAAGCTTGATCTTCTATACTCTGAATACTTCACTTCTAGCCTCTTTGAAGTTCACTAGTTTTTGTGTTTCTCCTTGCTTGCATGGTTTATTTTGTGTTTTAGAATTGGTTCTATTTCATTGACTGAACTTGGATTGTGCATATCTCTTAGAATTTGTTTACATGCATCATGCCATCTTAAAGGAAAGAAAAACAAAAAATCTCTTGCATTATAGTAGTTAGCATTTATTGTTATTTGTTGCTATTGAAAAGAAAAAAGACAAAATTTCGTTTCTTGTTATTAGCTGCATTAGGATCTTTGTTCTTTGTTGAAGTGATCATTTCGTTTGTGAAAAAGATCTCAACCCTCCTGTAGATAGAATTCATCGAATCAACTGATTTAATTTTGGCATATAGCTTGCATGTAAGAAGTTTTCGAGATATCACATACGGTAGGACCAAAAAACTGAAACATAATCAAAGATAAACTTTAAAAGGAACTCAATGAACATAACAACGCATTGGAACATAACGCAAACACTCTAGAGGTCTAGGCTAGAGACGTGTTCCGGCGTCGTTAAACCTGGTAGTTTATCGTCGAGTGGTTGGGTGATTCCTCCACGGTGAAACGGTAGCTGCCAATACGGACTGTGCTCCCACGTACCGTCGAGTATATATTGGGAGACCCCTATAGGAATAAAGCCTTTATCCATAGGAAGCCGTGTCAGCCGCCCCACGATTCGCAATGCAGTGAACACAGCATTCACGAAGATCGACCACCCGTACCCTAAAAAGTATTCTGTGGTTTTGCGAAAAGTTTGGCACACCCTCTACCTAGAATTCCAGAGCAGTCACTTTTGATCCTTTTCGGACTCCCTAAACGAAAAGGTGCCTATGAGTGTCTTGTCACTTCGTGCTCATTAAATATTCGAGGGAGACTAGAGTCATCTTTTACCCTTTTCTCGACTCTTAAAAAATGAAAAGGTTAAGTTCAGTGTCTTAAAATTTATTGGCCACGATAACATCTACCCAATTAGATTTTTTTTGTGTTAGCTTGAGTAGGGTTATTCCTCGTTCAATGGCAGCCTTTCCGGTGCCCACCAGCCAAGGTGTTCCTCCTGATGGGTACCCTCGCCCATTTCCTTCTGTTGGAAATGTTGGTGTTCAGTATATCGCAACATTGTCTTTGCCTGGGTTGACCATTGGTTTACCCATATGGTTGTTTTCAAACTCGGTGGTCTCAAGTGTGATGACTCCTATCCCACCACCACCTCCTCCACCCGAACAACACCATGTTGATTCTAAGGTGGACCCCTTCCCTTCTTCGCCTATTGCTGCGTCCTCATCTTCTACTTCGCCTGGTGAAACCTTGGATTTCACTAACCAGGTGGCTAAGAAGAAGAAGAAGAAGACCAAAAAGAAGAAGTCTCCTAAGGGAAAGGTCGTATCTACCACGAAGCTATCAGAAGTGGAACCACCTTGTGCTCCTCCACGGAAGCTTCGGTGTCCTTGTCGATTATGCAAAGGGGATCATTTTCTTTCTGATTGTCCTGGCATTCCCAGGATCCTAGATATATGGTCCCGTGACCCGACTCGCCCCTTGCTGTCGCAAATTGACGATACCTTACTAGTTGGTAACAAAAAAGGGAAGGTTCGTTTCCCTTGTCGACTTTGTGAAGGTAATCATCTCCTTCGCCTTTGTCCACTGATGGATGAAGCTTCCCGTCTTTTGGCAAGTCTGTCGGATTCCTTACCCCAACTACCCGCTGGATATCAGCGTCTTGTTACACCTGCAGAGTGTCTCTCCACTAACCAAGTGATCAAACATGATTCCTCTTTGGTCCAGCTTTCTCTTCCTGAACCTACCTGTGCTCCGCCTGCTCCAGACCAGTCCCTGGTCGGAACAAGTGATTTATATTCATCATCTACGCACTACTTGATCATCAAAGATGAACCACCTGAGTCCAAACCAACCGAAAGTCCACAGTTCCAGCTTACAAGTGACCCGGTCTTTCAAAAGGTCCAGATGACAGTTGACCCGGTTTTGCCTTCAGAAATTCCATCCTCAGATGATATTATCACTGCAAGAAATGTCTCCACCCCCAGTCCTTCTTCCCGATGAGCGCGAGTAATTCAGAAGGATGTAACTGGAACCCAGGGGGCATGCATCCTGGTCTGCTTCGGGCAGAGAAAACTTTGGGTATAAAGTAGGTTTCTGCGAGAGAATATGACTAGTCCATACCCCGTCCGTGATTGGAAGAGGGGTTGTTCTAGAATAAGATTCTTTTGTCAAAGTTATGTGTTTGACGGAACAGGGTCACTCACCTTTGTTTATCTCGGTAGATATCGCCAAAGAAGTGTGTTGTTTGCAACAGAACAATCTTTGGGTAACCTGTAAGAGGTAGTGCCTTTCCTGATAAAACAAATGTTTTGTCAGCTCGAATAAAAGGCAACCCTTCCTGATAAAACAAATGTTTTGTCAGCTCGAATAGAGGAAGACCTCGAAACTCTATTTTATGCCTAGGGGCATGCAAACCTTTTTGATTGCAAGCAAGGGGCGGCTATTTATTTTTTAAATTTTTAGGTCCTCCCTTTAAACCTGTAGGTCTAACCCTTTAAACTCGTAGGATTAGCCGTTTCCGAACTTGCATAAAGAAAGGATGCCGGAGCAATGCTTTGTAAGGCGCAAGCTCCATAAAAAATGGAATCTTACAGGAGACATTCTTATCATATGACTGGATAATCGAGCAGTTTTAGCACACAGTTCATGCTCGTTAAAAAATAAACATAAGATCGAGGATAGTTTTGATTTGTGGCGACCTCGTTAAAAAATGAAACAAGAGTTATGAGGATAGTTCTTTTACTGTGTCAACCTCATTAAAAAATGAAACAACTCCATTTCCAAATCGAGTCTTTTGATTAAGATCTCGTAAAATACAAGTCGAGTCTTTCACAGATCTCGAGAGTGAACCTTCATTCCATCCACTCCGTGAATGCCATGAAGCTTGGGGGGCATGTACCTCGATTTGCATTATCATGCTGGGGGCATGCAAATTTATAACAAGCATAGTTTTTCGTTTCAAGCTTGTGTAAACATGAAACCGAATCCAAGCAAAGTTCTTCATGGTTCAAGCTTGTGTAAAAATGAACCCATACCTGATTTACATCCCGTGATTGCCTTTTATCCGCTAAAATTCTGCTAGATGAGCCTTGGTTGTTTCATACCATCGCCACCATCTTTTTTGGCCGATCATATGCTTTCACTTGGTTGTTTCTCCTTTCCTGAGGAACCGCAGCGATGAGTGGTCTTATTAGCCAGCCTCTTAACCTTTACGTGTTTCAAGTGAGTTCCACCATTACCGGAACCAGTTGCTATCCCTTATACCACTCGTTCCTTCAGGACGAGTTGCCTTTACGCTCTTTTCTGACTCGTAAAATATGAAAAGATTGCCGAGTATTTTTCCCTTTTTGACTCGTTAAAGGAAATAAAAATGGAGGTCCGCTTTCAGCTCTTTTCTGACCATTTAAAGAGGAAAAGATTGCCGAGTCGCTCCTCTTGACTCGTTAAATGGTGATAAGGGGCGGTCGTGTTAAGTTCTTTTTGTCGACCGTTAAAACATAAAAATATTACCGGGTTTTTGTCGTTTCAAACTCGTTAGTGGTTACGAAACGACGTGGTTTTGACCGCTTTTTTACTTTTTCAGGTCGAAGTCACTAATCATGAAAAGTACTCCTCGATCGTAACGATCGGGCGGTTCTTTTGGGTATTATTTTATACTTTTTCGGGCCCGAGAGACACAACTGTACGAAAAAGGACATCCCTGGAGTTTCCTTTTCTGCTGTCTTTTCAAACTCTCTAAACAAGAAAAGACGCCGAGTTCTTCCTTTGTCAGACTCGTTAAAACTTAATGACATCGGATTTTGTCACAACACAAGCATATGTTATCCCCATCAAGCTTGTTAAAAATAACTGGGGTACTCGCCAGAAATGGTGGGGGAAAATAAAATTTTTGAACCATAATTGTTACCGTAACGGCAGTATGTCGCTCTTGAACATGGCACTTTTTGTTTTCGTGTCCAGGGTGGGGATATTTCATCTCATATCTTTCACTTGCTTCCATGGATTTGGGTACCCTATTTGACCTCTCATTCACTCATTGCCTCGTCATAATGACCTTTGATGCATTGATGTCAAATACTGCCAATTCCATTAATGTGCCGCCGATATGTTCAAGAGAAGTTGACCTCTGCAAATAAACAACCTCCCTCTGATAGTTCGCACAATCTTGATTCACGACATTATCTCTCTGTCTCGTGTCGATGATGTGGGAAACATTATGGCCCACCTTCGATCAAGGTCACTCCCTGTCGACTTCAGCTCATTATCCAAGAAGTTGACCTAGAGACTCCCTTCCAGTGCCTTGGAGCCTGCATGCCTCAATGGCAGGTTCTTCGTGTTCGACGTGAGGTTTTCATCATTGGCCTCCGATCGAATGATTCTACGGGTGTTCGACTTCAACTCATTAATTCACACGCCGTAGATTGTACCTATAGTACCTTGAGGGCCATTGTCATTATTGGTGGTACCTCTCGCGTCTGTTAACAGTTTCCATTATTGACTGGTAATCAGGCGATGTTCATGCATGTTCGACTTCAGCTCATAAATTCACATGCTTGGACTTGTACTCTTGTTCGGGTCGAGATGGAGCGCAAGACCCTGGATTGTGTCTGTTGTAATCCAGGCGTGATTCTTGGTACTTGACTCATTCACTGGATGGCTGCGACCATACCTGAGTCAGTTCATTGATCCTAACCAGATGGCTGCGTCCATACTATGGATCTAGATTATTTATGTACTCTCTTATGGATGGCTGCGACCATACCATGTACATCATGTAATTGAACTATCAGTCATGTCTCTTAATACAGCTCCTCGGTGGCAGTAACTATATGTGCTCCTGTGTGCTCTTATGAGTGTGTTCTTGTAAAGCATTTCACCCCTCTCCACCTCTCGGACTTCATGCTTTAGGGGGCATCTGTTACACAGTAATTTGTCACCATCCCTGTTACTCCTCTTGTCGTACCTTGGAGAACCCATCCCGGGAGTTATAAGAAGTGACAAAGTCTAAAAACACTTGCATTATGTTCCCCTGAGTATGTACTCCATGTTCCCTGGAGACACCTTCTGCAGATCATCCCTAAAAAGTGCTCTTTTTCCATTGGCGCAAGTCCACAGTATCCTACCCGCGCCAATGATGGAGATCCTCAAAAGAGGGCGCAACCATTGGCGCTCTATCTTAGAGCAACAGTCGCGCCAACCAAATTTAGTCGTGCTTTTTGCCTTAATGCACATCCGACTGTTGTTTCCTTCATTACATGGAGCTTTTCTGAGGATAGAAAATCAGTTTTTTGTCGAGCTTTATCCATCTTTATGGCTTTTGCTAATTCCACGAAAGGTGTCCTGGTTCATCACATCCTCCTCCCTTCTTCATCTATATAAGCTTGTCATTATGCATTGGGGGGGGGGAGAGAGTGTTGCTGTTAGTGTTATGCTAGTGATTTGGTGATTGAGTGATAGTAGTGATGATTATTGGTCATGGAGTGTTAGATGTTGAGTTTATGGAGGAATGCTAGTGAGTGCTAGAGAGGTTATGCTGCTGGAGAAGAGATGCATGTCAAGACACATATAGTTACTCGCCCAGCCAGGAGAAGGGTCGACGTCAGAACAATGGTTGTAACTTTTCCTGTTTATTAATCGATGAGCGACTACTATTATAGTTCCAATCTCATTATCTATCATGGTGATATGTTGATTTATTTCCTTTCTGACTGAAATATAGTTGTGCCTTGGTAGTTTTTATGTTGGTATCTGTCTCTTCCTTTGCATGTGCAGGATTCGTCATGATCTGTTGGAGCAAGGGAGCGAGGATATCAACTCTGCTTCAATCATAGCGTTGGACTCCAGGTTAGTCTTCTTGATTCACCTTTGATGCATAACTAGGAACTTGCGTAGCAGCGTGGTTTGTTTGTGGCTAGTTCTGTGATAGGTTAGTGGGATCGCCTCTGTCCGCAGAGGAGATTTACCTTACCAACAGTAGCCATCCATGAAGACTCAGGTATGGTCGCAGTCATCCATCAATGAGTCATGTAAGCATAAACCAATCCATGCAGCCCGAACATATGTAATCTGAGTTTGGGCTCTTGAACCCATCCGATCATAGTACAAATTCTAACATGTGAATAGATGTGCTAAAGTCGAGCATGACAAAAAGTCACTTGATTACCGGTCAATAATGAAAATCGTTAACAAGCAGGAGAGAAACCACCAATAATGCCAATGGCTCTCAAGGTACTGTCTAGCACAATCCACGAAGTGTGAAGAAGGAGCTGAAGTCAAACACTCGTGGAATCACCCAATCGACGACCAATGATGAAATTTGACCGTCAGATGCGAAGAACTTGCCATTGAGGCATGCAAGTTCAAAGGTACCAAAGGGGATCTCTAGATCAATATACTGGATAATGAGCTGATGTCGACAGAGTCTTTTTCATGTTTAGAGAGTTTTAAAAAGACATGGAAAAGAAAACTCCAGGGGGGTCATTTTTCGTAAATTTGTGTCTCTCGATCCTGAAAAAGTATAAAACGATACTCGAAAGAACCGCTCAACCATTATGATCGAGGAGTACTTTTCGTCACTAGTGACTTCGATCTGAAAAATTAGAAAAGCAATCGAAATCACGTCGTTTCGTAACTGATCACGAGCTTGAAATGACAAAGGCCCCGCAATCTTTTCATTTTTACACGGTCAGAAAAGAGCTTAAATTCGACCGCCTCTTATTCTTTTAACGAGTCAAGAGGGAAAACTCAACAATCTTTTCATCTTTAAACGATCAGAAAAGAGCTGAAAGTAGACCTCCATTTTTATTTTCTTTAACGAGTCAAAAAGGGAAAAATACTTGGCAATCTTTTCATCTTTTACGAGTCAGAAAAGATCTTAAAGGAGACTCTTCCTAGAGGAATGAGTGGTATAAAGGGTAGCAACTGGTTCTGGCAATGGTGGAACTGCTCAAAACATGTAATAGTCAAGAGTCTAGCTAATAAAACCACTCATCACTGCAGTTCCTCAGGAAAGGATAAACAATCAAGTGAAAGCATATGATCAGCGAAAGAGACGATGGTGGTGGAATGAAACAACCAAGGCTCATCTAGCAAAATTTAGTAGATAAATGGCAATCACGAGATGTAACTCGAGTATGGGTTCATTTTTACACAAGCTTGAACCATGGAGAACTCTGCTTGGATTCAGTTTCATGTTTACACAAGCTTGAAATGAAAAACTATGCTTGTTATAAGTTTGCATGCCCCCAACATAATGATGCAAATCGAGGTACATGCCCCCCAAGCTTCATTGCATTCAACGAGGTGGATCGAATGAAGGTTCACATTCGAGATCTTGGAAAGACTCGACTTGGATTTTATGAAATATGAATCAAAGACTCGATTTGGAAAAGGAGGAGTTGTTTCATTTTTTAATGAGGTTGACATAGTAAAGAACTATCCTCATAACCCTTGTTTCATTTTTGAACGAGCTTGACACAAGATCAGGAACTATGCTCGACACACCTTGTTTCATTTTTTAACAAGGTTGACACAAGATCAAGAAACTATCCTCGGGCACCTTGTGTCGTTTTTTAACGAGGTCGACACAAGATTATAACTATCCTCGGGACTCCTTGTTTCATTTTTTAACGAGCTTGACACAAGATTAGAACTATCCTCGGGCCCCTTGTTTCATTGGCCATATGAGAACATGGCTCCCAAGAGGTCTTCGCGGGATGGAAGGGATGCACTCTAGGAGGAATACATGTCATGAGGCACTAATGACAGAGCGGGTTCCAATGCCCCCAGTACATGATGTACGAGACCATCTACATGATCATCAGTAGAGGCAGAGATGGAACGGGTAGCCACATAATTGACCTGTGACAAGGAATGTACTGCTTGCGAGCAAGAACTGAGAGGGGATGACAGCTGCGTAGGAGGCACCGGGGGACTAAAGAATGATAATTGATCGATGGTCACCATTCTTCCATTGTGTGGAAAACAAACCACATGGAAAAGGGAAGAAACAAGGGCCCCCATGGCATAAACATAGTCACGGCTAAGGAGAAGATTTAAATCTAAAGCACCTTGGACAATCAGTACATCTATATAGACAGTTTTGCCTCCCAAAGTAACAGGGAACTTTGGAAGGATCCCTAACGGTTGACTGGTTCCTCCGTCAAATGCTAACAAATTTTGTGCAGCCGGAACAAGCTATGGGGAGCCCAAAGCTTGCCAAGTAGTGGAAGGCATAAGACTGACAGATGCAACCTCATCCAAGACAGTGCCAGGTACTGCCTGATCATAGGCATGTACTATAATCTGCAAAGGCACATGGGATGGAAGGCGGAAGGCAGTCAAATGACTCCAGTCAAAGGAAACGATTGAATGACTCGGTGGGGGTATCGTATGATTGCCCCCATGCTCTATAGGAACTGATGAAGGACTCTCTTGATCAGCGGGGATAGGAGGGTCATTCTTAGAATCAAGAGAATCTGATGAGATGAGAAGAACATGAGCATGATGCTCTTCCGAAATAGAGTGATCAACAGGTGGGGAATCTGAGTTGACACTCTCTTCGACCAATGGTTGGTCTGGAATAGGCTTAGCACAGCTAGGGTTGGAAAGAGGAGGATGGAAAAGAGAAGAATCTAAGTCCATCTCTTGGTCGACGGGGGGAGGGTCTGAGGAGAGCCTCTGATAACCAATGGGAAGTTGGGGTGAAGAAGTTGTAACACTTTCCAAAACGACAGAAGCTTTATCCATGAGTGGACAAAGGTGAAGGGGATGGTTGCCTTCACATAGCCTATAGGGGAATGAAATCTTCCCTTTCTTCTTACCATTTCCAATTGATAGGGTAGCATCGCCATGAGCTTTAGAGGACGATGAGGGACAAGCCGGATTGTTGGACCATACTTCTAAGATCCTAGGAATGCCAGGAAAATCACAAAGAAGATGGTCATCCTTGCACAATTTACAAGTAAACTTAACCTTCCATGGAGGAGCAAAAGGTGGTCCGACCTGAGATGTACTTAGAGCAGTAGCTACATAGGTGGCCTTGCGGTTATCGAACTTCTTCTTCTTCTTAGTCTCCTGGTTATTAGATGTGAAACTTTCACGAGGTGAAGGAGGAGAGGAGGAGGAAGAAACAGGGAAAGAAGGTGTAGGCTCAACCCTGGAATCATCCTGCCGTGATTCAGACGAAGGAGACAGTGGAATAGGAGTCATGATACTCGGGACCACCGAGGTTGAAAATAACCACACGGGCAAACCGATGGTTAACCCAGGCAAAGACAGTGTTGCCATATACGGAGCACCGACATTTCCAAATGGAGGAAACAGACTAGGATTTCCATTCGGGGGAAGACCTTGGCCGGTAGACTCGAGGAATGTTGCCATTGAGAACGAGCTTGAAAAACACTCTTATCACAACCAAGAACTCGAACTTTGACCAGGAATATTTCGTGGGCAATAAATTTTATGACGTAGGAACAAAACTTGACCTTTTCATCTTTAAAGAGTCAAGAAAAGGACCGAAAGATGACTCTAGTCACCTTCGAATATTTAATGAGCCTGAAGTGACAACTGCTTAGATGAACATTTTCTTTTAGAGAGTTCGAAAGGGAGCGAAAGTGACTACTCTGGAGAACTAGGCAAAAGGTTTACCAAACAACCCATAAAACTACATATACACCTTGGCAGTCATATGAAAACCAAGGACTTTCTGTACGGCAGTCAATCTTCCCAAATGCTGTGTTCAGTGCATTATGGTTTGCAAGGCGGCAAACACATCTTCCTAAGTATAAAGGATGATAACCTAGTGGGGTCTCCCAGCATATACTTGACGGTACATGGGAGCACAAATCCGTGCTAGACCACTATTGAGTCACAGAAGGAGGAATCACCCAACCTTGAGTGGAAACAAAAGTGACTATGTTTAACAATGTCGGAGCACGTCTCTAGCCTAGACCTCTAAATGTGCGTGTTATGTTCCAATGCATTGTTAGATTTATTCAGTTCATTTTAGACTTGATCTTGGATTATGTTTCAGTTTTTAGGCCTTACCGTATGTATATAACAAATCCTAGGATGCAACTAGAATGAATGAAATATCCTTTTCTTTATGAACACCTACCTATAGGAGGGTAGAGAGATCATTCCCAAACCAAGAAAACCAGGACAACAA
The DNA here is from genome assembly GCA_031772625.1 of Pinus tabuliformis. Lineage (NCBI taxonomy): Eukaryota > Viridiplantae > Streptophyta > Pinopsida > Pinales > Pinaceae > Pinus > Pinus tabuliformis. The sequence continues at coordinate 929,433,974 of CM062812.1, read as the reverse complement.
AGCAGCCACTCAATGCAAACAGACATCAATTCCTAAAGTGCACGGATACTACTAATGAGAGATATAATTATTCGCTTTTCAATATGCAACTTGAAATGTAAATTCACTTTCACTTTCACATGATAAATGAAATGCAATCCTTTTGATTTTGATGTCTCTTAAATCTTAAAAGAAACCAATAAGCAATGAACAAATGTGGAAAAACGGTTGATCCAAACAATTGTAATCTATGTCCGGGTAGTGAAGAGAAATCGAATCAATGCCGAGATTGGTCCAATAACAATCACTAATAAATCAACCAAAAGTAAGCAAAGGGGAAGGCTCAATCAAACCAACAAGCAAGCTGCAAACAAATCTTTGAGCAATCAAGCAACCAAGTGAAACTGATCCAAAAGACTTGAAACAATGAAACTAGGTCACAAAGCAAGAAAAACAAGATTCATTCCACAAAGCTCACAAGAGAGTGCCTCAACCTATGAACGGTGAAAAACAAGTTATCAAACAAGTGAGAACAGCAAGGGACTAGCAAGACTGATGGATTCAGGAGGCAGAATTGAGAAAATCAATTCTACAGCAATCAGTGCGGGTGATACACAAGAAACAAGCGCTGATAAAGAGCACACCGCAGCAACAAAGCGATGCCAGCGTGGACGTACACGACTTTCCCGTGATGGTCCGATTAACAGAATCGTCACGATTGTTAAGTGTAATTATTCGATGAAAAGGATACTATAAAAGGGGTGGTGCGATGACAACGCGACTATTAAATTAAAAGCCACGATGATGTTCAAAACAGTAATAGGCGAACCAAAAACTCCCAAATCAAAGACAATCAATCTTTAACCAAATAACAACATTTCCCAGATTAGGCCAGGAAACTCAGAAGACTGGTAACTAATCCCCAATACTTCAAAAGAGACCAAAACAAAAATCAAGACAAGAGAAAACAAGAAAAGAAAAACGGCCAAAACTCCCCAGTGGAGTCACCAATTTGTGATGCAAGAAAGTGTTCCCTCTGTGGACAGAGGCAACCCCTCTAGCCCTAGAGTGGGTCTAGTCACAAACAAGGACAAATCAACAATATCTTTCCTTAAACAGTCATAGTTGGAGGCCTACCTCAACCGGTCGTCGATGGAGTTCCATTGTGCTGCTCCAGCTTCCGCTTCCTTCTCCTAATGAGTAATCAACCTTAAACAATGCAAAGGAAAGACAACAAAGCATGTAACCGGAACAACAATGATCTATTTACTCAAAAAGTCAAGAAGTCATGAGCTATCAAGTACATTACATACATAGGAAAACATCATTGATTGCATTAATTATGAAATAAGAGTAAGCTTACAACCAAAGTCTTGATGTCACAAGCCTTCTCAGAAGGGTCTAGCCAGCATGTTCCTCAAGCATTCACTCTTTGAAGATGGATCTCCCAAAATACAAGTCTCTCTCACTCACAAGTTTTACACAAGATTAAGGGCACTTCACAACCTTCCTCAAGCTATAAACAATCCCACACTTGTCACACTCACACCAGCTATCTAGCAAACTCACAAACACTAACAACACTATCAGCAACTATTCCCAAAACTAAGAACTCCAAAAAATCTAAACTAGTAGCACATAGCAATGGTGAGAGTTTAAATAGGAGAAGGAGTCTCCATGAAAGGTGGAAGAGTGAGCGTATCTCCAAGGAAGGTAGCAAAAATGATGGAACAGCCATGCCAAAGAAAGGAGGGTGACATATACTATGCCAACAACCAGGTTTGGAGTCATCTGGAAGGCCGACTGTTGGAACAAATTCACCCAATCTGGATCATCGCGGGCACATAACTGATCTTCTGCGCTGACATCGCTATTGAATAACGTAGCTAGCCAAGTCATCACTGAAGATTACAAGCGACAGTTGCGCTGGCACATAAAATCGGACCATCATGGGAATCAGGTGTACTTCTGCGATGGCAGTGCTTCTGGGCTGTTTTGGAGCACCCTTCAACGCGTTTATTTAGCCAACAGATGCGATGAGGCATAAACTTTTGGAAAAGTGGGTCATTTGGCAACATCAGAGAGAATTTATCTAATATGAGCATGTATGACTCTGGACACATGACATAGTAGGAAGACTGGGATGAAGACAGTGACAAATTACTGTGTAACACCTGGTATTGTATTTGATGACTGAACGAAGGTGGCCAAGTTAACTTGCCACGTTTTCACTTATAAATCAACTACCTCGTAACCCTTACAACTCTTGATCAAATGATGCATATGAATGAGTAAGTGGGATGCTTACCTGTGGTCTCGATGCCATACTGCAGTTGTTGAAGATCAGTGGTGTTACATTGTTTACTTGTTGCATGGTCATTCTTCTTCCTCCTCTGCTATCTGTTGTCTTCTGTCTGCTGCTCCTGGATCATCCTAGTAAAGACTTATAGCTGATGATTGATATTCTGTGGGATAGGCTGCTACAAGATTTTGCAGGGGATCCTATAGGAATACAGGGGATCTAGTGGAAAACACAATCTATGCATAAATTGAGGCAGTGGAGTGGAAAACAATAGAAATGATGGAGTGATGCATGGTAAGGAGTGGAGAAGATGGATATGTGTGAGGCAGGGTTCCCTTTGGATCCTATTTTTCCTCCTTGACTGTCTTTCTCGTCCCCCTAAAAGTAACAATTACATCTTTTTATCTCTTTTTTTTAAAACACCTAGGCTGCCTGAGAGAGGTTTTCACCCTAGATGTTTTCCTTGGCCACCTCAAGGAAGGTTTCACCTAGGGATCTTCTTATTCTTCTTTCTATTTTTTCTCATCCTTGGGCCACCTCACGAGGTTTTCAACCAAAAGATGGGACTCAGGCACCTCATGGAGGTTTTCACCTGAGTCCTTATTCTCTTTTTTTTTTCTTTTTTTCAGTGACTTGATGAGGGAGGAGCTGGAACTTGCTCCACCATCATCATTGTTTTATTGATATTTTCAATGAAATCTTGCTCTGATAAAGGCGTCTTGTACATTTTCAATCGGTGTCCATTAACAAGAAATGGAATGGATTCTTCATCTATAGTTTTGATTTGCACTGAACCATTATCATGGCATCTTTCCACCACATAAGGTCTGAGCCATCTTGTCCTTAGTTTTCCCTTGAATTCTTTATACCTAGAATCATATAACAATGCCCAATTGCCCTCTTGAAATTGCTTCTCCTTAATATGTCTATCATGCCAGATCTTTGCCTGATGCTGAACTATCTCTGTATGTAGGAGGGCCTCCATTCTGAATTCATCCAAGCCATTTAATTGGAACAATCTTTCTTTTTGTGCATGACTGAGATCCAAATATAGTTTGGTTGTCATCCTCAATGTGTTATATTCAAACTCAATGGACAGCAAAGCCTCTTTTCCATAGACCGGCTCATAGGGTTTAAATCTAGTGGTGGTCTTCCATGTTTTATTATAGACCCAAGTGAACTCAACTAGTCTCTTTGCCCAATCCTTTCTGCTGCTACTCACTACCTTGGTTAAGATGCTCTACAGTGCCCTGTTGGTCACCTCCACTTACCCATTAGCTTGTGGAAGATAAGGAGTGGAGGACCTATGCTTGATTTTGTGATGGATGAGTAGTTATTCAATCATGTTGGAGGTAAACTTGCTACCTTGGTCTATGACTACCTCTCTAGGGTGCCCAAATTTGTAGAATACATTCTCCCTTAGGAACTCATCCACCTTCTCTTCTGTTGCTGCCTTAATTGCCTTGGTCTCAGCCCACTTAGTCAAATAATTAGTGCACATAATAATGTATTTTTTTTTTTCAAGGAGGGTTGATAGGCCCAATGAAGTCCATGCCCCACTTGTCAAATGGCTCGAAATTCAATTGAGGTTGTAGGGGCATTTATTCTCTTGGAGTAGGCTTTCCCATCCTTTGGCACCAATCACAATGACTAATGTACCTTTTCACATCCTGATGAAGAGTGGGCCAATAATAGCCTACTTGTAACACTTTGAATGCTATCCTCTTTGCTGCAAAGTGACCTCCACAATGCCCATCATGATAGATCAGAAGGATGTCAAAAACATCCTCTTCCATTACACACCTTCTCAAGATTTGATCTAGGCCAAGTTTGAAAAGATTTCCCCCAATCTAGGTGAAGGGGGTGCTTTTCTTGACTATCTTTCTATTTTCTTTGGAGGACATGTTTGGTGGGAGCTGTGCTGATACCAAATAGTTTACTATATTAGCAAACCATAGGGAGAGAATTGAAATAGCAAGAAAATGCTCGTCTAGTAACTGGTCATCCACCATTCCTTCTTCACCTGTAACTAGATTCATCCTAGATACAAATTTTGCAACAACATTTTCCTTACCAGGTTTATCAACAATAGTTAGATCAAACTACTGTAATAAAAGCAACGATCTTATAATTATAGCATTGACATCTGGTTTGTTCATTAAATATTTGATTGCAGCATTGTCAGTATGCACAAATATTTGGTAGCTTGTAATGTAATGCCTAAATTTTTTTAATGAATGCACAACAACCAAGAGTTCCTTTTTGGTCACAGTATACTTTAGCTCAGCCTTTGACAAGTTCTTACTGATAAAATAGATGGCATAGTGTAATTTATCCTCTACTTGACCTAAGGCTACTCCTATGGTTTTGTGTGAGGCATCAACATGAATATGAAAAGGGAGGGCCCAGTTTGGTCCTAGAAGAATTGGTGTAGTGGTTAATTTACCCTTTAGAATGTCTAAGGACTCTTGATAGCTTTTTGACCATATAAACTCAGAATCTTTGGCCAACAAACCAAATAAAGGAGATGCCAACTTGCTGAAGTCCTTTATGAACCTTTGATAGTATCGAGCTAACCCCAAGAAACTCCTGACATCCCTCTGCTTTTGTGGAGGTGGAACCCTTTGGATGATTGCTATTTTTTTCAGGTCCACCTACAGTCCTTGCTTAGATATTGAATGACCTAGCATGGTCCCTTCATTCATTAAGAATTCACATTTTTCCGGACTTAGAGACAGGTTCATTTCAATGCATTTGTGCAATACTTTTCATAGGTTAGTGAGGGCTTCTTGAAAATCAGAGCCATAAGGTATAAAATCATCCATATAAATTTCCACCACATCATGTACTAATTCGGTGAAAATACTCAAGACTACTCTCTAGAAAGTGTAGGAGCATTGCATAGGCCAAAAGGAAGGACCCTATAGGAAAAATTACCCCTAGGATAGGTGAATGTGGTCTTATCCTGGTCTTCAGGGTCTATTTGGATTTGGTTGTACTCACTGAGTCCATCTAGGAAAGAGAAAAACCTCTTCCCTGCCAGGACATCTAGCACTTGGTCAATGAAGGGTAGGGGAAATTGATCCTTCTTTTTGGATTTGTTCAATTCCCTGTAATCGACACAAATCCTCCACTTAACAATTTTCTTCGGAACTAACACTAAAGGAGAGACCCACTCACTGTCAGAGATAAGGTAAATCAATCCTGCATCTAGCCATTTTTGCAGTTCTTCTTTGACTATATCTTTAAGAGATGGATTCATCCTCCTTTATGGTTTCTAGACCGGCTTGCAACCTTCTTTGATGTATATGTGGTGAGTACAAATTGAGGGGTGTACTCCCTTCATTTCCTTGTAACTCCAAGCGAAGGCTTCTAGGTTTTATCTCAACATGTTGCATGGCTTTTCCTCTTCAAGAGCAGAAAGAGATGGATTAATTCTCAAAGTTTTATTTGGGCCAAATTCTATAGTTTTGACATGAAGTGGGTTAAAATTGACCAAGCATAAGTCAATTGGATGATTGTTTTGGGTTTCCCTTACTTCTTCTAATGGTAATGAACTAGGAGTTGGACTTTGGAGCAGGTGTTCAATTAAGTCATCCTCATCTTCTTGTCCTCCTCCTATGGTTGCTTCCAAAGCATAAAGTTGGGTGGAATAAACCTCATCTTCTTCCTCCTCCTCCAACCATAAAGGTAAATCATGGTCTAGAGAAGGTTGAGCAGGAGGGTATAGGACTAACTATTTGAACATATGCCCATTCTTGATGGTCATATTCCCAGCTCTGTAGCTAATGTAAGCATCGGTTGTGGCCAACAATGGCCTCCCAAGGATGAGAGGGTAACCAGTAAGCTTAGCCTTAGGTTGGATAACTAAAAAATCTGTAGGGTACTCCCAGGACTTAATGGAGACCATCACATCCTCCACAATTCCCTCAGGGATGACTATGGAATGGTCTGCAAGTTGCAGAACTGTTGTGGTCTTCCACAATGACCCTTGGAGCTTGAGCTTGAGCATGTTTTCCTTGTTCATCACATTAATGACAACCCCAAGATCGATCAGAGTGTGTGGGATGATGGTGCCATTGATGTGCACATCTACTACAAGGCTTCTAGGGTCCAAATATTTTCTACATATTACCTGCCTCAACATTATGTCGGACAGCTGCCCAATGACATTAATGGTAGGGGCATCCATTTTTCTTCTTCTTGGATGCTTGAAGCACTTCTACTTAATAGTCTTATTGTAAATGGGAACATCTTCTATTGTTTGGAGAAGGGGGATCTTTACACATAGATTTTTCAATTCTCCCAGAAGTTCAGTTTCTTCTGGGGTAGGCTGGAGTGGTTGGGCTAATCTCTCAAGAAAGGGTGGATTTACTTTAAGGTTGCCTTCCTCTGTTTATTTCTCAACCTTCCAATGTGGAGAGGGAGGTTGGTTATATGGGAGAATTCTCCTAGATCTTAGGTTGATCTCCTAGATTTTTATAGCATAAGCTCGGTATGATGTCTCTCCACTATATACTTGTTGAGCCTAGCTATTGTTAAAGGTTTGATTTGGCTAGGTAGGCATCTGGGGTTTCTTGGGTGGAGTAGAGTGTCGGAGTTGTGGTTGGGTAGGTGGTGGAGGCAATAGAGCTAGAGCATTGTTGTATTGGGGCCTCCACCCCTGGAGTGGGGTATTCCACTGAGGTTGTGGCAGAATGTAAGGTTGAAATGACTAGCTGGCTAGCTGGGAATGATACTAAGATGCATAAGCCCAAGGAGGGGATGTAGACCAGGAAGGATGAGCAGGGGCTCTCAAAGAAGGTATAATTGTGGTTTGGTTGGGGTTTTAATATGCATGGGATGACCCTTGCATACCCTGCTGATATGGTCTAAGCCCAGGAGGTCTCCTTTGCTTGATGTAGCAAAGCTGCTGAGTGACCCCTTCAGCTCCTTGATATATAGCTTTGAGTTGGGTAAAGAAGGGCACTCTTATCTATGGAGTGGTTTTATTCATAGACAAAGCAAATCTCAATGCATTTCAATGGACATTCATTCCTGGGATGCCTCTTGGTGCATCTTGTGATACAAGAAAGTGTTCCCTCTACGGACATAGGCAACCCCTTTAGCCCTAGAGTGGATCTAGTCACAAACAAGGACAGATCAACAATAGCTTTCCTTAAACAGTAATAGTTGGAAGCCTACCTTAGCCGGTGGTTGATGGAGTTTCGTTGCGCTGCTCCAACTTCCACTTCCTTCTCCTAATGAGTGATCAACCTGAAACAATGCAAATAAAATACAACAAAGCACGTAACCAGAAAACAACAATGATCTATTTACTCACAAAGTCAAGAAGTCATGAGCTATCAAGTAAATTACATACAAGACATAGGAAAACATCATTGATTGTATTAATAGTGAAATAAGAGTAAGCTTACAACCAAAGTCTTGACATCTTAAGCCTTCTGAGAGGAATCCAGCCAACACGTTCTTCAAGCATTCACTCTTTGAAAACAGATCTCCAAACATACAAGTCTCTCTCACTCATAAGTTTTACACAAAGTTAAGGGTGCTTCACAACCTTCCACAAACTATCAACAATCCCACACTTGTCACACTCACACCAGCTACACTAACAACATTGCTCAATCCAAGAATTTACCAACTAGCCAACTATCCAACTATCCAAAAACCAGCAGTGCATAACAATGGTGAGAGTTTAAATAGGAGAAGGAGTCTCTATGAAAGGTGGAATAGTGAGCTTATCTTCAAGGAAGGTAGCACAAATGACGGAACTGCCACACCAGAGGAGGAAATGCGACACAAACAACTTAGGAAAAGTGGGTCATTTGGCAGCGCAAGAGAGCATTTGTTCAATATGAGCATGTTTGACTTGGACACATGACACAGTAGAAGGATTGGAGTGAAGGCAGTGACAAATTACTGTGTAACAGATGCCCCCTAAAGTATGAAGCCCAAGAGAGTGGGAGGGGTGAAATGATTTACAAAACTGACTGAGCTGGAACACCGTCTGGAAGAACTTGCAGGCACAAGTATAGCTGATATCTCTGATAGTGAAATACATGTAGTCTAGGCATGGGCGCAGCCATCCAAAAGACATATGAACTAGGTTTGTGGTATGGATGCATCCATCCAGCTAATAAGACCATGATAATGATAAAGGTATGGCCGCAGCCATCCATGAAGACTCAGGTATGGTCGCAGCCATCCATCAGTGAGTCATGTAATCACGAACCAATCCACGCAGCCCGAACATGTGTAATCTGAGTTCGGAGTCTTGAACCCAACCGATCATAGTACAAATTCTAGCATGTGAATAGATGTCATGAGGTCGAGCATGATAGAAAATCGCTTGATTACTGGTCAATGATGAAAACTATTAACAAGCGCGAGAGAAACCACCATTAATGCCAATGGTTCTCAAGGTACTATCTAGGACAATCCACGAAGTGTGAAGAAGGAGATGAAGTTGAACACTCGTGGAATCACCCAATCAATAATCCATGATGAAATTTGACCGTCAGGTGTGAAGAACTTTCCATTGAGGCATGCAAGCTCTAAGGTACGAAAGGGGATCTCTAGATCAATCTCCTGGATAATGAGCTGATGTTGACAGGAGATGACCCATCGCAGCAGGGCCATAATGTTTCCCCCATCAATGACACGAGATAAGGAACAAGTAGTAGATGGTGAAACAGAGCATCAGAGGAGGAGGCAAGGGTGTAAACTGCAGAAGGATTATACTCTTGAACATGTCAGTGACACGACTCCGGAGGGTGGCAACATTAAGGTACTAAGGGATCAAAGGCTTGATGGAGACGGCGTGAATCGGATGGAATGAGGCTAAATGGAAACCCAAACCCACAGAAGGCCAAATGATGATGTATGGATGTCCCAACCCGACAAGAAGAAAAAGTGTTGATGTTCAAGGGTGACTAGCTGCCAATGATGATTTCCAAATTTTTTCCCCCACCATTGCTGGCAAGTACCCCAATTATTTTTGAAAACAAGGTTGAAGGGGATAGCATATGCTTTTAATATAAGTTCGACCGTCGGTCGAATCCAACCTAGTAAGATTTTAACAAGCCCTAGGGAGGAGAAGCTCGAGTCTCCTTAGGGTGACGAGTCCAATGTCATCAAGGTTTAACGAGTCCGACATAGGTAAAAATCAAAGTCTTTTTCTTGTTCAAAGAGTTTGAAAAAGACACGGAAAAGAAAACTCCAGGGGGGTCCTTTTTCATAAATTTGTGTCTCTCGAGCCCGAAAAAGTATAAAACGATACTCAAAAGAATTGCTCGACCATTAAGATTGAGGAGTACTTTTCGTGACTAGTGACCTCGACTCGAAAAAGTAGAAAAGCAATTGAAATCACGTCGTTTCGTAACTAATAACGAGCTTGAAACGACAAAGGCCCGGCAATCTTTTCGTGTTTACACGATCGAAAAAGAGCTTAAATGTGACCACCTCTTATTTCTTTTAATGAGTCAAGAGGAATAACTGGGCTACCTTTTCCTCTTTTAAGTCGGGAAAGAGCGTTAAAGAAGACTTTACAGATCAAGTGTACACGAAGCATGAGATAACTCCACTACCTGTAGCTTTGCACAAAACACATCAAATGTAAACCCATTTGACATAAAATGAATAATATATGTGGAAACATAGTTAAAAAGCCAAATTTTAACTAACCATGTGATAAAAATGAGAAAAACCCCACATTTTTAAAATATAATTTTTTAATTTTCAAAAATTACTATAAAAGGGGGGCAGGATAATCCATTTATTTTTACCATTGGTACTGTTCATTTCACCTTGGAGCGTTTTGGAGCACCAACCTGAGCAAAGTTGGTGAGCTAATTTCGGCCTCATTCATCCATGGTTCATCCTGAAACTTCTACCAGGTAAATAGACTTCTTCCTGCGCTTCATTTCAGTATCTTTTTGGTGAATTTTGGCGTTGGATATGTTAGTTTAGACGGATTTTTGAGTCGGAGTCCGCCGCTCGGTCATCGCGGATATGCCGCTCGGGTCTGCGATGACCGGGAACGTTTTACACATAATGCTTTCTAATCATTGTGAGAATTTGATATACTTCCGCGATGACCGCAAGAAAATTGAACTATCAACTTCGCGCCATCGCGACTATTTTAAAAACAGTCACGATGGCGACGCAAAATTGTTTTTTTGTGCAAATTATGGATTGAAATTTGCAAATGAAGTTCTAATTAATTTTTTCTCATCATGCAGGACATCATGGCATTTGTTTGGTAGGAATGAACGCACGATGATAATGATGTGGAAGCTTTTGCTGACGCTGGGTGCCGAAATGATTTACGTGCATGCGGGTTGCTAAAATTCTTCCTTACTCCGCACCTTCGGTCCCAACCCGATTTACTAGAGCTATTGGTTCGTGCTTGTAATCCAACAGATGGAAAATTCATAATCCGAGGCCAGGACATTGAGTTCGATGCCATGGACGTAAATTTCCTGACCGGGCTATCCCATCGCGGTGAGAGGCCCATTCTAGAGGGGCAATGACATGGGGGCAATTCTCTAGAGATGCTGATGGCCTGAGTGTGCCCACAGGCACGCAAAATGAGGAGCGGGAAGGTGGCAATCCCGACAGTGGAAGACATGGTTCTTCATGCAATGTATTTATGGTGATGAGGGCAGCGGGTCCCAAGCCCAACACGAGGCATCGAAGACTCATCTCCAGTTGGCTCTCGAATGTCTCAATCTGACCATGTTCAACTGTGCAGAAACAATGACAGCCAATATGAAGAGACAACTTACCAAATGTCGTCGAGGAGAGACGAAAAAGTTTGGCTATGGGTCCATATTAGTCCCACTCACACTGGAGCAGGTGCTGGCACTGTAGTTGTAGGACATGGACTTGGATCTACCCAGACCACATGAGACCAAGATCACACAGTGGGCACACGTTATGCCATGAGGAGGTGGTGGACGACCAGTGTCGTGGGGGACGTTGTTCCGTGAGTGGCTGGAGTGTCAGACAGTCTTCGATGAGGACTAGCCATATGCTAGCATGGACTTCCATGGAGATCTTGACATGCAGCTACCCGCTGGCGAGCAGTGGGATGATGGTGGTAAGACACTTGATCACATTATTTTTACATTTTTTTTTATGATGTTTTTTTTAGATTTTTTCAAGTACATGTCCTAATTAAGTATTCTATGGTATTCATAGATGTGGGACCAGTGAGACCTGTAGAGCTAGCTCCAGAGGCACGGAGGGATGCACAGGGCATCACAGCGTTGGTCTTGGCTCCTCTAGCTGATGATTTGGTGGAGACAGTGGCCGGCAATCTTGAGGGCCTGATGGCGGGGATCCTTGATTACATGGGGGTCGAGGAGGTCCCCATAGAGTTCCAAATTCACACAGTAGGAGTGATACCCAGGGTGCACCACCTGTTGAGGCGAGTGACACGAGCGGTGGTGTGCTACAGGGAGCATAACCCACCACAGTAGACGCCTAGGTTTTATTTCTTGCTGATGATTTTTTGAGAGACATGTGTCTCGAATGTATGGAGAACACAGACTCTGTTTGGACATGTCCACTTATTTTTTGAGCGCCTCAGTGTGCCACACGATATATATATATATATATATATATATATATATATATATATATATATATATATATATATATATATATATATATATATATATATATATATATATATATATATATATATATAGATATAGATATATATATATATATATATATATATATATATATATATAATATACATATACATACATACATATATATATATATATATATATATATATATATATATATATATAATATACATATTCCTATGGTTCCTTATTGTGTTTTGCATGATTCTTATATGCCATTTTGATTACCTGTTATGCAAATGTCTGTCTAATACATGGTTTGCTAATGCATCAGTTAACGTGTTTAATCTCCGTGGAATGTGTTGATATGTGATAAAATCAAAATTCCTTTCTAACAATTTAACACATAAATGCAACCTTAAAATTCGATGGTCTTTGATGGAATAAAGCCCACTAAGCTGGTGGACGACAAGCTGAGAATCCAGGTTCACAACCAATGCACGAATACCGAGATTGATAGCCTTGGTCAATAAATCAATAATAGCACTATATTTAGCGACATTGTTTGTGGTACAACCTAGACAAACACCTTGAAGGTCTACTAACTCACCGTGAGGATCGTAGATCACCCATGCCACAGAAGACATGTTGCAGGTACTGCAGCAGGCACCATCAGCGAAACCAACATAAGGTGCACCAGACATCTACACAAGAAGAAAAAGACACAATAAGCGGCAATTATGCCTAAACACCAAGCCAAACATGAAAACACACACACAACACACCTGCTGAAAACACACATATGTACAAATCAGAGTGCATGGAGTTCACACATAATATTTTTTTAGGTAAAGCCCATTTTGGGGCTTATCTAGAGGGTTCCCTCATAATCAATCAACTCATAGGCCCCTTTTTGCAAAACTCGCTTTACAATATAAGGCCCGTGCCACATGGGCTCGAATTTGCCTACCCCCATGTTGTGGGGAAAAATGCCTATGCAGGACGATCCTATCCACCTAAGGTGTGACAGTGCCTTAGCAACAAACAGAAATAGCTATTCTAGTATTCTTCCTTTATGAATTAAGAACGAAGAGAGATGGATGGACTAACCGGTGTCTTCCGTTTGTACCTCGATCCGGTTTCTCTTCTCTTTGGGAGTTCCCAGCTACTTGCCTTCTCGCTCGCCCAGCTTCAACAGGTTCCTGCAAGATCACAAGAAGGGAACACTACACAAAGACATAGATTCATATTCATAACTAGTTCAGGATTAGAAATAAACTAAATACACTAATGCAATCATACATCAAAGACACATCAGCATATAGGAGAAACCAAGATAGCTTTATTGATGAATAACAAGGTTCGGGAGGAGATACAACCAAGAGAGTTCCAATCTAGCATCTCCTTCCCAGCAAATGAAATTCCTATCTTCACCTCCCTTCAAAACATTAAGCACCCAATGATTCCAATCTCAAACCAACAACAATTCTTTGCAATAACAAAATTCCAGCCTCTAGATCTCATGGAGAAGAGATCCATATATAGATGTTTGGAGTGAGGATGAGTCAGCTTGTGATCTGACTAGTGTCCTCTCTCTCTGTCAGTTCTTACTTCCACTTGGAGACTAAGAGCCTCTTACCCATCACTTAGTCGAACTCAGCAAGGCAAGTGTCATGGAGGAAGATTCTGGAAGCTTCCACAGTCTTGACACCTCTCACAAGAGACCCTGACATTTGTCATTTCCCGCTCAGCGCACCCTGGTAGTGCTTCCACCTACGTTGCAATGCAACTAGCCAGTGTAGCCTCTGCATTTCAACACATGCAGCTAGTGGAGCTTCTGAATTGATCCTGAATTGACTTGTTTTTGAGCAGTTTCTGGTGGAGAACTTCTGTGAATTGCTGTGGTTTGTTAGCCTTGTTCCTCTAGGGGTAGGAACAACATGTTTAGGGACTTTGGATCCCTTGGATTATGGACATTTCATGCTTATAGCTGTGAGGCACAAAAATGTCTATAACACCCCAGCTTATCATTTGCTTGATCATAGAGCAGGACTAAATCTCCTTCAACAAAAGAAGGAGGATGGACAGTATGATTGAAGTGAGTTTTCACTCTCTTCTTTTGTGCTTCAATAGCTAGAGAGGCTAGTCGACGAGTCTCATCCAGCTGCTCTAGGTAGAGAAGGAGTTCTTCTACCAGAGTAGTGTTGGGGAGTAATTCGACAGCTAATTTCAAAGAAGGGATCTCACACTAAATTGGAAGGGTAGCCTCCAACCCATAAACCAATTGGAAAGGGGTGAACCCAGTGGCATCCTTCACGGAGGTTCGGTAGGCCCATAAGGCGAAGAACAACATCAAGTGCCAGTTGGACTTGTGCATGCCAATGGTGCATTGAAGCATCGTAACTAGAACCTTGTTGACGGCTTCTACTTGGCCATTGGCCTGAGGATAGTATGGTGTCGAGCTATCATGCCGCAAGCCTAGCTGGGTTGTTAACTCAGTCATCATATGATTATGGAAATGCTTACCGTGATTAGTGATGATATCCTGAGGGACTCCGAACCGTGAGATAACATGATTAAATAAAAATTACACCCCTGTGTGACCGTCCTCAGATAGTGTAGGCATCGCCTCAGCCCATTTTGTGAAATAATCAATGGAAACGATGATATACCCATGCCCCTTGGCCGAGCGAAGGTTACAGGTCATATAATCAATGCCCCATTTGGAAAAAAGGCCGACGGTAATGACAGGGAGGAATGGAGCGGGAGCCGCATGCATCTTCCAGTGGTAGGTTTGGCACTCATGACAAGAGCGGACGGCAAGAATGCAATCCTTGAAGATGGAGGGCCAAAAATAACTAGCACGGAGGATCTTCTGAGCAGTAGCATATCCAGATATGTGACCACCACAGGCGGCAGAATGGTAGTCATTTAGAACTCGTTCAGCTTCCTCGAATGTTAAGCATCGGTGGAGAACGGAGTCGGCGTTGAGATGGTACAGGGTGTTCCCAATAATACGATAAGGCTGAGACTGATAGTGAATCCGTCGCCGAGCATCCTTAGACACATTGGGATGAAAAGAGGATGTTTGAAGATAGACAATGATATCCCCATACCAGGGATCGAGGGTTCTAATTAAGAACAAAGTTTCATTCGAAATATTGTCCTCTAACCGGGAGGGCGTGGTAAGAGATGGAAGAGAGCAAAGTAACTTAGCAAATACGAGGGATTTCTTAGACTTGGCAGTGGTGAAATCCAAGTCGAACTCTTGGAGGATGACAATCCACTTCGAGTACTTGCCCCCCAGTAACTGACATGATAGGATGTACGTCATCAGGTTGCAATCAGAAACCACTATTGTAGTACGCAATAAGATATAATGGCAAAAGCATTAGACGACACATATGAGAGCGAAGGCCAACTTCTCGACATAGGCATATTGAGTTTCCGTATCTAGTGAATTGTGGTTGAGATAATAAATGACATGCTCAGTGTCATCATGATCATCTTGAACTAGAACCATGCCAATAGTGATATTGACAGTGGCTAAATACAGAGTGTAGTCAAGATGATAATCAGGAGGATGCAACAATGGAACAGAAACAAGGAGAGCCTTGAGGTGCTCGAAGGATTCTTGTGCAATGGAATCCCAAAGAAAAGGGGTATCCCACTTCAATAACCACGTATAACTTTTGGCCACTTCAACATAGTTCGGAATGAATCATCGTAAAAAATTCGCTTTACCCTGCAAACTTTGCAATTGCTACAAAGAAGCAGGGGGAGGGAGATTCAGGATGGCTTTGAACTTAAGGGGATCCAAACGGATACCCTCTCGGGAGATGATGAACCCGAGAAGTCTGCCTGACTCAACGCAGAAGACACACTTATGAGGATTAAGCCGAATATGATAGTGTTGACAACGGAGAAGGATTTCGCGAAGGTGAGCAGGCTGGTCCTGGTGTTTCGCTGAATGAATTGGCAGATCATCCAGGTATGGGTGCACAATGTGTTGAATATCATGGAATGCATAAGACATTGCGCACTGGAAGGTGGCACTGGCATTTTTTAAACTGAAGGGGAGATTTTTATAGGCGAAAGTGCCCCACGGATAGATAAAAGCGGTCTTGTGTTGATCTGCAGGCGCAATATTAATCTAGTTATAACCAAAAAAGTCGTCCATGAATGAGTACATTTCACTCCTGGCACACTCATCAATGAGCTGGTCAATGAAGGGTGTAGGGTAGTTATCTTTGGGATAGGCCCGATTAATATCATGATAATCAATGCATACCCTGATAGTGCCCTGTTTTTTAGTCACAGGGACAATATTAGAGACCCAATCTATGAGTGGGATGGGGTAAATAAAACCAGCCTTAAGAAGTTTTTCATCTTTCACTTTAATAGCCACATCCTTTCGGGGTACATGGGGCGTAGACACTGCCAAATAGGCTTAGCGCTTAGATATATAGGTATCTCATGCACCACGATGCTAGGATCGATGCCAGGCATTTCTTCATAAGACCAAACAAACACATCACGGAATTCACGAAAAAGATCAGTATAGAGCTGAACCTCCTTTGGAGTACAAGTTACTCCAACATGGATGTGCTCGACAATCCCTGGTTTAACAGAGATGTCAATTGGCTGAGTTTGCATGATGTTTCCCATGTTCCCTTCAGAAGACACTTGATAAACTTGAATGTGTGTCTGAAGGGGTTGGGATGGGAAACAAGTAGCAAACTGCTCGAGACAGGTAAGCATTTCCCGATGGGCAGGGAGGAACAAGGAACTATGGTGATGATCAGACCAAGGGGGTTCCTCGAAAGACATGGTATCAATAATCGCTTCATTAGAAGAAAAAATTTCCTTTAAAGGGTTCGAAGAAGCGTCGTCTCCAAGCCAAGGGGAATGAGTTTATGAGTCGAGAGCTATGCTCAAAGGAGCAGATTTAGAGGGTGGAGCCGATGCAGAAACAATTTCGATGTAGTTGAGCTCGACAGGACTCAATGACATCTCATCACCCCAGGATTCTATCTGATCAGCGAGAGGAAGAATCCAAGGATTAGAGCGAATAGAGATCATATTAATAGGAGCGACGTTGGGAGGTGGGAGTGAGAAAACACCCATAAGGGTAGGATCTTTAAAGATTCTAGCTCCCACACTCTCACATGAAATGGACGTATGCGCTACAAAAGGCACATTGCCATTCAAAGAGGAGGAGGTGAAGAAAGACTGCTGGTCTACTATGACGATCTTCCCTTGATGAGGGAAACGAATGACACGAAATAGAGATGAAGCCACAGCTCGCATGGTGTATGTCCAACTTTGTCCTAAAAGGAGGTTGTAAGTTAGATTGGAATCAACGACTTCAACCTCCACTTCAACCGTTTTCCCTTCCAAAGTAATAGGCAAGTGTTGGAGTATACTATAAGGGCGAGACTCTCTCCCATTAAAGGCTTCCAAGGTCATAAGAGACTGGCTCAAAGTCGGAGAACCAATAGCCTTCCAACAAGCAACAGAATTTATGCAAGTAGAAGCACCTTCATCAATGATGGTATGATGAATCATTTTACAACTGATGATGACCTGGACAAGGAAGGCAATTTGGTGAGGCAGTCTTGGTATATGACTTTCTATGTCAAAAGTGATCAAATCCGAGTTGGTCGGGTCAATGCCACCGATCGCCGATAGCAAGGACTTCCTCTGAGAGGGGCAGCTCTGGAGAACTTCTAAAGCAGACATAGCTAACGGAGCCTAGGCTAAGTCCTCAATGATGCTATAGTGCTAAGCAACATGAGCATTAGTGTTGTAAGAAGACTTCTGGAGTACACCTTTAGGAGGGGGTCAAATGGGCGTCTCAGTGCCAGGTCTCTCAATATGGAGGGGACCAGAACTGGACGAAGGAGCGGTATAGGGGACCTCAGGCTCTTTCCCGGCAGGCGACAGATACTCTTTTGCCCGAGTACTAATGTGGACGGGAATCGTCCCAGCCATAAATACCTGGGAACCAAAGGGAGAAGAGGATTGGGATGGATCAACCACCATTTGTGTTTGTTGTGAGGGAAAAGGCTCTTTGAGCAAGGCAGGAGTCCCAGGTGCACCTTTCAACAAATGACTAACTTCTTACCACCTTGGGCAGTCTTTCGTATAGTGATCCTCGTCACAGATAAGGCAAGGATACTTAGGCTTCCATTTGGCACCTTCCTCGGGTGGAGGTTTAGGGGAATCCTACTTCGGTTGATCAGCTTTATTCTTTCCTTTTCCCTTCTTTTTTCCTTTTGAGGCTTTGTTCGCCGTGGTGGACTGGACGACGTTAAACTTGGAAGTATTATTGGAATTGGATATAGCTTGAGAAGTGTTTTCATTCGGAGCATTCGACTTTTGCTTCCCAGGGTTCGCGGAAGATTTCTTAGAGGACAGATTAATAGAACCAATGATGCCATCAACAGATCGTGTTGGCAGAGCTTTGGAAGTTCTGGGCCTCAAGGCATCAGGCAAATAATTATATAGAGTACCGGATTTGAAGTAAACCAAGTCAAGGTACTGAGCACGTGAAATAGCCTGTTCTTCAGTTACACATGCCCCCATAGCAATGTCCCATGCTATCGGATCGACAAATGAGGTCATGAACCAATCAGTAAGAAGCTAATCAGGAATCCAAAACTTAATCAAATGGAGACATGATCTCCATTCATGGATATGATCGGAGATATGTGTAGCGGTTGTTTGTTTTAAGGATGTCAAGAGATGTGTGCCTGTTTCATATCGAATCGACAACTAAAAATGAGTTAAAAATTCCATAGCCAACGAGTTAAAGTCCTGAAAAGATCCGCGAGCTAACTCGATATACCATTTAGCAGCAGAGCTAGTGAGGGTCTGTTGAAAAAGGCGGAGCCGGATTGAATCATCAAGCCACGAATTTGACGAACACCATAGATGATAAGTCATGATGTGGGCTTGGGGATCTTCTCCAGCTTTACCGTCAAACTTGGGACAATCATCAGGAATCTTAGTCAGAACCGGCATCCAATACAGATTATGAAGAATAGGATCATTGGTTAGTTTTGACACATCTGGTAATTCCAACATTGCTAAAAAGGGTAATTGAGGGTTAAAGGACATTTGAGGCCATGGATAGGAGGTAGCACCAGAATTCCAGCCAGCTGCTTGTTGCCCCCATTGATTCTATCTAGATGGATTTGGCCCAGAAGGGTTCTGTCCGTAGGGATTTTGTCCATAGGGGTTATAGCTATAACTGGATGGCTGACCCTAGATCTACCCCCTAGCATTCCATTGATTACCAACTTGGCCTGTAGGAGCAACATACGATTGCTGGTAATTCTGATAAGGACTCACTTGCAGTTGTTGATAATTTTGGTACGTGGCAAATTGGGTTTGCCCTTGGGACTACTGGAAACCATAAGGCGGCTGGGCTCCAAACTGAGCCTAGGAGCCAGGTTACGTTTCATAAGCAGGTTGAGATTGGGATCCAACCTGCATTTGAGGACCAGATTGGGTCTGGAGCCTGGACTGGGGCTAAAAAACGGGTCGAGCTTGAGAAGCAACGATCATTTGAGTGCTCGGTTGAGCAGGCCCAGATGGATGTCCTTGAGAGAACTGAGGCTGAGCCATCTGGCTAGAAGGTTGACCTAGTTGAGACTGAGGTTGACCCATTTGCCCAGAAGGTTGAGCTTGTTGGGTATTGGATTGTCCTTGCACAACTGAGGGTTGTCCTAATGGGCCGGATGGCTGAGCAGACTAGACAGTTGGTTGACCTGATTGGATTTGAGGCTGACCAATTTGTCCAAATGGTTGACCAAACTGGACACTGGGTTGGCCTTGTTGAATGTAAGGCTAACCGACTTGCCTAGAAGGGTAGCCTTGCTGGACACCAGGTTGGCCTTGTTGTATGTAAGGTTGTCCTGGATTACCAGAAGGTTGCCCGAAATAGGTAAAAGATGAACCACCAGAGGTCGAAGGTTGTCCCTGGAAGGGTTGTCCTTGTGGGTTGCCAGGTTGCCCTAGATAAGGTTGGTCGTAATACTGTTGTCCATTAGAGGGCTGCGCGTAAGATGGTTGACCTTGATAGGGTGGTCCTTGAAAATTCACAGGGGGTACTTGGCCACCATGATAACCGGTGGTACCCCAAGCAATGGATAACGGAACCGTGACCTCAACCGTAGGTTGAGATGGAAATGGTCCAGGGTAATAAATATGAACTCCTCGAGAATCGTAATAATGAAACGGATCTTAGGGATCCGGATTCTGGAGAGCTTGTAAATATTGATCGTATGCCCCCCCTGCTGGAATGAAACCAGAAGAAGGTGGGCATTTAGTGTAGGATCAACAACTCCGGATGTGGATGCCGATGGGCCACTATTCGTAGATCCGGACAAACGTCTGGCAACAGTGGTCAGAACCGAGGATGCAGTGACGACACCAACAACAGGGGCTGAGGAAGCCACACAGACAGTTGGAATAGTTGGGATTGAGGTGACAGACACATTGTGAATTTGAGGGATAAAAGACTCCAAAGTCAGAGTGACGGTATGAGATCACATGGAACTTGTAAGGGAAGTCCTAAAACCCATAACATCCCTCAAAGCCTTATAGCGTAAAGGCAACCTGACACCAAGAGAGGTGACATGGAAGGGTGAAGTCTCCATCGGGATAGGAATTTCACTGCTCATCATAATGGATTCTTCACTCGTGATGGGGGATGTGTCATCCATGTCAGAAGAAGACATTGGGACCGAAACACTAGGAGGAGTACTGGGAATATCTTCTTCGGAAGGCTCCCAAATGGGGTTCAATGAATATCGTAAGACTCATCTTCTAGAGCGCGAGAGTTAATCAGTTGGATACTTGGAATAACAGGGAGAGTACCACTAACAACCGGTATCTCAGGAACAACAGAAGAGGGAGACCCTTGGTAACTTGGAACGGGGAGACGGGATCAGTGATTCCACGAGGATGATTCGATTCAAAAATCCTAGGAAAACTAGCGAGAAAGAACCCTACACAAGCTAAAACACAAACAAGATCTAACAGGGTAAATGTGAACATGGTCGAATAAATTTTAAGACATAGGAACAAAACTTGAGCATTTCATCTTTAAAGAGTCGATAAAAGGATAAAAAGATGAGTCTAGTCACCTTAGAATATTTAATGAGCCTGAAGTGACAAGTGCTTAGATGGACCTTTTCTTTTAGGGAGTCCGAAAAGGAACGAAAGTGACTACTCTAGTGAACTAGGCAAAAGGTTTACCAAACAAGCCGTAAAACTACATATACACCTTGGCAGTCATATGAAAACCAAGGACTTTTCGTACGGCAGTCAATCTTCTCGAATGTTGTGTTCGGTGTGTTACGGTTTGCAAGGCGGTAGACACAGCTTCCTAAGGATAAAGGATGATAACCTAGTGGGGTCTCCCAACATATACTCGATGGTACATGGGAGCACAATTATGTACTAGACCACTATTGAGTCACAGAAGGAGGAATCACCCAACCTTGAGTGAAAACAATAGTGACTAGGTTTAACAACGTCGGAGCACGTCTCTAGCCTAGACCTCTAAATAGTGTGCGTTATGTTCCAATGCGTTGTTAGGTTTATTTAGTTCATTTTAGAGTTGATCTTGAATTATGTTTCAGTTTTCAGGCCTTACCATATGTATACAACAAATCCTAGGATGCAGCTAGAATGAGCAAAATATCCCTTTACTTCAATGAACACCTACCTACGGGAGGGTAGAGAGATCATTCCCAAAACAACAAAACCAAGATGAAAAAAAAAAGTCACTCAATTCATACAGACACCAATTCCTAAAGTGCATGGATACTACTAATGAGAGATTTTATCATTCACTTTCCAATATGCAAACTTGAAATGCAAATTCACTTTCACTTTTGTATGCTAAATGAATGCAATCTTTTGATTTTGATGTCTTTAAAACTAGAAGAAACAAATAAGCAACAAGCAAGTGTGGAAAAAACTGGTTGATCCAAACAATTGTGATCTATGTTCTGTAGTGAAAATAAATTGAATCAATACCAAAGATTGGTTAAATAACAGTCACTAAACAATCAACCAAAAACAAGCAATGGGGAAGGCTCAATCAAACCAAGAAGAAAGCTGCAAACGAACCTTGAGCAAACCAGCAACCAAGCCAACTGGTTCAAAAAAATTGAAATAATGAACTAGGTCACACAGGCAAAAAGGTAAGATTCATTCAACAAAGCTGACAAAAGAGTGCCTTAACCATAAACATTGAAAAACAAGCCACTGAGCAAGTGAAAAAAACAAGGGACCGACAAGACTGATGGACTCAAGAGGAAGAATTGAGAAAATCAATTCTACAGCAATCAGCGCGGGCAATACACAAGCAACTAGCGCTGATAAAGAACTAACTACAACAATAGAGTGATGTCAGCGTGGAAGTACACGACTTTTCTGCGATGGTCGGATTTTCAGAACTGTCACGACTGTGAGACGTTTTTAAGCGATGCACATGATATTACAAAAGGCTGAGCACGATGACAGTGCAACTGTTAAACTTTCATCAACCCAGGAAACTCAATAGACTGATAACCAATCCCCAAACTTCAAGACAGACCAAATCAAAATCAAAACAAGAGCAAACAAGAGAAGAACAAAGGCCAAACTCTCTAGTGGAGTCGCCAATTTGTGATGTAGGAAAGTGTTCCCTCTGCGGACAGAGGCAACCCCTCTAGCCCTAGAGTGGGTCTAGTCACAAACAAGGACAGATCAACAATAGCTTTCCTTAAACACTCATAGTTGGAGGCCTACCTCAACTGGTGGTCGATGGAGTTCCATTGCGCTACTCTAGCTTCCGCTTCCTTCTCATAATGAGTGATCAACCTGAAACAATGCAAAGGAAATACAACAAAGCACGTAACCGGAAAACAACAATGATCTATTTACTCACAAAGTCAATAAGTCATGAGCTATCAAGTAAATTACATACAAGACATAGGAAAAAATCATTGATTGTATTAATAGTGAAATAAGAGTAAGCTTACAACCAAAGTCTTGACGTCGCAAGCCTTCTCAGAGGAATCCAACCAGCATGTTCTTCAAGCATTCACTCTTTGAAGATATATCTCCCAACATACAAGTCTCTCTCACTCATAAGTTTTACACAAAGTTAAGGGCACTTCACAACCTTCCAGAAACTATCAACAATCCCTCACTTGTCACACTCACACCAGCTAGACTAACAACACTACTCAATCCAAGAATTTACCAACTAGACAACTATCCAACTATCCAAAATCTAGCAGTCCATAACAATGGTGAGTGTTTAAATAGGAGAAGGAGTCTCCATGAAAGGTGGAAGAGTGAGCTTATCTCCAAGGAAGGTAGCACAAATGATGGAACTACCACACCAGAGGAGGAAAGGTGACACAAAAAACTTAGGAAAAGTGGGTCATTTGGCAGCACAAGAGAGCATTTGTTAAATATGAGCATGTTTGACTTGGACACATGACACAGTAGAAGGACTGGAGTGAAGGCAGTGACAAATTACTGTGTAACACATCTAGAACAAAAGATGGCCAAGGCTCTCTCTGCTTCCTCTTGCTTCCTTTTGATGTTCATGGTGTCCAATTGCAAGACAAGGGTTTGCAGCATCTCACTTTTGAAATCTTTCAGCATATTTTCAATTTCATCCTTGATGGATGAGTTGGAAGATGATGTACTGGCCATAGGTTGACTACTCTACCCTTTTTCCTGGCTTTCCTAGAATGGTTTCTAAAGACAGTCTTGATATCCTCATAGGGTAATTGGTAGATATCTCTTCCTACTAACAAATGTAAGGTGTTAGTGTCAGTCTTTCCAGCCTTCCTCCAGTGATCAAATATGCTCTTACAAAGTGGTCTCAGAGTGTCAAAGTCAAATTTTGTCATTTCAGTCAGTCTTCAAGCAAAATTTGGTCACTAGGCATTAGGTCTAGGGCTTGCTTTCACTCCTTTCAAAGTTGCCCAAATTTCAGTCTATGTCACTATTCAATTGAGTCTATCATCATTCAGAGGGTTGTCATCATCATGTCAGGTTCCATTGGGTCATTTTACACATTGTTCATGCTTCAGTTGCGCCTAGGCAAGGTTCATTTCCCTCTCCTAGGGTTTTGAAGGAAATTTCTCTTGAATGGTCAAATATTAGCAAAACTTGTATCCAGATGTTCATACACCTTCCCCTATCCCTCATGTACTTTCTTAAACACTTCCCATCACTGAGGTCCCCCAAATTCCTCATTTTCGCACAAACCCTAATTTCTTGCTACAACCTGGCAGTTTTCTAGGTTGGGCCCGTGTTTTTCCATTTTGGATCCCTTCCCCTCACTCAATCTCTGAAATTCCACTTTTCCTTACTTCCTAACATCCCTCCCTACTTCCCAAAATTTCCTCAAGAATTTAGAAGCTCCCTATCCCCTTCATCGCTTCATTTCGACAAATCTCTTGTTCCACACATCGGGGTAGGTTTTAATCAAATGATGTTTCTGAGCAATCAAAGATGAATTTGGGAAAATTGAGAGAGGTTTTTGTACAAAAAAGGTCAAGGAAGAAACACCTCCTTCACGTTTTACCCAGGTGTCATGGTTTTAGAGAAATGTAAAAAATGTTGTTGCCTCAGGAGAATTAAATGCACTTCTGAAGTGAACTTGGGAAAATCAAGTTTTCTCCTAGCTTGGTTGGCCGAATGACTTGCTTGATGAGTCAAATGATAACTAGACACAACAATATTTCCAATGAGCTATCATGAGCCCAATTTGGAGTTGAGAAAGGCATTAAAAAGTTGACTGTAACAGCACTCTGCCTTTGGGCAGCCTCATTTGGCACATTTTGACCAGTCTTGGGAGATTTGATTTTTGATAGGGGCAAATGAGCTCCAAATTGGGAAATTACATTTGGGCTAGATAGCATAAATCCAGGGCCTTCGAACAAGCTAACATGAGCTTGATTTTGATGTCAGGAAGTGCCCCAAAATTAGGCTGAAAGGCGCGCGACGCATAGAGCTCAGGCGCGCGGTGCATAGAGATTTTTGGTCAAATTTTCATCTTCCAACTCAGAAATTCGGCTAGTTTTCACTAGTTTCACCTTTTGATGTAATATTTGGATTATCTTGATGTAATTTGATGTATATGATGTAAATTTGGCACTTATTTACCTATTCTAGATGATTCATTCACAAAATAGCAAAAATTTAATGAAATGAATCAGTTTCCCTTCTTTTAGAGGCAGGTTGTTTGGATGCCTAGTTTTCAGCTCCATGTTTGGAATTAGTTCAAATTGCTCCTAAAAGGAGGAGCTCGACCCCTAGAGGCTAGGAGATGGGTTGGCATGGTCTATATTATGTATATTTTCAGTTAGTAGCAAGGGTTGGACTTTTGGGAAAGTTTTGGCATACTATTGTACATATCTTCTGCATTTTAGCTAAGGAAAGATCAGAGGTTTTGCAGCACCTGTTGGGATTCTTGTGGATTTCAGTTTTGATGGCGTGTTCTCTCAGTTATTTGTAAGTTCTTTAATGTTTTAACGTATGCCATTCCCTTCTTTTTCTTCTGAAACTAAATGAATGAGTAAGTGAGGTAGAATCCATTGGTTTTAGTGCTCTGCCTTTAAATTTGTTTAGTTTTATATGTTTTCACCAGTCTGGAGAGGATCCCTGTTTCCCCTTGCCCTTTTCATCCCCTTGTCATTCTGATCCATCCATACATATGATCAAAAAGCATCAAAGCTACTACCTACCTTGCCCCAACTTGAATTCTGCAAAGATCTGGTCTCATCCCCGAGCCCAAATTTGTTTTTTCCATTTTCTCCAACAAAACCCCAAAAAATTTTAAATCAAACCTCCCTATCCATTTACTAGCCTAAAATCAATATCCATTATAATTCATCTTATCTCCTTTGAAGACCTTTTGCCAAGATTTTCCCCGAGAGAGCCCTCTCCTGTCCTCGTAGGGCTAGCTACGAGGCTGAGCTTGGTCTGATGTGGCCTTGAGTCTCGCCTTCCCTCAGCCTAAGGCAAATTCCAGTGCTAACATAGTGGCGACCATACTGGGGAAGAAAATGGTTTGCTTGTTGATGTCATTTGTTTTATAGCTACAGATGGAGCCTAAGTTATGCCAGGTAGCCTTCGAAACGCTTTTGCTTTGCATTAGCGGAACTAGATAAACGCTGCTTCATTCAATCTCTTGTCTAGCTTGTAAATGTGACACTTAACTTGTTAATTACCCCAGTACATGTATCAAGTTCAGATCTGATTGTTGATGGTGGGCAACGATCAGACAATGGCAAGGCTGAAATCATTCACCTGGCAACTCTAAATCATTTTCGAGATCAGATCCAAAGACTCCACTAGAGGATGATCCCGACCAACAAAAACATGAAAGGACAACATGGACAGATCAGGTATTCAAGTTGGAATTTCATCCAAGATATTTTTTTCTTTGTCATAAATTATTTCTTCTCTTTTCCAAGAATGTCAAGAAGGCTTTGCAAAGTATATTGTATTTGAGAAGAGATCCTCGGCCTGCAATTGATTCTTTCCCTTTGAATATTGTGAATACCAAAGATTTGCATGCCTTTGAGCTTGATCAGGATCCTTTTTCCGAATTTTGTGATGACCATCTTCAAATTGATGAGCCCCAAGAGACCAAGATTGATTCTATACCTTCTGTACATACCCCTATACCTTGTAAAATTCCAGATCTGTATAAACCTCTTGTTTTACCTTCTTTTCTTCATGCTTTCCCCAAAAACAATGATCTATACTTGCCGAGGTTCGACGGCGAATGTAAGAATGTGAACGCTGAGCAACATGTGCAGAATTTTGAGTCCTTTCTTGACCTTTTTGAAGTTGATGAAGAGGATGTTAGTATAAGGATTTTTTCTCTTTCTTTGCAAGGAAAAGTCAAGAGTTGGTTCAAAACCCTGCCTGATGCGAACATCTCAAATTTCTGGCAGTTCGTCAAAGTTTTTCTCGACAGGTGGATGATCGGACATAACCTTTTCTTGATTATAGAAGAGTATAACCAGCTAAAAAGATTTCCAGGGGAGACAGTACAACAATTTTCTGCCAGATTTAACCAAGTTTATTATTCAATGCCAGTTGAGATAAGGCCTACTCCTAGATCTGCTCTCTTGCACTATCCGGGTGCCTTTGATCCGAAGATGGAGTTTCAGCTGAGACAAAGGAATGTCGCAACACTTGAAGAGATATAGAACAGTGCAGTAAATGTAGAGGCTCATTTGCTGATCCGAAGGGCAAGGTTGAAAGAAGAAGAGATGAAAAACATAGATCTGGAGGAATCAACATCTCTAGAGGTAAAGCTTGACGTTTTGGTAAGTGCAGTGGAAGAGATGATGCAAAGGATCACCGCAAGGAATGATTATGATGTTCAAGCCCATGGCTCGCTGATTGAAGAAGAACAAGTTGCTGCTCCAAAACATTTTCTTTCTGATGCCAATTGTTATAGATCTGATGATGATTGTCTTATTAATCATCTTGGAGAAGAGAGATCTGTTGATATGACATGTATGCTTGATGATGTCTTTTATACCGATGATTTGCCTCAGTTTGATCAGTATGATGATGATTATGTTCTCCAAACAGAAGCTAATCTTACAGAAAAATCAGCAGCTAGTTTGTGGGAGGAGGAAGTTCACTTACAGCAGCTCGAGTACAATGATCAAATGATGCATATCAACTATGACATTGACGAGGAAAGTGCAGAAAATTGGGAAGTAAGTGAAGGATCTTTGCCTTTTTGTTTTGATTCATGTCAGTTCATCAGAGACAACTTCCATGCAATCAGAAATCAGCTGTCAACAAGTCTTGATTTGGACCATCTTGAGAGCAATGAAAACCTTGTTCAAGACTTTTCATATCCAGATTTGCAGCCCCTGAATGCCTTTGATTGTCAAGTTGCAAATAAAGACTTGGAAGCTGGAACATATGCTCGGCAAGATGATTCCATACCATTTTGTTTCGAATCATTTCAGTTTTTGAAGGGAAAATTGCATAGTACATCTTCAGTAAAGAATGAGCAGCGCAATCATGTAATCACATTGGAACCAATAGAAAATGGGTTGCAGCAGTCTTTTCAAGTTTTTCATGATCCAATAGCTGATGTTTTGGATGAGGTTTGCAATCAAAGTCCTTCTCCATTGACTACATGTGAGCCTGAAATGTATACTGATATAAACTTGATCCGACAGCCAGTTTCTTTGTCATTTTCAGCAGAGGTCTCGTCACAAGGCTCAGATCAAATTTTACATTCATGGTATGAGGAAAAGAGAAGTAATCCATTGGATGATCTAAGTTCCAGTGTTCTTGAATTTCAAGATCCTTATGCAGTGTTTTTGAAGGCGGATAGAGGATCCATATCATTCAATAGATCTGTTTCCAAGTTGTCATGGGAGTTGCCTTTCAGTAGTTCTCTCTTGTTGTTCATAAGCGAGCACTTGTGGAGAATTCAAATAGCAGATGGATACTTACTTGGTTGCATTGGTTGTTTCATTGCACTTGATCAGGTGATGAATGAAACTGTTAAAGTAGTTTTTGATGAATAAGCTCCACTTTGAGCATCATTTTCAATTTGTCGGTTGTGTTTAAGTATCGCGTCAGTTTTTAGTTGAGTCATGAGTCATTTGTGAGTCAGTTTTCAGTCTTGTTGTTAAGTTAGTTTGTGTCGGTTTTCAGTCATGCATTTTAGCTTGAGTTTTTGACTCCATTGCCCAATGGACGAAGGCACTGTCTGCTCTCCCAAAGATCTGCCATTCTTGGCACCTCCAAGGAGCTACCATCCCCATTGGAGCCAATGTTAGTGTCATTCTTTCCATCCTTCCTCCAGTGATCAAATATGCTCTTACAAAGTGGTCTCAGAGTGTCAAAGTCAAATTTTTTCATTTCAGTGAGTCTTCAAGCAAAATTTGGTCACTAGGCATTATGTATAGGGTTTGCTTTCACTCCTTTCAAAGTTGCCCAAATGTTAGTTTATGTCACTATTTAGCTGAGTCTATCATCATTCATAGGGTTGTCATCATCATGCCAAGTTCCATTGGGTCATTTTACACCTTTTTCATGCTTCAATTGCGCCTAGGCAAGGTTCATTTCCCTCTCCTAGGGTTTTGAAGGCAATTTCTCTTGAATGGTCAAATCATTAGAAAAACTTGTATCCAGATGTTCATACACCTTCCCCTATCCTTCATGTACCTTCTTAAACACTTCCCATCACTGAGATCCCCCAAATTCCTCATTTTCGCACAAACCCTAGTTTTTTACTACAACCTGGCAGTTTTCTAGGTTGGGCCTATGTTTTTCCCTTTTGGACCCCTTCCCCTCACTCAATCTATGAGATTCCACTTTCCCCTGCTTCCTAACATCCCTCCCTACTTCCCAAAATTTCCTCAAGAATTTAGAAGCTCCCTATCCCCTTCATTTCACTTCATTTCGACAAATCTCTTGTTCCACACATTGGGGTAGGTTTTACTCAAATGATGTTTCTAAGCAATCAAAGATGAATTTGGGAAAACTGAGAGAGGTTTTGTCCACAACAAGTCAAGGAAGAAAAAATTCCTTCACTTTTTACACAGGTGTCATGGTTTTAGAGAAATGTCAAAAATACTGTTGCCTCAGGAGAATTGAGTGCACCTCTGAAGTGACCTTGGGAAAATCAAGTTTTCTCCTAGCTTGGTTGGCCAAATTACTCACTTGATGAGTCAAATGATAACTAGACAAAAATATCTCTCCAATGAGCTATCATGAGCCCAATTTTGAGTTGAGAAAGGCATTCAAAAGTTGACTGTAACAGCACTATGCCTTTGGGCAGCCTCATTTGGCACATTTTGACCAGTATTGGGAGATTTGATTTTTGATAGTGGCAAATGAGCTCCAAATTGGGAAATTCCAATTGGGCTGGATAGCAGACATCCAGGGATTTCCAAAAAGCTAACATGAGCTTGATTTTGATGTCGGGAAGTGCCCCAAAAGTAGGCTGAAATGCACGCGATGCATAGAGCTCAGGCACGCGGCGCATAGAGATTTTTGGTCAAATTTTCATCTTCCAGCTCAGAAATTCGGCTAGTTTTCACTAGTTTCACCTTCTGATGTAATATTTGAATTATCTTGGTGTAATTTGATGTATATGATGTAAATTTGGCACTTATTTACCTATTCTAGATGATTCATTCACAAAATAGCAAAAATTTAATGAAATGAATCAGTTTCCCTTCTTTTAGAGGTAGGTTGTTTGGATGCGTAGTTTTCAACTCCATGTTTGGAATTAGTTCAAACTGCTCCTAAAAGGAGGGGCTTGACCCCTAGAGGCTAGGAGATGGGTTGGCATGGTCTATATTATGTAGATTTTAAGTCAGTAGCAAGGGTTGGACTTTTGGGAAAGTTTTGGCATACTATTGTACATATCTTCTGCATTTTGGCTAAGGAAAGGTCAGAGGTTTTGCAGCACCTGTTGGGATTCTTGTGGTTTTCAGTTTTGATGGTTTTTTCTCTAAGTTATTTGTAAGTTCTTTAATGTTTTAATGTATGCCATTCCCTTCTTTTGCTTCTGAAACTAAATGAATGAGTAAGTGAGGTAGAATCCATTGGTTTCAGTGCTCTGCCTTTAAATTTGTTTAGTTTTATATGTTTTCACCAGTCTGGAGAGGATCCTTGTTTCCCCTTGCCCTTTTCAGCTCCTTTTCATTCTGATCCATCCATACATATGATCAAAAAGCATCAAAGCTACTACCTACCTTGCCCCAACTTGAATTCTGCAAAGATCTGGTCTCATCCCTGAGCCCAAATTTGTTTTTTCCCTTTTCTCCAACAAAACCCCAAAAAAATTTAAATCAAACCTCCCTATCCATTTATTAGCCTAAAATCAATATCCATTATAAGTCATCTCAGCTCCTTTGAAGACCTTTTGCCAAGATTGACCCGGAGAGAGCCCTCTCCTGTCCTCGTAGGGCTAGCTACGAGGTTGAGCTTGGTTTGATGTGGCCTTGAGTCTCGCCTTCCCTCAGCCTAAGGAAGATTCCAGCGCTAACATAAGGTATCAAGAAGATCTTCCCTTACTCCTCTGGGTAGGACTAGCTTTAGTGACTCTGGGTCAAGTGCGCACTTGGCCCTTTTGTAACTGAGCTGGAACCTTTCTTCATAGTCTTCTAAGGATTCATCCTGGCCCATGGTCATCCTGAAAATCTCTTCTTTATTATCCTTCGACCTACAGCAATCCCTATATTTTTTGTTAAAGGCTTGTTGCATCTGAGCCCAAGTTGTAATGCTATCTCCAAGTAAACCAATGAACTAACACAATGTTGCATCCTTGAGGGTAGATGGAAACAATTTTAACTTTTGCTCATCATCTGTATAGTCAGAGGTTCGACATATAACAAAAAACTCAAATAGGAAAGTGTCAGGGTCTTCTATGGTCAGGCCATGGAAATGAGGTAGGGCAGAGGGGCTTATATTCTTCATCTTAGTGTCCCCATTGGTTTCCCTGATGGGGAAGGCACCCTCAACTCTCTCTCTCTCTATTCCCTCTATCATTTTGGTTTTTAGCCATTGGTTCAGTAGGAATGGGTTCCTCTTCTTCTTCTTCTTCGCATGTAGGTTCTTCAAATATGTCAGGTTGCTCACCCAAATGTTCCTCCAGTTCACAGCCACTGAAGAAGAGAGAAGGTTGGTTTCTGGATGCAGTGGGGGTATTTGGTAATATTTCCCTAAATTTTCCCTATTCCTACGAGGCATGAAAGGAAATGTTTTTGTGTTGGCTTTTATAATATTTTTTTAAGCTGGAAAGTACTTTACAGAAACGAAATTGTTGATTGAATGAAAAATACTGACAGAAAAAAAAATAAAAATAAAAAATTACTTGCTAAATTGAAATTCTACTTAAAGAATGGAAAGAAAAGCAAATAATGACAATTGAAAGAAAGGAAGCTACTAGATTACTTTTGCAGAAATAAAATAATAGCAAAAAATTGAAGACTAGAAATAGAAGGAAAGAAAGCAGACTAGAAATAATAGAAAATAAAGCAGTAATCACATTCTACTCAGACACCTCCCCGGAAACGGCACCAAAAGGTGATAAGCGCCAGTATTGCAGCAAGGATGCTGCAACTCCTGGGCTACCAGCTTTACTTATCAACCCAGGGTTCGTACAAACTTGGAGGTGATAGTGCTATATGCACAAGTAAAAGTGAAGGTCCTACCTATTTTCACTATTCATCTAGCGAGAGACCCTAGGGGTTCCAAGCCAGACTTCTATAGAGTCAGAAGAAGCTTGATTCTTTGATGGAAGAAGAGAAAATATATTCTAAGAGAGCTACTCTACTGCAGTAATGAAGAAAACAACATGTAATGCTAAATCACACCATATCCTAATTAATAATTTAAAAAGATATGCGAAGCAAAATTGCTAAATCAAAACTAACCTAATGCTGCTATATAAGTTACAAAAGTAAAGAGCCTCAAACCGTAATAATGTGTAAGAAAGGAAACTAAATTAAATTTGTTTTCAATTTTTTTTTTTTTTTTGGTGTTTGCGATGATCGATAGTGTTGGAGTCTGATTGAATAACCAAATCAAAGCTCAGCAGTGGCAATGTTTAAATAATATGCAGAACAACGTTCAGGAAGGAGTCAAGCAGAAGAGCCATCGAAGATCAAAATCAGCTAAAGGAAGATGTAATGACGCAGTAGTGCATAGGAGCTATTGGATCAGGTGGATCAATCGAACAGGACTAACAGAAGATGAGTGATGAAGATCTTATCGTAGGAGATTAAGTGAATAGATGGATGGATCGATCAACGAACAGGATTAACGGAAGATAAGTTATGGAGATCTTATCATAGATATTAAGTAAATAGATGGATGGATCACATCAAGTCATGTGTCAGTAGAAGGCTGGAAAACGTATGGAATGATGGAGCGGTCTTCGTAGGTGGTAAGCAGTTTCTCGCGCACCCTCAAAGCTGTAAGTGGAATTCCTAAATTTTACGCGATTAGCCTAAGTGACTGACACGTAGCACGGGAAAACCACTTTTCTCACGTGCTCTCGGTTGGATATCGGTCATGAAATAATCCATGAGAGATTGCATGATAGCCGTTGGATCATGCATGATTGATCAATGGTGGAGATTAGCCAGGCTAGTTGGTGAGTGGGTGATGCGATAACAGTTGGATCAAGTGAAACATATTGATAGTGGAGATTCGGAGCACCTAAAGTCAAACGTTGAAATGAATATAGGTGGTAAGAAGTATCTCACGTGCCCTAAGAGCTGTAATTGAAACTCCTAAGTTTCATGGGATTAGCCTAAGTGAGTGACACATAGCATGGGAAAACCACTTTTCTCACATGCTCTCAGTCGAATATCAGTCGTGTAGGAATTCACAAAAGATTGTGTGATAGCCATTGAATCATGTAGGATTGATCATCAGTGGAGATTAGACAAGCTAGTTGGCAAGCGGGTGACACGATAGCCATTGGATCAAGCAAAAAAGATCGATGGTGGAGATTTGGAGCACCTAAAGTCAAACGTTGAAATGAATACGTCGGTTATGCGACATGCGGTTTAATGGTGATTGGTCAGGTTTGTTATGGATCATACGGTAAGGAAATCTATGGGTATAATCTGATTAAGACATGATTTATTAGCTTCGGCTTAAGAATTTCATGCTGAAGGAAATGAGAATATTCGTGAGATCTTATTACAGAAAGAGAGTGATGGAAAAAGATAACGATGAAATGAACCAAGTACTGAATCAATATGACAAACTCCAAAACTCATTTAGGAACTAGAAATCTATGTTTTTATGGTTGCTGAACGGTCTCTTCCTCAAGTCATGGTCCCAGAGGGAGGAGATGAGGCCAAGACACCTACTGACAACCTTATGGTGTTCTTTTTCTCCTTTCTAACCTGCTAATTTAAAGAAGGCACAAATGAAAGAAAACTAAAATGCTACCAATCTACGCTACACTTCTATAATGGAAATGCAGCTACTTAAGAAAATGAATGATTAAGCCATGAATCTACGCTAGAATACATGTACAATAAAGAGGAACCTTCACTTCTATGGTTGGGAACTAACCCAGAAGCTTTAGCCCTCTGAGTTAACTCAGTGATGGCTAAAAAAAAAACTCATTCTTATTATCAAAACAATGGATTACATCAAAAACTGTCACAAGTCTTGCAGCTTGAAAATAGAGTAAAGTTTTACAATAAAAAATCTGAATCCTAGTTAAGCCCCAGTCCTCTCTACTTGTATTTCTGAAGTATCCAACAAATTCATTAAAATTAGGGAGGCTCGACTCCCAAACTCGAGATAAACTGGTGCTTTGACTTTCACTCGCTCAACTGCCTTATAGTCCTCATGATTTGGTGGTTTTCACTTTGAGCTGATGGAGGAATATTCAAATGGAGGGGTAGTAAATGAGGAGGATTTACCTCATATAATTTCTCTCCCTTGTCCCATTTGAGTTTTGACCAAGCTCTTTGCCAATATTCCTTGCTTTTATCCTTTAATCGTGCATTAAATGCACATTAGACCACAAAGAAAAATATCCAACTCTAACTCATCTCATAAACAAAATATAATAAAAAATATGCAATAAGTTGTGAGAATAGTTGGTTTGACTAAGCTAGGAGGTGAATTAAGGCCCATATAATTACCCAATGTTGAGGCTCATCAGTTATTGTTACTTTGGGAAATAAGTTGTACAGGATACCGAAGGTATCACCGCTTAACGCCATCTCTTTGGTTACTACAAAACAATGCAGTAAGCTCATTTCCAAAACCACGAAATGTATTTTCCTGATGATACGCCATCAAGGAAAGAAGAAGATGGTGGCCATGACCTCTAGACAAGGCCCCTCGGCACGACAACAATAAATGGACAAGGTCATGCAGGAGTATGAGGACATCTTCACCTCCCCTGCAAGGGTGCATCTGCACTATCAGGTCAAGCACTCCATCGATCTAACCCCAGGTGCGTCATTGCCCAATGGATCAATCTATTGACACTCCATTCTAGAGAATGCCAAAATTAAGAGGCGAATTCAGGAGCTGCTGCAAAAAGGTCACATCTGACCAAGTTCATCACCTTGTGGGAGCCCGATCGTGCTGGTATAGAAGAAGGATGAGACTTGGAGACTTTGTATTGAATATCAAGCGAGAACAAGGTCATTTTCTGAAATAGGTACCCAATCCCACGGATTGATGACCATCTGGACCAACTCAAGGGGGAAAATATTTCAGCGAGATCAACTTGAAGTATGGATATCACCGGGTATCAATCAAACCCTCCAATGTGTAGAAGACTACCTTCAAAGCCAAGGAGGGCCTTTTTGAATGGTTGGTTATGCCTTTCGGGTTGACGAATTCTCTTGAAACCTTCATGAGGTTGATGGATGACATCTTGAAACCATTCAACAACTTGTTTTTTGTGGTATACTTGGATGACATCCTGATCTTCAACCAGAGTTGGGAAGAGCACCTCCATCACATCTGACTAGTTCTCTAAAAATTGTGGAAACACAATTTGTATGCCAATTTGGAGAAATTCACTTTTTGCATGAACTAAGATAAGTATATGGGATACATTATTGATAAATGGGTGGTTCATGTGGATTATCCAAGATCCGACTCATTCAAGATTGTCCAGCCCCAACCACTTTGATAGAGCTCCGCAACTTTCTAGGTCTTGCCAATTTTTATCGCAGGTTCATGTTGGGATTCTCTCATATCACTTGGCTCTTGATTCAAGTCACCAAGGTAGGATTGAAAGGAAAATTATTTTGTTCTAAATCTCAACAGAGGGCATTCACAGAGTTGAAACGTCTCCTCTGCTATGCACTAGTGCTCACATACTAGACTTGCAACTGCCATTTGAAATCGAGACAGATGCCTCTAACTATGCTATTGGGGTAGTCCTTACTCAATAGGGGAATCTAATGGCATATCACAGTGAGACACTTTCAAACATAGTCCGAAAGTATCCCACTTATGACAAACAGATGTATTCCATTGTGCAGGCCTACCGACAATGCAAGCATTACATTTTGGGGAAGGAAATGGTCATCCACATAGACCACCGACCCCTACAGTTCATACAGATGCAAGGATAGTTGTATAATGATTTCCATCAGAATTGGTCCACATACTTATAATAGTTCCATTTGAATATCAAGTAAAAGGAGGGAAACACCAATAATGTTGCAGACTTCCTCAGTTGATCACCAATCATGGTGTTAACTGTTGTGCTCAACTCTTGTGGGCATGAGACTTCTGATTAACCACTTATCTACAAAATGCGACTTGTTACTTATAGCCCTTTTTGGTTACAATACGACGGGTAAATTCCATGGGTGATTGAATACCATGGGTGTATGTCACAATACCATGGAAAAGTACCATGGGTGAATGAATACCATGGGTGGATGCCACTTACAATACCATGGTTGGATGCCACATACAATACCATGGGTAAATTCCATGGGTGGATGAATAACATGCATTGATGCCATTTTCTATTCAAATCATTCCTCCCTCCTTAATAAGTAATGGTCCCCATTGGATGAAGCTCCATGGGTGAATGAATACCATGGGTGGATGCCACTTACAATACCATGTGTGGATGAATACCATGGGTTGATTCCATGTGAATTAGGGTTTAATGCATATTCTATTTTCAAATGTTTGCAACAATATTCATCAAACTTCAGGCACGTGCTGCAACCTCCACAGAGCACTTTCTTGGGCCAAGCAGGAAGATTTTTTTTTCATGTTTTTGCAGGAATGTTTTTGGGTGGCGAGTTTGAATATTAGATCTGAAAGATTTGGTGCAAATTTTACAAAACCAAAATAACATATCTAGATTCCTTGTGAAACAATACCAAAACTCAAAAAATAATTCGATTGGATCATAGTATGGATGAGGGAGATATCACTGATTTAAAATCAACTATGTTGTAGAATTTTTTCTGATGAAAAATCTAATATCTTTTTTTGTAGTTTTTTTGCAGAATTTCAGAACAATGGTTATAGATCTGAGCTCCTCTTGAAAAATCACCCATTTAAAAAAAAAATGGGTCAAATCGGAGTTCGAATGTAGGAGATATCGCTGATTTAAAATCATTTATTTTTCAGAACTTTTGTGATGGTGGAACCATTGTAGCGTGAATCTGAGATTTCAGAGTGTCCAGAGAAGGGTTTCCAACACATGGGAATACACATCATTGTTATTTTAAATCTAGAGCAGCATTCGGAGCGAGTTCCATTTGGAGACGTGCCCTCCCACCCTGCTTTAGTAGGCACCTGCTTCACATTCATCGGTTTCAGCATAGCAACATCTAGCTTGGGTTCTTTGGAGACGTTCCCTCCCACCCCAGGCTATGTAGGCACTTGCTACTTCATCAACAATGAACATCATAATTATGGCTCAACCACACAAAATACTTCTCATCGAAGTCCATTTTCTAGGCCACATGCTGTTAGTATCACATTTGGTCATGCATTATGGGGTATCTCTACCCTTGGATCTTTGTTTGTCATGGTTATGGGCCATCCACAAACCCACACTTCATCGAAGTCCATTTTCTAGGTCACACATTGTCAGTATCACAGTTGGTCACAATCATTACAGGGTATCTTTATCCTCAGATTTTTGTTCATCATGGTTATGGGCCATCCACAAACCCACACTTCATCGAAGTCTATTTTTCTAGGCTAGACACTGTCAGTATCTCAGTTGGTCACAAGAATTATAGGGTATCTCTATCCTCAGATCTTCATTCATCATGGTAATAGGCTAACTGCATAAAACCATTCTCTTTAGTGACTCTTCATATTCAACAAAGACTTCGCAGGAGGGAACTTCATGCAATGGGGACCATTTCTTCTTGAGGGAGGAATGACCGACTAGAAAATGGCATCAACTGATGGTATTCATCCATGCATGTTATTCATCCTCCCATGGAGTTTACCCATGGTATTGTAAGTGGCATCCACCCATGGTATTCATTCACCCATGGTACTTTCCCATGGTATTGTGACATCCACCCATGGAATTTACCCATGGTATTGTAACCGAAAAAGGCTATAAGTAACAAGTTGCATTTTGTAAAAGGACAGATTGTCCACCACAATGTAGCTTTTACAGTTATTATCCATTTCAATAAAAAGTTTATTTGTGGTTTTATTTACTGTGTGTTCTCTCATTTTATTTCTGGCATTGTAATATTTCAGATCTTAGGGGCCTCCCCCCAAGATTCATTTCAATTTTTTATATCTTCGACACCTCTTACCAAGATCCGGATCAC
The DNA here is from genome assembly GCA_031772625.1 of Pinus tabuliformis. NCBI lineage: Eukaryota > Viridiplantae > Streptophyta > Pinopsida > Pinales > Pinaceae > Pinus > Pinus tabuliformis. The sequence goes on along the minus strand of CM062812.1, from coordinate 929,395,749 downwards.
TCCAAGAACTATTAACTAAACCAAAAGCTATAAGGAACATGAGAACCAACTACAAAACAAAGATAAAACCCACAACACCATGGCTATCTAGGAAATAGAAAGGCTGGAAAAACCACGTTCAATCCCAGTAAACCTCCATTCCAATGACAAATCATGACCAAGAAACCACATGCATCTGTCATGCATGCCAAAACTAGCAAGGACATCTTACATGAAACTCGGTACCTACAAGGAAAAACTGTTGTAGTCATTGATCCTGATATCCTCTTGCACATTATTAGTCTTCCTTTTCCTTCATGTTCCAAATCCAAAGTACGTGACACTCCTTCAATAGTGATACAAGAAAATATAAGTGTCCAAGAGTATGAGAGAGAGAGCTCCAAGCTAAAACTGACAAAATTATGTCAACTGATCCTCATAAGTCTTTTTATTAATGAGGCCTCTAATTTATTCACTTTTGCGTTATTTTCCTTTAGTTTCCCTATAATGCAGAGCTGTGACCTTTCACCTTCCATTTCTCATATTTTCCATTATTTTCATAAATAAAATGCCAATTAATGCCTCTTTTCCTTTTCCGATTTTGTTAGCCATTAATAAACCAAAGTGACACCCCACTAGGATGTTGTTCCCACCACTGAGCTTGGAATATGTGTCCCATGACCTTCGTCTTATATTTTTTTCAATGGATTTTCAACTAGGGCTATTACAGAACCCTCCCCTTTGGGGGAACACCATCCTCGGTGCTCAATGACACCTATAACCATAAAACTGCTAGAAACAAAACATACTACTCATGGAGCTTTATAACACAACTTATTGTAGTATTTACAATGACATTCTACTGAAAACATGACAATCACACCGTTTATTGGAGCTTTATAACATAGCTCATTATGATATTCATAATAGAAACCACATATACAATCATGCTCATATTCTTGACCTAAAAGTTATCATACTTTTTATGGAGCTTTATAAACACAACTCGATATAATATTTACAATAATATACACATATACACATATGCACACTTGCTCAACCAGAAAATAAGGGATATGATGCCTCTATCAACAGCAAGGGAATATATAGGCTTAGACCTCCTTCCCATGAAGTCCAAAATCCACTGACAAGGTCAAAGTGACATCCAATGTCCAAAGTTGCAATCCTACACCACTTGTTCACTCAATGAACAATTACCGGCTAATTTTTCTAGGGTACACTCCCATTATGTATATGATTCCATATGGAAATGCTAATGACCAAAACAAATCCATCCTCAACCTTCCCTTCTCTTATACATATTCGCATTGGAAATCCGGTCACCCCCTTCCATGCAGTGCCACACCTTCCATGTACCACAAGCATCCCCTTCTCTGCTACATAGTCCCTTGGGTGACCCCTTCCTTGGAAAGGTTTCCTCACATTATAGAGTCCAAAAATCAAGGCATATCCCTTCCTCAAAACCATCATACCGGTCATAGCATGCTCATGGAAATCAATGGACACTATTGGGTACCAGTGTCCCACAATGGCCATGCTCCCAAAGTGCTTTTCTAGCATATTGTTGCCTGTTCCAATTCCTTTCAATAACATTACTAATTCTTCCAGTTGGTTTCAACTACCCAACCAAACATTTTCATGCTTTCCTATAGCAAGCATATAATTGTCATTAGATTCAAAATAAATTCAAATGAATTCAAATCATACTTCATTGGTATCTTGTTAATAAGGCATGCCTTCAATTTTGTTTACTTCCTGTCACAACAATTAAACTAATTCTTTAATCAAATCATCATGTATAAACATGTGACATTTGATTAGCTCGAAACAGAATAATCTTAGATCAAAATCATGAATCGCATGCAATCATCATAAACCAACATCATAGATCACATGCATAATAAAACTGCAATAAAATATGGATACTTATCCTTTAATCGGTCCTTTGCTTCTACCTTTGTCCTTTTTCCTTTTTGTACACACATCAGATTAGTTACCACACCCAATAAGCACATAGTGCCTTCTCTCCTCTTCAATCATGTACACAAACACATAGTGTACACCACACACATATAACTACACATCACATAAAACAAACCATAATAAGCATACCTACACCCAACATACAATGCATACACATACGCCCAACGTACAACAAAAGGCATACACCTGCACCTGGTGTATGACACAACACATCTATGTACACAACGAATACACATGTCATGATACAAAAGTACAAAATACATGTAATGTAGTATGGCACGTACATAATATAACACGTACGATGTGTAAACGATACCACATGTACAACATCTACATAGTACCACTTGTACATCATACCACCTGCATGATGTGTACATAGCATCACATGTACACAACACCACCTGCACAATGTGTATACAACACCACATGTACATAGCACCACCTACACAATGTGTACGCAACACCACATGTATAAAACACCACCTATACAATGTGTAGAAAACACCACATGCATGATGTGTACATGACACCACATGCATGACATGTACACGACACTATTGGCACACAACACCCATGTAAAACATGTACATAGCACCACATGCACACAACACCACATGTACAATCATGTACACAACCCCACATGTACATAGCACCATATGTACAACATGAACACCACGCCATATGTAACAACACCGCATATGAAATATGAACAAAGAACCATATGTACATAGCATCACATATCCAACATGCACACATCACCACATAAACAACATGTACAAAACACCGTATATACACAACATCACATGTATACAACATCATAGTACAAGATGTAGAATACGTACAACATATAAACAATAGTAGTAGTTCACATCCAGAGACTACATTGTCTCTACCAGGAACCCTTTCTTCTAGTGCCTTTCCACTCTCCATGCTTGTCCCATCATGCCATAGATCACACTACTTTCATTTTGTTTATGTATCCCTCAACATTACCCATCATAGCATAAACATAGACATAGTGAAAGCACATAATATCAATCATATCCACATAATACTGACCTCTTTGATCTATCAAGACTTCTCTTCCAGCATGATTCCTCATAAGAACGGGAACCCCTTCATGTCATTCGCTTCAATAATAAATCATTCCTTCACAAGAATGATCCCAAAGGACCTTATCAGATAATGACATACATACATACATATATACATATAAAAATATGCATAAAACAATCATGATCCATGATGACCCTATCAGATAACTACATATGTACATACATCTATACATATATAGACATCGAAATAATCATGATCACAATATACTTACTAGATATAATAAGGTCTAGGTAAAGAGAAGTCCCTTTATCCGTGCACAACATGCACAACATTGAGAACAATTGTTACCAACATAGCCAAGGCATCTGATGCCTCAGATCCATTCACTTTAATTTTCCTGATTGTCTTCCTCATGACCGTCCTACCACCATCTATTTACCCCAATGTAATCAACCAATCCAAATTCCTGCCATACTATTACCTTGAACTTCCCTTTAATCATGCACCGAGCTTCATATAGGTCTTACATTACCTGTTGAGTTTCATTAAGCTCTCTACATCTCCATTAAATTTCCTCTTTCCCTAAGTAATTCCCAAGAATCAAAAATAAAAGTCAATAATAAGAAACAAACAAGAAGAAAACCATGAAATACCAACAACAATATGACACCAAAAACAAAGTGGCATGGCCATGCACTAAACATAAAAAAAACTACAAGTCAAGCACAAACAAATCATAAAGCATTGAAAGAACAAACTAGCAATAGAAACCCTGACGCAACCCCATGGTTCCCAATGCTTCCAAGGGAAACATAAACCCAATCCTTCATCAAGATTTCATGGCAGACTCCTTTTCAATGCAATCCTTGCATCATACTACCATAAAGATAAAACTTTCAGTGTATAAATGAATATAACAATATGCAATATACCTTACCTTGCTATACCAAATACACTGGATTGTAACTAAACACATACATATAATCTATCAAGGGACTCCAATTCCTTGACAAATCCAACCATAGTTGGAAACCAACTGTTATACATGCCAAATACATGTTCATAATATAGGACATATCCACATAGCTGAAGGAATTCTCACCCAATTCATTTCTTTTAACCTTGCCTTCTTGCAATTGAATCTTATTATGTACTATCACATCACCCAATTGTTAGTTATATAACCAAATCAATTATTACCTTGTCATGGTAATACCAAGAATGTTTCCATGCAACAGTTCACACATGTCAGCCACATGTTCCAAAGATCAAGACATTATATATATTAATTTGAAATCAACCTTTACCAAGACTAACAACCATGTCATTATCAACAATCAAATCACAGGCATAAGTCATACTAAACCAAGTAACAACCACTTACACTTAAGTACATATCAGTTGTCTCAACACATATTGTGTTAGTACAACCATCTTAAAACAAGATCATTCCTTCAAGCAATATCATAGAAACATACTCATATCTTGCAATTATTCAAACATTCAAACAACCCGTAAACATATCATGTTATATAAACAAAGAGATGATATAATCAAACTCATACCTCAAGCTATCTTAGGGGAGGCTATCACATTTGCACAATGAATCCATATCAGTACGACGCAATGTCACAAATATATCGACTCATACCTAAATATCATAATCATAAACATCTGAACAGGGCAATCCATATTAGCATAATACATAATAACATCAATATCTTAGCTATAATGACCATGAACATCATGCATATGAAAACAATTCATATAAGAACAAGTTAACTACAATAAATGAATATCTGATGAACGTGCATATGACCACATTGATTCACTAGAATTTATCATGCATATAACCACAACAACAATAAAACGACAAACATTTATATAACCCTAATTCATATGAAAATTAACTAACATACCCGCATGCCAACATACAAACCTTTATGCCGATTTTCTCTTACCCTAAGGTTCAGTGTTGAAACCTTGCTTTGATGGTATGCTTCTCCTACTCTATCTCATCCAACATATTAAAATGGTAATATACCAATCACATCATGATGACACAAACTTCATGCAATGACCTCATGGAGGACAAAAATGCTCATAATAATGCATGCATAACATCATATAGACACTGACATGCATAACAAATGCTTATACAACCAACATGCATTCATGATAAACACATCCCAACATGAACATCATCAACTTCTACATGAAAAAACAACTGAAATAATGACCATCACCATGCATACACATCAAACACACATACAACCTACATGCATGCATGAAAAACACATTCCGCCCATCCAGTCCAATTATTGAACCATGCTCTGGTACCACTCTATAACACCTTCCTCCCACATTTACCCAAGTTAACCAGTCCACTAGGGTAAACCTATGATGAGAGGCTACTATGATGTGATTCAAATCCTCATGTATATTTAAGGAAGTGGATCTGACAAAACAAAACCATTCTGACCTTCCACACATGCTACAGAAACTTCAGGGACTAACGAACCCTTCCAGGTGAACAACCCTTGAGAAAACTTTACATTTTATTGATTTGTACCCTGATCGATTCCCATGAAAATCCATGTATGCCATTGAGGTCTTCCAGTTTCTCCCACGACAAGGCATGCCACTGACTGTGGACTTTTTCAAGCAGTTTTATGCGAGTGACCCTAGATTCTGAGTCACATTTTCAATCCTAGGTTTCAGGCCATTGCCCAGAACTTCGTGAAACTTTCAGAAATGGGAAATAACAATGGAATGAGGCTAGTAATGCAATCACTTTTACAACTACTTGGTCTGACCCCTACTAGCCATGACATGAATTTCATCAAACATATCATAAATAGTTAATTTACAAGTCACAACAACAGATCTAAGCATAGGGATATCATACTTATTTGAGAATCGTCAAAGAGGACTGTTATCTCCTCATAATAGCTGCATTGTTATCTATTAGGTCATTCATTCATTAAAATTTCATATACTAAACAACACATATTGAGGGTCGTACATCATAACTGTCATAAAAAATGCTTGTAACTAGTAAACAACCAGATATATATCAATGAGGAAATAACAAAATTCTGTCAATTGATTCTATCAAGTAATCCTCAAAATTCCATTATTTTTTCCTTAAATTTCCCTCTCATGCAAACATGTGACCTTTCACCTTCATTTTCTCCTATTTTCCATTATTTTCATAAATAAAATGCCAATTGATGCCTCTTTTCCTTTGCCAATTTGCTTAGCCATTAATAAACCAAAATTACACCCCAATAGCATGTTTTCCCGCCAATCAGTCTAGAATACATGTCCCATGACCCTGGTCTTATATTTTTTTACATGGATTTTTAACCAGAGCTATTACAACAGGGTAATTGCAAAGATTACATGATATAGTTGGAATTTCTACCTAGATGAGAGGGAGTGTTAATTGTTTTCATCTAAATGACAAATTCCAACCATGGGACAAAATTCCTTTTTTCAAGAGGACCAATTTTGACTATTGAAGCACTTAATTTGGACAAGGGAAAGTGTAATTTTCAAGAAAATCCCACATGTGCACATATGGACAGGTTGGCCCTAATAGGAAAATGGACACCCTTGGAAGCCTATAAATACAAGTGAGCTCAAGCTCATTACGATCATCAATGTTGGGAATAGGTTCCCCCAAGAGAAATTTTGGGGCTAAAAGCCCATGTTTTGGTATAATTTTGTAATAAAATTCTAAATTATCCACATTTTGTGGGCACGGAGCGCGAAGGTGTCAAGAGTCATAAAGGGTTGTCCGCCCTTATTTTGTAAAGTGTCATGTCAGCTATAAAGATCTATCCATGGTCCACGGACCATGGGAATGTATAAGAAGGAGGCAAGTAAGTAAGCTCTAAGTAGTTAGTAGCGAAGTAGAGTTGAGATGGTTTCTACAGAGTGATCTAGCTTGAAGAAGTCTAAGTGTTTTTGGGCCTTAGCATAGGTAGAGGCTCTGTAGCTGAGTGCGCAGAGGCCTATGGTAGAAGCCCACAACTGAGTGCGCGGACCCCTGCAGCTCTGTATGCAAGGTGGATAGAGTCTATATTAAATTGGAGATATTAATAAAGAGAGGTATTCTACAATTACTGTTATTTAGTATCTGTTATTGCATTTGATTATATTGTGTTACAATCTAGGTTTATGTTACAATGTTTATTTGATGCGTGAATGTATGTGATTATATCTATTAATTGAACACAAGTAAGAATATCAGTTTACGCAAAGATAACCGTAATTGATTGGTAGAATAAGTAAAACACTTGAGATAACTTGGGAACCTATACAATACATTGTAATAGGAGCACGAAAGTACCTAAACCACTAGTTAGGACTGCACAAAAGTGAATCGTACACCTTCACAAAGGTACTGAAGGGCAGGATGGAGGGTAGATCGATAAGCCCTAAGGCTTAGTGGCCTACGTGAAGGCAGGCGTAGGGGGTATAAACCGACATCACGACCATCTTAGGGTGTGGAAACTTGGTTCTAGAATCCCCCCATACTACTTCGGGTGAGACTTCGGTCCGCGCTTCACGAGTCGTTGCTGAAAGGGCCAGTAGTGTAGGGATTTGTTTGGTTGACTAATGCTAAACCTGGGTCAAGTCCCACAAAGCCAACAAATGGTTCCATTGCCGGGACCAGGAATCTGCATGAGAGATGCATGATGTCGTATCACTTGAATCCAACTAAGAGAGAGATCGAAGGCTGGTTGGATAGGAAGATCCACGAATTCACGGTGTAGGAGAACAGAAATCTGCAACTAAAGAAGGAACAGTGGCTAGACAGGTACCTATATACAGAATTCCACGAGATATTTTTTTGTTCCTTTCCAATTGCGTTATACAAGTGGATCGCGAAGCTAACAGATAGCCAAGGAAGGTGGAGGCTTAACGGTCCTATTGTCTAGACCCCGGAGTTAGTACAAAGACTTGAAGCCTCTGAGGATAAGATCACCCACACTGTCAAAAATTGGCTCAATCATATCATAAGAGGGTTTGTGACTGAATTCGCAGCCGATACCTCAGTCAGTTACAATGAGGTGGAGCAGCACTTTTTCAAAGGTCCACCAGGTAAGTACTTGAAGTCTTTAAATACTTGGATTAAGATGTTATTGTGCAAAAAGTGGGTTATGCAACTACCTTGATGTTCAGAGTGAAAGAATTACAGGAACGAAGAAAGAATGGGTCCTGAATATAGCCCACTGATTTCACCTCCTTTGAGTGACGACGAGGGAGTAGTGCAGGATTCTCGATGAAGTGCAATCAATTGATAAAACAAAGGTTCCCGCGATTACCACCTCCACCTACACCACCTCCACCTTTACCACCATCCCGTGCAACTTCACCCACACCACCACCACTTCCACCACAGTTCAACATGGCGAATTCAGTGAAGCTGCCATTGTTTAAGGGCTTGGGAAATGAAGACCCAGACTAGTTCTGGTTCATCATAAAAGTTGTATGGGAAGCTCAGGGTGTTACAGACGATCACATGAATAAGGAGACATTAGTTAGTGCTTTTCAGGATCGCACGCTAACTTGGTACATCAAGTACTCTAATGATAACCCAAATGCCATGTTGGCAGATATCCAGACCATGCTGAATAAAGAGTTTAGTAGGCCTAAATCTAAGGCGCAGTTGATTGTGGGGTTCAAGGAAATCGCGATGAAACAAGGTGAGACACCTTGGGAGTTGGATCAGAGGTTAAAGTGTACAATCTCTGAAGCTAACATAAATTTAACAAATGGGAAGCACTGCGAATGGTTTGTGGCTTTGCTCTTGCCTCACTTAAGGGTTGTGCTATCACAACAGAAGATTATGACTGAGTTAGAGGCCTTAGAGATTGCAATAAGACTGCATGAAACACCGATGTAATATCCGAGTCTAGGGGTTAAGGAGATCCATGTGCAGTTGCAAAATATTTGCCTTAAAATGTAAAGTGTGAAGCATGACAGAACAGTTCAGACAGAGGCATGTGAAGAGATATGGTGGCTAAAATGTAAAGGTCAGGCGCATGACAAACACCACTACTCAATCTTTGCGAACTATATTATAGGAGCAGGACTGATGCCTTTACGGTCAGAAGCCCAAGCAGGGCCGAGCACGTGGCTTGCATTGTGGTGCGCTATATGTTAGGTATCAGGGAAACATACAACTGATAATTGTTATTTGCTGCAAAAGTTTGTATAAACACCACAACAACTGTTCTGCAACTTCTGTAGGTTGGGAGGGCATGATGAGCATAATTTCCAAAGTTATGAATTGATGATGGATAGAACACCTGCCTATAGGGTTCAGTCAGAAAAGCAACCTCCTAACCAGGGCACTGGGATGGTGCGGATAGGCTTTCAGGGGTGTGCACGAGGCCGAGGCGGAGGAGGACTTGGATGAGGTTGGGGAAAACTGATCTGTTACAATTGTGGAGGACTAGCACACTATGCCGATGAATGCACTAACCCAACGCATCCATGGTGCAAATATTAAACTGAGTTTGATCATGAGATTGAGGACTGTTCTACATTGATAGCAATGATATGCAACAAAGGGGTGCTACCTCTACAACTAACTCAAAACATGCAAATAATGAGGGTTGAGCCTCGTGAAGAGGATCCAAATGTGAATATAGTGCTCTGAAGTGGAATTGCAATGGGCAATGATAAAGGATAGCAACCTGAAGACAATGCGTGGGTTGGCAAAGATCCAGAGAAGGAGGTTGAATTTGATTTGGAGAGCGCACGCGAAATGTTCATGGAATCAAAGAAGAGCTTCGTTGAGGCCTTTACCTCAGGGAGCCGACATAAACCTATTCAGGAAATGGACTCTTCTTTTCTTATGACCTTTCTACAGGCCTGCATGAAGCTACTACGCAATAGAAAGGCAGTGAAGGGGTTACAGGAACTTATAAATAGATGCGTCGGAAACACTTCGAGTGAATTGCGCATGGTACGAAAGATTGGTAAGAATAAGGCAATGATAGGAAGTGAGATGAGACTCACCATGCATATAGGAGAATATGAAATCGATCAAGTTATTCTAGATTTAGGGTCAAACGCGAACATTTTTCTAAAGCAGACTTGGTAGCGGATGGGGAGACCCGCATTGTAGTGGTCGTTGATTCAATTAAGGATGGAAAATCAGCAAAAGATCATCCCCATGGGATGGTTGCAGGGAGTAACTATAGATATTGAAGGCTCGAGCACATTGGCTGATTTTGAGGTAATAGAAAATGTGGATGATAGCAACCCCTACCCTACACTCCTTAACATTGATTGGGCTATTGACATCAACGGGGTAATCAACCTAAATAAGAAAAAGATGATATTTGGAAAGAAATCCCTTCATGTAATAGTACACCTAGATCCTACAAAAGGATTGTGCTATACTGAACCAGTCCATGATTATGAAAGTGATCATGGTTTGGACTGCATATATAAGATAACAATGCGAGACCAATATTGGGTGAATCCAACAGCAGATGGATGAATTACATGGGATTGCGAGAGTTCCTGCACCTCAGACTTGGATGAAGAATTAGAGCACTAGGAGAATCAGCTACATGAAGTAACTATGCTGAGCTGTAACATGATGACCCGGTCACTGCACTGTGTGTCATCAGAGGTAAGAAATCTACCCACTTATGATGGATTGAATGATGTGGATGTGTTTTTGTATGCATTTGAGAGGGAAGTACTAGAGAAGCAATGCTTCCATGCTTTGGACTGGGCACTGTGTGCTACGCCCGCGAGATGGTGGGGTACGCACAAGGGTAGTTTTCATGATTGGCACGAGTATAGGAGGTTGATGAGAACACACTTTGGGAAGCCAACGGTACTAGTGACAGATAAGTATGACGGGAAGGATGATCTGCCTGAACACTTGGCTAAATGAGCTAAGGCATATGGAGCAGAGCCTCAACTAGGATGGGTGCACTTGTTCTGTCACACCTTGGATGTCATCCCAATGAACTGGTACTTAGAGACAGAGCTCTACCATGGCACAGAAGAATGGGATATTTTGCGAGAAGGGTTCATAATGAAGTTCAGCTTCGAAGAAGGGTTTGACTCTATTGAAGAAGCATTACAAGAAGTTAAATCAACGATCTTTAGGCCATAGGACCCTTTGGATCTGATTTAACCCGATTGGATTACTCAATTGAGCCATGCACTAGGATGCTATAAGGTGACTGTTGAAGAAGAAGACGAGGATCCCCGAATGATTAATATCCCTGAAACTGAGGGTCACCAATTGAGGGACTGCAGATCGAGAATCCTGATATAACCACGCTACTAAAAACTAAATAGATAAATATTGGCACAAAAGTGAAGCCCAAATTCGTGAAGACTGGAGATTACTAGGATGATGCAAGAATATATAAGGTCGCTGAATTGCTCAGCGAATATCAGGATTTGTTCTCTACCAAGTTTATGGAGTTAAAGGGGATAATAGGAGAGTTGGGCATTATGAAGATCACATTAAAACCTGAGGTGAAGCAGGTTAAGCAAAGACCTTACCGTCTCAATTCAAAGTATAAGGAGAAGGTCCAGTTAGAGTTAGATAAGATGCTCGTGGCAAGCATCATTGAGCCTGTAGAGGAATCTGATTGGGTGAGCCCAATGGTGGTATAGGAAAAGAAGTAGAAGGATGAAGTAAGGATATGCATAGATCTCAGGAAGTTGAATGACGCTTAAGGACATGATCCTTTCTTAACTCCATTCACTGATGAGGTATTGGATAATGTAGGTGGCCAGGAACCGTACTCCTTCATTTATGAGTTCTCTGGGTACCATCAGATGAAAATCACACCTGAAGATAGAAGCAAGACGACCTTCGCGACTGAATGGAGATGTTTTTAGTACATCGTAATGCCTTTCAGATTAAAGAATGCACCTACAATTTTTTCACACATAGTCATTATTGCATTCAAACACTTCATTCATAAGTTTCGAGAGGTGTACTTTGTTGACTAGACTGTGTTTGGGTTGGTAAAATGCCATGTGGCAAGTTTACGCTTAATGCTATATACTTGTCGAAGGTACCAGATTGTGCTCATTCTAAAGAAATGTTTGTTTTGTGTCCCTTTTTGGATTTTGTTGTGTCATGTGGTATGTAGACAGGGATTGACGATAGACCCTACAAAGATCGCAGTGATAATTAACCTGGGGGTGCCAAGGAGTGTGAACCAATTGTGCGCAAAATTAGGACATACTGGGTACTATAGGAAATTTATCAAGGGTTATTCCTAGATCACCACACCTATGGAGAAGCTGTTGAAAAAGGATGTCATGTTTTGTTGGAATGACGACTGTTAGAAAAGATTAGATGTGCTGAAAGGAAAAATGGTCACCGCGCTAATTTTAGTCTTCCTAGATTGGGAGAAGGAGTTTCATGTACATGTATACGCATCATGTATAGCACTGGGAGCAGTACTGACACAGGCCGATGAAGGAGAATTGGACCATCCTATAACATTCGCAAGCAGGAAGTTATCCAAGACTGAGAAGAACTATTTCCCCACCGAGTGCGAAGGACTAGCCATGGTATACACGCCCCATAAGTTTAGACACTATTTGTTGGGTGGACATTTTAAGATGTGTACAGATGAATTTGCGTTGAAATACCTGGTCAAAAAGCCTATGTTGGGGGGGAGAATTTGCAGGTGGTTGCTATTGTTCTAGGAGTATGATTTTGAAGTTATTGTGAAGCTGGATAACTAAACGCGGGACCATACCATCTGTCGCGCATCAAAATGGGATAAGAGCCCACTAATTTGGAGGAAGGATTGCCTGACACGTAGCTCTTTGTAGTGCGCATCGCGGATGGTCACTTTGAAGACATTATACACGTCCTAACAATAGGAACTGCCCCGGAAGGCTACACCACCCAGCAGAAAAAGGAGTTAGCGGTGCGCAGGATAGACTTTTCTGTCATTGCCAGACATCTATACAAAATGGGGTTTGCTGAAGTATTGTGATGATATGTACCAAAGTTTGAAAGAAACAGTATCCTCGTGGACGCTCATGGGGGTGCTACGAGAGGGCATTACACAGGAAGGGCGACCACATAGAAGATTCGACACACAGGGTTGTGGTGGCCAATCCTCCATAAGGATTCAAAAGCCTATTACAGGGCGTGCGACTTGTGTCAAAGGATTGAAAGGCCATCGTGGAGAGATGAGCTACCTCTAAACTCACAGATGACATTACAACCTTTCTATAAATGGGCAATAGATTTTGTGGGACCCATTCAGCCTCAAGGAAAGAAGACAGCTACACTGTACATTATCACCATGACTAAGTATTTGACTTGATGGGCGAAGGCACATCCTGTGAAGGACTACATAGGTGCGACCATTATGAAGTTTCTCTTTGAGTATGTACTGACACGGTTTGGGTATCCAAAGATTTTGATGAGTGATCGCGGTATGCACTTTCTGAATGAAATGATCAGCGCGCTGACAGTGGAACTTCAGGTATATCACCAGAAAAGCACACATTATCACCCACAGGCTAATTGGATGATGGAAGAATTCAATAAGGTACTGGAGAATGCATTGACCAAGGTTTGCAATGCTTAGCGAAATGTTTGGGACCTGCGCATACCTATAGTACTATGGGCTTATCGAATGATGTTAAAAAAGTTGACTTGACAGACACCCTTTAGGCTTGTATATGGTGTTGAAGTAGTGATGCCAATGGAATACATTGTGCCTGGTCTACGCATAGCAGCATTCACAGGTATGATGGATTGCAGAGCCCTGGAAGAGAGGCTCATGCAGCTTGCCGAGCTTGAGGAAGAAAGTTTTCTGGCTAGATTTCACCAACAAGTATGAAAGGAGTGCGAAAAAGAATGGCGTGATCGACACATTAAATTGCGCACCTTCAAGGCAAATGATCTGGTTTTTTATATGAAAACAAGTTTGATAAATTTCCAGGGAAATTTAGGATGCACTCACTAGGGCCCTATGTCATTAAGGAGATTACCAATGGTGGAGCAATTCAGTTGGTTAAATTGAATGGAGATTCCCTCCCAGGAAAGGTGAATGGCAGCCGATTGATGCCATACACCAGTGATTAGGCCAGGTGACTATATGAAGGTAGCATAGTCTTAGCGCTCGAAGCAGCTGAAAGGAGGTGCGGGACTATAAGCTACACTACCTGGTTGGGAAACTACACAATTAAGGGATTGTGCGGAATGAGGAGATGTCACAAGGTTCACAAAAATGCAAAGAGAGTTGCGCTACCTAGGGAAAAACCATGTAGGTCAGCCAGAAAGTGATTGTTAAAGTTATTGTTCGTGATTTGGGGATGCTGCTTGTGAAGGACTCCTGAGTGATAGTGCTTCTGGATGGAGCAATAACCATAGAGATCGAAGCTTATAGGTCCACTGTCAGTGCCATCAAGGGAGTAAGGCTGAACTTGGCAGTGATTCCTGATGAGGCAGTCCACCTACTGCAAGATGGGGTGATCGCAGATATGAGGGCCCATGAACACCGCACTTTACAAGTGATTAGTGAGAAGAAGGTCAAAAATGTGTAGATGGACCTACAACGAGACATTGCCCTCACTTCCATTATGGAACTTACTAACAAAAATAGATGCATGATTAAGGCCATGAAGGAATCCTGCCGAATGCTCCCCGAATTGGCCATTCCTGAGGAGGCAGAGGTAGATGAACATGTCCACAAACTTGCTACGGGTTGTGCAACGCTCCCATAGAGTTGGCTAAGGTTCAGCTGGAGTTGAACCTCCAAATTACAGAGTTGTATCTAAAGGCCCAACCTTCAACTCTGCTGGAAGTAAAGGAGCAGTGCGCAACCACTGTCATAGAGGTGATAGCTGCAGTAGATAGTGTAGTAGTAGACTACAAAAGGCTATTTGAATAGTCGTTCGAACTACTAACCAGTCAGAAAGAAGATCCTAATGTATAGAGGCTGTAGATAGAGGTGAAAGAACTGCAGTAGCTATACGATGAGGTGAAAGGAAAATCACGTATTTTCACCCTCACATAAAGACTTGCGAAGCTGTAGGAGGACAAAACACTGAAGGAATAGGTAGATGCAACTCAACACAAAGATGCAATGCTGAAGGTGCACTTGAAGCCTTGGTTGGACGAGGCCTATTTGGTTACAACCTCCATTGAAGGAAAGCTTGCCAGTCTATAGGTGACTAGCAGAAGATTCAAGATGACAGTTTAAGACTAGTGACAGAGCAATTGGTCGAAGAAGTGAAGCAGGTGACCGCATAGTGCACTGCTGAGGTGGCAGTCATAGAGGTTGAGTTGGGAAGTCTTTGTGCCAAGATCTCCGCATTCATAGAGTGACTTGAGGGTGAGTCACCATGTTTGTGTTGGGGGCTTGCTGGGAATGGGTTCCCCCATGAGATGTTTCAGGGCTAAAAGCCCATGTTTTGGGACAATTTTGTAATAAAGTTTTAAAGTCTCCACATTTTGTCGCCGCGAAGCATGAAGGTGTCAAGAGTCATAAAGGGTTGTCTGCGCTTATTTTGTAAAGTGTTAAGTTAGCTGTAAGGTTCTACCCATGGTCCAAAGACCATGGGATTGTATAAAAAGGAGCTATGTAAGTAAGCTCTAAGTAGTTAGTAGTGAAGTAGAGCTGACATGGTTTATACAAAGTGATCTAGGTTGGAGAAGTCTATGTGTTTTCAGGTCTTAGAGTAGGTAGAGGCTCTGCAACTGAGTGCGCAGAGGTGTAGGGTATAAGTTTGCAGCTGAGTGCATAGACCCTTGTGACTACAAGTATTGCAGCAATAATGCTACAACTCCTGGGGCTTCCTACTTTACTTTTATCAACCTGGTAGTTTGTAACAAACTTGGAAGCGACGGTGCTGTATGCACAAGTACTAGCTCTTACTGCAAGCTGTCACTTGGTCAGCTGGCGCAAGATCACTAGGAGCTCAAGCCAACTTCTATGAGTTTCCAAAAGAAGATTTTAACTGTGATGAAAGAAAGCTAACTCTACAAAGACTATTCTACTTGCAGAAAGAGAAAGAAGACTGGAGTGTAAAGCAAACCCTAGCAAACCCTAATTTTTCCAACTAACCCTACTTTTGCAGAAAAAAGGATGAAAACTGATGAAATGAATGCCATTGACTACTGAAAAGGTAAATTACATCTATTCAATCTAATCCTAGAATAAAATGAGAAAAGAACATCTTTTTTCATTTGTATGTGTTTTATGTGAAATTGTTATGCATGTGATTTTGTCTGTTTGTGACTGTGGCAGAGGGTTGGTGGCGATGGAGGGTGGATTTGGTTTTTGTAGAGGTGTAAGAAGGTGTGGAGGGGTCCTAAGAAGCCTCTGGTAACCTTCTGAAGACTTACCCTACAATCAGACTTCGAAAAATCACTCACAAGAAATTCTACAGGAGGCTGCAGGGGATCTATAAGAGGATCTACATGAGGATCTACAGGAGGATGCCGAGAGCTATTTTTAGAGGTTTTAAGAGTGGAAAAATGGTGGGAAAGGGTAGCTGAAGACTAGAGGGATGTTTTTAGGTGTCTGGGGCTTAACAAGGAGGATTAGGAAAGAAAAAGATGGTTGGATTTGTTCAAATGACGAGGGGAAAGCTTAGGGAAAAAGTGCAGAAATTAGGGCAAATTCGTGAAGGACTATGAATGACTTGTGAAACCTATGAGAAATGAGATGATTCTGGCTACTTTATTGATGTATTGTGAGCTAAGGTGTGTTGTAAGAGATTTGCACATCTAACTACCGAAACTGAGCAAGAAAAGGACTAACCGCACCAAGAAAACATAACCATATCTCTTGTTAACCTAATTTCTGACCTAGAAACAGAAAGTGCTGAACAGTACCTTACGAATAGAAAAGCTTGCAAGGAGATTTATTACAGAAACAGGAAACAGTCTTGGCAAAATGAATCTGAGGCAACCCTTTCACTTTTCAAATCAAACCATCAAACTAGAAATTGCATGGAAGAAGCAAAACTGTGTTTTCGGTGGCAGCAATGTTTCCTTGACCTCAAATCATGGTCCCAAGAAGGGAGAAAGGAGATTAGTGCCTGTTGTTGGCCTTTTTGAATCTTAGTCTATCACTGTATTAACCTAATTCAGCAACTATAACAAAAAGCAGCTATGCAAACCATCAAAAGCAACCTATTCTAAACAAGGTAAAATGAATCTATGTAACAGAAATTAACTCATGAACTGAAGCAAAAACATATAAGTACAAAGCAAGAGGTGTTGGGCAGATTGGGTTGGGCCCTAGCCCAAGATCTTCAGCCCTCTGAAAGAAATCAGTGCTGGCTCAGAAAATATGTCATCTCCATTATCAAAATAAAAGTCACATTACATAAACTAATCACCAAAATAAGCTCGAAAATGAGCTGAACAAGGGCTGCACAAAAGTGTGAAAATTCAACTAATAATTGGCTAAAACAATTTAGGCTCTAAGCCCCCTATTTATACAAATGGAGTCCCCCAATATCCCTCCTAAAATCAAGGGGCTCGACTTCCTAGAACTAGAGATAGACAACAGTTCTTCTTGACTTGCTCGACTGCCCATTGGATGCATCGATGTGGTTGTTTGTGCTCCGCGTTTTTGATGGAGGATTCGAGGTAGGGAGTCATAAATGAGGGGGACACCCTCCTGTAAATCCTCTCCCTTTTTTTCCTCAAATATTGGCTACCAAATGCTCATTAATCCTTTAACTTTGTCCAAAATTGACCAAAAATCTGCATAAAGCACACATTAGACTTCATGGCATAATGACTAACCCAATTCAATCTATTAGCATAAATATAATAAAAAACATGCAATAAACTAATGAGAATGGTGGATTAAGCTGAGTTAGGAAGCCAAATGAGCCCATATAAATACCAATTTCTGGGGCTCATCAGACCCCTGCAATTGTGTGCGCAGGGTGGATTGAGTCTATATTAAATAGGAGATGTCAATAAAGAGAAGTATTCTACAATTACAATGTATTTAGTCTATGTTAATGCATATGATTATATTGTGTTACGATATGGGTTTATATTACAATGTTTATTTGATGTGTGAATGTATGTGATTACATCTATTAGTTGAATGCAAGTAAGAATATGAGTTTACGCGACGATAACTATAATTGATTGCTAGAATAAGTAAAAAAATTGATATAACCTGGGAACCTATACAATACATTGTCATAAGAGCGTGAAAGTACCTAACCTGCTAGTTAGGGTTGCACGAAGGTCAATCATACACCTTCGTGAAGGTACTGAAGGGCAGGATAAAGGGTATATTGATAATCCCTAAGGCTTAACAACCTGGGTGAAGGCAGGAGAAGGGGGTATAAACTGGCATCATGACCATCTCAGGGTGTAGAAACTTGGTTCCAGCATCCCTGACTTTGGTCTGCGCTCTGCAGGTTGATGCTGATAGGGCCAGTAGTGTAGGGATATGTTTGGCTGACTAACATTGAAGCTAGGTCAGGGACCACAAAGCCAACAGTCACCAAACATATTCTTCTTCTTTTCTTCATTGATTTTTTGCATCGGCTTGAGGCTGGGTCAAGAAATTTAGGTCATATTGGTTCAAGATTACAAGATTTGATGCTCATATGAGTTCTAGGGTTTTTGGTCATAACTGCAGTCTTGACATATGCCATTTTTGGCTACAACCGTAGGATGGTAGGATTTTCCATGAACTTGGAAGATCTCAACCAAAAACATGCCTCTTCCTCCATGCAGTTGAGATCTAGGGTTGGATTTTGACATCTGAGCACAGTTGACCAAAAGTTGGACAAGTTGACTCTGATCTAGATTGATCTATGAACCAATTTTGAATTTTTCTAGGTTAATTTTGCTGTATGATTTTGTATTGGGCTCATTGTACTCTCTGCTAAACATTTTATGACAATCTAATAAGAAGAATAATTTCAAAGGGTTTTCCCTGTAGTGTGTTTTTTCCTAGTCTTTGACCAAATCTAGTGTCTCTTGTTGATGTGTTGATTGTCTCCTTTGTCATTGAATTTACTATTCTAACTTCAAGTACTTTTTATTGTAAATATTAATTATTGTTGAAATATTTCTAATTGAAGGATTAAATTGGGCTAAAGTAATTGAGTCAACATAGAGTAATGTGAAAATTAACATCTTCTAGGTTAGAGTGATGGGATGGTAACATCAGAAATGGTATCATAAGGTAGAGGGAAATACAGTGAAGAAAGAGGACTATGCATAGTTGATATAGGTAGCTGAGTAATGGTGTGTTCCTCAACAATAGGTGTCATCCAAATGGGCTCTACCATCTTATCATCAGGAATATGAACAATGGTGGAAGGATTTGGAACTTTTCCAGGGTGATTTGACATTATAGTGACTAATGAATATGAAGCTAGAGATAGAGAAGGAATGACACTTGAAACACCAAATAATGAAGAGACAATAGGAGAAACCGTGAAACAATGGATAGTGAAGAAGATAAAGGGGCCATAGAATCCAAAGGGAGAGCCCTAAGCTTAAAGGCTTTTCCCTAGAAAATAAAAACATTAGGAATAGACAAAGTCATGGTAAGTGTACTTACTAGAGACTCGAAAATAGAAACAATAGCATTAACAAAAGATAAATAGGTACAAAGCCTCTTGAATAAGGGCTAGAAGTCAGAACCAACTATAGCTAAATTCTTTTGAGATGACAATGAAACACCAGAAGACATGTCTCATGGCATTAGACCCTAAAGAGAATACACAAACACCTACATGTGTTTCCATGTGTTGAATACATAGTCGTGACACAAATTATTTGTGAAAGGATTCCTCTATCATATAAAATGGTAGTTTTGACATCTAGAATGTGTGCTTATCGATGACCTTTGGGCGAACATAAGAATTATTGTGGTCAATTGTGAACCACACTTGATAAGAATGCTTTTCCAAGATGAATTGGGGGATCTGTATAGTTTGAGTAGCATCTATCAATTTGTTGTACCAGGATCCAAAAGTTGTTTCATTTAAAGAAATATTTGTAGAGTCGGCACAATATTTCCATCGGTCAAAAGAAAGGGTTACAACCTCACCATCTAGAATGTTAGTGAAAAAAAAACCTTCAGGTGTGCATCACTTCCTCATGGAAACAAAAATATCCATAAATGAAATAGCCACATCACTTGTAAACCTCTTCACATGCAAATAAGAGCTCCCCTAGTTAAAACTTGCACCAATTTAAGTGCTCACCCTGGACACAAAATTCATCTATGGAGATGGCATCAAGGGTGCATTCATCTTTAATATAGTGCCAGGTTACTTTTCCTATGATAAGGTAACATGAAACATGTATTTGATCATTGTTGATAAGCTCAATTACATATCTACGACCCTTACTCTTGGTAGCATACTTCTCATGTACGTTTGTAGTCCTTGTCTGCTTACATCATTTGGGAGTTCCCTGGAAGGCCATTCCTACATCATCCCCATCCATCAGAAGACCAGTGAGATGATAAATATCATGCACAATTATGGGGTAAACTTTGTCCAACCATAGAAAGCCATTATGGATTCTTCTAATGAAGAACTTTGTGCATCTCATGACTTCACCGACGGTCCAAAATATTGGCAACTATTGCAGTTTAATAATGGTGGACTTGTGTAGTAACTGAAAATCCTATTTGATATCTAGGGTAACTTAATTGGATGGATTTGAAGTAAAATCCATATAAATATCTCGTCTAAGAGTTGAAAACAAGGCATGGTCAGAGAAATCATTGTCAACCAACGCACTTTCTCATATTTCCCTAGTAATTCATCCAAGGGCTCAATGTAAGAGTCAGAAAAATGAAAAGGAATGTCAAACTTGCTGGCTTGACCCATAGTGGAAGCACTACAACTGTAAAATAGATGAATAGGAGGACACTGGCATAAATTGGAAACAAAGGAATTGGATGTAGAAGCCAAGGTAAAAGACTTAAGTTAGTATTTAAAGATGAACGGATTATTTCACTTCAACTCCCCACACTTATAAAAAATTCCTATATCATGATAAAGAGCTCGGTTGATGTGTTATCGGGAAATCTAGTGTTCACTCGGAGCTACTAGTCCCACTAAGACTGGTAGCTATCTTAGAAACAAACAAACTAAAACTACTTTCATTTTCCTTTATGAGAAGTAGATAAGTGGGGAATGAAGGACACCAACCTCAGTCTTGCTCTTGGTTACTTTCTCGGTTCCTCTCCCTTCTGAAAGATCCTTGCCACTTCTCCTTCATCTGCCTAGCTTCAAAGAGCACCTGCGGGATCAAAGCAGCATAATACTATTGAAGAATAGAGATCTACAATCATAAACAATATAGGACCAAATATATATTGACCACACAAATGCGTATATCATCAAGCATACAAGAATGTGGAGGAAAACTTGAATAGCTTTATTAATATCAATAATAGCAAAGAGGATTACAACCAATTTTTCTGACCCAGCATCATCCTCCAGCATGAAAACCCTTCTTTCACCTCACGAAAAGCTTAGATCACCCAACACTATGATGTTCCACCAGGAAACCAACATCACTTCCTTACAAGATACAACATTCCAGCGTCTGGATCTCCGGGATGAGGGATACATATATAGATGATTGCAGGGGGGTGAGTCAGATTCTGGGATTTTGATTAGTTTCCTCTCTCTGATAGTTCTTGATTCCACTTAGAGGTTGATGATCTCCTACTCATCCCCGGGCGAATTCAGAGAGGCAAGTGTCAAAGGAAATGTTTCTGGAAGATTCTATGATCATCCACCTCGCAAACTGTCTTTGCCATTTGTCCACTCTCACCCATCGCACCCTACAGAAGGCCTTTTGAGTATGCATCACACCCTTTTCACTAGGCAGGTGAGACGCATCGCACCCTCTGCACTGGGCAGTCTGTATGGTCCAGTTTTGACTAGTTCTGAGCAGATTCCTGTGGAGAACTTCTGGGAGATGATGTAATCAGTTGACCTTGTTCTTTTAGGGTATGGAACAACACTTTTAGGGACTTACGAGCCCTTTGTTTATGGACATGTTTTATTGGGGTTGTAGTGCCCAAAAATGTCTATAACAGTTGCCCCCTAAAGCATGAGGTTGTTAATCTTTTGATGTTGGGTGAAATGCTTTATCATGAGGATCCGAAGTTTTTCCAAGCTCGAAGGTGACCTGTAATAAGATACAATACAATACATTATCTTCATAATATTTTTCATGATCTAGCTGAGGCGGGCATTCCCATGCTCAGCTTTATAAATTCATTTTCATGTACATAAGACAGACAACCGTCTGTGAGGCAAACTGATGATTCTGATAGAGTCATCATCCTTTGGCTTGGATGATCATCTGTGCAGCAACAATGTACATTTGATGTTTTTATTTTCCTGAATATATCGCAGCCTGGATGGATGAAACTAGATCCGGGGTATTCAAACCCGTTTAATCTTCACTCAAAGTACAAGTCAATCCATGTGAAAGATGTTCAGGAGTCGAACATGGAAAGACATCACCCGATTACCAGCCAATGATGTAAGTTGTTAACAGGTGCAAGAGGAATCACCGATAATGATGATGACCCTTAAGGTACTATAGTACAATTCACGTGGTCTGAAAAGGGACTTGGCGTCAAACACCATGCAAAATCTTTTGGTCGAAGGCCATTGATGTAAACTTGTCACCGGAAGTGAGAAACTTGCCATTGAGGCATGCAAGCTTCAAAGTATTGAAAGAGTTGTTCCTAAGTCGATTTCTTGGATAATGAGCTGATGTCGACAAGAAGCGACCCATCGTAGGAGGGCCTTAATGAATCCCACATCTACGACACGGAACGGAGTAAATGATTTTGGAGGTGAAAATGATCTGATGATACAGGGTTCAGGGTGGCAGTCATGAAAGAATGGACCGTGAATGTATTGCAGCGGATGAGACACAGGTGAATTCTCTGAGTGAATTCTCTTGAACATATTGGCGACACTGACATGGATTGGTAGCGTTAACCCCAAATATGGATGGTGTGATGGACCAATGGTGATATGACCAGTGAACGGAATAACCCAACCCAACTCAGATGCGGAGTGAAAGTGTCATGTTCAAGAGCGACTTGCTACCAATAAAGTTTCTTCAAGTTTTCTTCCCAATTTTTCCCCAGTCATTGCTGACCAGTACCTATTTATTTTTGTTAAGCTTGAGGAGGATAACATATTCTTGTTCTATAATTTTCCCTTCGGGCAAACCCGTCTCTATGTTTTAACGAGCCTAGCAATGGTGAAACTCGTTCTTGTCTGTATGGACAAGTTTGTCGCTATTCGGTTTTAACGAGTTTAATGACAGAGATAACTCGGTCCTTTTCAATTTTAGAGAGTCTGAAAGGGACGTAAAGGAAAGTCAAATAATCCTTTTTCGTAATATAATCCCTTAAGTCTGAAAAAGTATAAAATAATACGAAAGGGATGAATTTTCGGTAATTTTAACGAGTCGAACAAAACAAGCGCTTGATCTTTTTGTGTAATAATCCCTCAGGTCCAAAAAGATTAAAATATAGAGGAGGGATAGCACTTCCGGTAGCTTTAACGAGTTGGAGAGTCCAATTTCTCGGTAATCTTTTCATATTTTATGAGTCAGACGAAAAGAGCTTAAAGGAGACTGGTTTTTTGAGGAACGAGTGATAATTTCAGGTAGCAGCTGATTCCAGGTAAGGTTGGGAATCTTCCAATCATGGCAATGTCACAAGGATGGCTAACAGGATCACTCTTTGCAGGTGTTCCTAAAAAGGGGTAAACAATCAAATGGAGGTGAATGATCAGCTAAAACATAGTGGAGGTGATGGTAAGAACACGACCAGGCCTCAAAATCTAATGATAATGCATTCGCAATGGTTATTTACCGGAAATTAGTTGATTTTTTAATGAGCTTAAACTCTAGGGGAACATTTGCTCATTACTAAGGTTTAATTTTTAACGAGCTTGAACTTCACATAAAAAACTGCTCGTGCGAGTCGTATAATAAGGATGTCTCATCGATAGGTTCAATTTTTAGGGAGCTTGCACCATTCGAAAATTTCCTCTGGCTCCTTTCATTATGAAAGCTATGAACGACCAATCCTACGAGTTTAAAGGGTTGAGAAACTACAAACTAAGAAAATAAATGGTCGCTCTTTTCTTACACACAAAAAGGTTTTCATGCCCCCAGGTATAGTGAAATAGAGTTTCTAGGTTACCATATGAAAGCTCTCCATCTGCGTTGCAGACAAAATGCTTCCTTGGCAATGTCTACCGAAATAGACAAAGGTGATTGGCGCAGTCGCCTCCACTCACATAACTTTGATGAGGGAATCTCATTCCAGTCTAATCCCATTTTCCTAAATGGATGGGTGTGTTAGACTAGTCATACATCCTCCGCGGAAACCTACCCTATACCCAAGGTTTTCCTGTCGAAACAGACCAGGGTGCATGCCCCCTGGGTTTCAGTCATGTCCTCCCGAATCACTCGCGCTCTTCAGGTGGACGGACTGGAGATTGATGAGACATTCCTTGCGTGAAAAGACCATTTAGGGATGGCATTTGACTATTAGCTATGTGTGAGTCGGGGAACGAAAGCTGGTCTACGAGCTTGACCACTCGGCCTTCATGCGGAAAACACATTACTCTAAAGAGTGAGGAGACAATGGCTCCCATGCTATAAATATAGTCACGTCCAAGGAGTAGATTATAATCTAGAGGTCCTCAGAATACCATTACGTTCATGTAAATGGTTTTCCTCCTCAATGTTATGGGCACATTGGGAAGGATCCCTAACGGTCGACTGGTTCCTTTGTCGAAGCCTGTCAGCTTTCTCATCTTAGGCAAAAGCGATGGCGACCCAAGCACTTCCCAAGCAGTTGAGGAAAGGATACTCATAGAAGCCCCTTCATCTATGATGGTACCATGATAATTTTGTAAGCTTGTACAATGATTCGGAATGGCACATTAGCCGGTACTCGAGGTTTGCCTAGTAGATTCCAATCGAAGGAAACGATTAGGTTGCTTGGAGGTGGGACCAAATAGATGACCGAATATGAATCTGACGAACTTCCTTCCTGCGGTAAAGGAATGGGTAGACTGCCCCCATGTTCATCAAAGTCTGTGTTTACGAAAAGAATTTCAACAGTGTCATTCTCATTCTCTTCAGTGATTGTGTCATCTGAAGATGGACCTTCCGAAGACAAGACCGGGTCGATTGCTGCCTCAAGCTTTTGAATTTCATCTGGTATGGATTCAGTGGGTTTATCTTCAATGACAGATGCTTCAACCGACCACAATGGCGTTTCGGTCGGATTTTCAACTAGTGATGGACTTGGTAAGAGTTTCTTGTATCCAGGAGGAAGCCGTAGCGGTGAAGCAGGACAGTCATCCAAGACTCTTTTAGCTTCGTCTAGGAAGGGACAACGGTGGACAACGTGATCACCTTCACACAGTTTACAAGGAAATTTACATTTCCTTTTCTGTCCAAATGCTTTGCTTTCACTAGTTGATGGTGTACTTTCAACATGATCTTTAGAGGTTGATGACACCGGATTGTGCAAACGAGGAGACCAGTCCCTTAAGATCTGAGGGATGTAAGGACAATCTCGATGATAGTGGTCTCCTTTGCAAATGACACATGGAGATTTAGGCTTGGAAGGTGCAGTGTGTGGATTTTCACTAGATGATGCCCGGTTATCCCTTTTTTCCTTCGGCTCCTTCTTCTTCTTCTCTTTCTTCTCTTTCCCCTTCTTCTCCTTCTTAGTTACTTGACTTTTGGCTTTACCAGCTTTATCAAGTGAAGAGGAAGGAGGAGAGGGAGAATCAGATGAAGTAGAAGGTTGGGGGTTAACTCTAGTATCATCTATTTTCCGACTCGATTGTTCAGGAATTACGGTGTTCTGAACAATGGAGGTCGAGAAGAGCCACATTGGCAAGCCAATCGTCAATCCTGGAAGTGACAATGTGGCCATATGAGGTGCAGCAACATCTCCCCAAGAGGAGAAAGGACTAGGATTTCCTCCAAGGGGAAATCCTTGGTTGGTGGACTCCATTTTTCTCAACCTAAGACCAACACGGGAATGGTGATATTATTCCAATTAAAATAAATTTTAGACGCTTTGACACAACTTGTTTTTTCAATTTTTAAGAGTCGAGAAAAAACAAAAGATGACTCTAGTCGCCTTCAATTTTTAATGAGCCTGAAGTGACAAGTGCTCATATGGACGTTTTCCGTTAAGGAGTCTGAAAAGGAATGAAAGAGACTACTCTGGAAATCTAGACAGAGGGATTACCAAACCAATCGCAAAATTGCATAATACTTTTTACAGTATGGCAGTCAATCTTCCCAAATGCTGTGTTCAGTTCATTGTGATCGATAGGGCGGCAGACACGACTTCCTATGGATAAAGGATATAGCCTATTGTGGCCTCCAAATATATACTCGACGGTATGTGGGAGCACAAGTCCGTACTGGCACTTGTCGTCTCAAAGAGGAGGAATCACCGAACCAACAGTGAAAGCGACAGTTACCAGGCTTTTCGACGCCGGAATACGTCTCTAGCCTAGACTTCTAGATGTTGTGTGTTAGGTTCCAAAGCATTTTTATGTTCATTGAACTTATTTCATAGTTGATCTTTCTGAAGAAATTTTCCTTTAAGGTTCATTGCGTGATGTAGATATAATTCCTAAAATGCAATCTATGATGATAAACAATCATTTAATCTTCTTTTTGCAATGAAAATCCTAGCAACTAAAGAAAGAGCGATGATATTCTTTCAACATAGAGCAGAGAGCACACACTAGATGCACTGTCCTAAATCAAACCAACAAGCAGTCTAAATGCAAATGCACATGCATGTATTTGTTTTTTGCTTTCTTAATGTGTGAATGACAAGAAGAATGCTATGTACAAATATGAATTATCTTTTCAAAGCGACCATACTAACAAATTTCTTTTCAAAAACGAGAGGAAGGTAATGATGACCCTTTGCTATTTTGAATTGAAAACCGCTTTCGACACTTGAAAAATTACTAATTCAAATCAAATACAAGAGTAACTGTATAATCGATCGTCAAGAACAATAGAATTCTTTTCTTTGACTGAAAACGACACTTGCGACACTTTCAAATTAGAATACGACAGTTTGATTATGCTACTTCTTTGTAAAAGAGAACTGAAAATGGCACACAATACATAAAAACATTCATAGTTCTTTGCACAATGGAGGCGGAATGATGGAAAGGAAGGGGGTTTCCACAGTGTTATATTGATCACAGACAGCAAAACTCTTGAATAAAGCTGAAGAGAGTCAACACAGAAACCAAATCTGAGGGCAGAAGAGGTCTTGTCTGATCAGCATACCTGCAACATAGGAAAAGTACGATGCAGCGCACCTACTACACACGGGAGGTGCGATGCATCCAGATTCCCAAGAGGAGAAGGTACGATGGTCCAGGGACGAGACTTCAACTGGGTTTTGAGACACAGTTTGTAGCTCAGTTCAGGGTTTTAGGTTGAGCAAGTGATGTACAGTAAATAGAAATCACAGGGGCTAATCTAATGAGGTTCTAGAGCCACCACTAGGGCAATTAGAAGGTTTGCAAATCAATTGCTCAGTTTATAAACAAAACCTGGAGATAGAATGAAGCAGCATTGATCTACTTTGCACTTGCATAGCAAATGAAGTTTGAAGGCTAGCTGGCTTGACTTCAAGCTCCATCTGTAAGTTTATAAAACAAACAAACATAGACAAACAAACAATCTATTCGCTCCCCAGCGGAGTCGCCATTTTGTTATTGGGAAATCTAGTGTCCACTCGGAGCTGCTAGTCCCATTAAGGTTGGTAGCTATCTTAGAAACAAACAAACTAAAACTACATTCGTTTTCCTTTATGAGAAGTAGATAAGAGGGGAATGAAGGACACCAACCTCAGTCTTGCGCTTCGTTCCTTGCTCGGTTCCTCTCCCTTCTGACAGATCTTTGCCACTTCTCCTTCGTCTACCCAGCTTCAAAGAGCACCTGCAGGATCAAAGCAGCATAATACTATCAAAGAATAGAGATCTACAATCATAAAAAATATAGGACCAGATATATATTGACCACACAAATGCATATATCATCAAACATACAAGAATGTGAAGGAAAACTTGAATAGCTTTATTAATATCAAGAATAGAAAATAGGATTACGACCAATTGTTCTGACCCAGCATTATCCTCCATCATGAAAGCCCTTCTTCCACCTCACAAAAAGCTTATATCACCCAACACTATGATGTTCCACCAAGAAACCAACAACACTTCCTTACAAGATACAAAATTCCAGCCTCTAGATCTCTGGGATGAGGGATCCATATATAGATGATTGCAGGGTGGTGAGTCAGCTTCTAGGATTTTGATTAGCGTCCTCTCTCTGATAGTTCTTGATTCCACTTGGAGGTTGATGATCTCCTATTCATCCCTGGGTGAATTTAGAGAGGCAAGTGTCATAGGAGAAGTTTCTGGAAGATTCTATGATCATCCACCTCGCAAACTGTCTCTGCCATTTGTCCACTCTCGCCCATCACACCCTACAGAAGGGCTTTTCAGTATGCATTGCACCCTTTTCACTGGGCAGGTGATGCATCACACGCTCTGCACTGGGTAGTTTGTATGGTCCAGTTTTGACCAGTTCTAAGCAAATTCCTGTGGAGAACTTCTGGGAGATGATGTAATCAGCTGACCTTGTTCTTTTAAGGTATGGAACAACACTTTTAGGGACTTAGGAGCCCTTGGTTTATGGTCATGTTTGATTGGGGTTGCAGTGCCCAAAAATGTCTGTAATACGATGGAAATTAAATGAAAATGGTGATGGAATAAGAGTTTGATTTAGAACTTGATGAAAACCAAACTCAAACCCCAACATGTGATGCAAATGTCCAAAAAGTACTTGACATGACAATCATATGAAAGCGAGAGTACAACTATCGAAATAAAACTGAAGGCCAAATCAACATATTCAACTGTTACAGGAAAAAGACTTGACAAGCTAAATAGACACGCATTAAATGAATCAATTAACAATATATGACACAACTTGTACATCCTCGACCACAATTAGTTGTGGTTTATTGAAAAAGGAAAATAATATAATATTGACGCAACGAAAACAAACGACTCAATCAAAAGGACAAACTAACTCTATCCTAAGCATAATCTATGTTCTTGATCAAAGAGAAAATACAATCATATAAATTCAATCACCATTGTAGGGATTCAGGCAAGCACCATTCACCAAACTATACATTAGAACTCTATCAAGTTGCATGATTTTAACATTTCCAAACCACCTTATCTCTACATCTATAAAAGGTCCTAACCAATGCATATGAAGATTCCCAGGATGTTTCAAGTACTTATTTTTGTAAATCATAACTTGATATCAAATTAAAAAAGACTTGGTTTTAGTATGGTGATAATGCCAATATTTTTGCCTATTCTTCTCCACACTTTGGTGGAAATTTTCTAAAGAGAATTTCTCTTCAATTTCACATAACTCTTGGAGACGCTCCATAATAGATTCATCATGACACATCTTAATGGCTTGCGTGATATATATATTAGGAATAATGAACTCAGCATGAACCACCGATTCTCTACCATACACAAGTTGAGAAGGAGTATACTTATGTAACCTCTATGTAGTTGTTTTAGAAGCCCGTAATGTAGCAAGAACTCTTTCATCCCAATCATCCCTATTAGCATAACCTTGGTCAGTCCCTTCTCCAAAATTTAGTTGAAAGCTTATATTGTCCCATTTCCTTGAGGATGAAAAGGACTTCTCTTACAATGTTGTATAAGGAATTCACGCATTAAGGTTGCAATAGTATCATTGATGATGTGATATCCATGATGACTTATCAAACTACACAGGCATCCAAATCTAATGATAATTTTCTCTAATTTTCTCAAATATGAATCTAGTTACAGTACTGGTAGTGGAATCTTTGATAGGAGATGCTCTTTCCAATAGCGTTAGGTAAGCAGTTGTAGTGATGATATAGTAGACATGTGAGTGTCACACAATAGGGTTTATGGGGACAATAAAATCAATAGCTCATTTCCAAAATTCTTTTAGTGCTAAAATTTGATGATTGATGCTATGTGATTCATTTCACTAGTTTCAATCCCACTTATTCACCCCTGTGAGCATCACCCAATGCAATGAGTGCTAAGTGAACTATTCAAAAATCATGAGAAATTAGTCAGTTATGACCACCTCTCATGGAAATGGTCATAAGTGAATGACTTACTTAACATAGTTGAATCCCAAAATGATATCTAACATAATGCACTGTGTTGGTAAGGTAAATCCCCTCTGCGGACAGAGGCGATCCCACTAGCCTATCACAGAACTAGCCACAAACAAACCACGCTGCTACGCAAGTTCCTAGTTATGCATCAAAGGTGAATCAAGAAGACTAACCTGGAGTCCAACGCTATGATTGAAGCAGAATTGATATCCTCGCTCCCTTGCTCCAACAGATCATGACGAATACCTGCACATGCAAAGGAAGAGACAGATACCAACATAAAAACTACCAAGGCACAACTATATTTCAGTCAGAAAGGAAATAAATCAACATATCACCATGATAGATAATGAGATTGGAACTATAATAGCAGTCGTTCATCAATTAATAAACAGGAAAAGTTACAACCATTGTTCTGACGTCGACCCTTCTCTTGGCTGGGCGAGTAACTATATGTGTCTTGACATGCATCTCTTCTCCAGCAGCATAACCTCTCTAGCACTCACTAGCATTCCTCCATAAACTCAACATCTAACACTCCATGACCAATAATCATCACTACTATCACTCAATCACCAAATCACTAGCATAACACTAACACCAACACTCTCTCCCCCCCCCAATGCATAATGACAAGATTATATAGATGAAGAAGGGAGGAGGATGCGATGAACCGGGACACCTTTCGTGGAATTAGCAAAAGCCATAAAGATGGATAAAGCTCGACAAAAAACTGATTTTCTATCCTCAAAAAAGCTCCATGTAATGAAGGAAACAACAGTCGGACGTGCATTAAGGCAAAAAGCACGACTAAATTTGGTTGGCGCGACTGTTGCTCTAAGATAGAGCGCCAATGGTCACGCCCTCTTTTGAGGATCTCCATCATTGGCGCGGGTAGGATACTGTGGACTTGCGCCAATGGAAAAAGAGCACTTTTTAGGGATGATCTGCAGAAGGTGTCTCCAGGGAACATGGAGTACATACTCAGGGGAACATAATGCAAGTGTTTTTAGCCCTTGTCACTTCTTATAACTCCCGGAATGAGTCCTCTAAGGTATGACAAGAGGAGTAACAGGGATGGTGACAAATTACTATGTAATAGATGCCCCCTAAAGCATGAAGTCCGAGAGGTGGAGAGGGGTGAAATGCTTTACCAGAACGCACATAAGAGCACACAAGAGCACATATAGTTATTTCCGCCGAGGAGCTGTATTAAGAGACATGACTGATAGTTCAATTACATGATGTACGTGGCATGGTCGCAGCCATCCATAAGAGAGTACATAAATAATTTGGATCCATAGTATGGACGCAGCCATCTGGTTAGGATCAATGAACTGACTCAGGTATGGTCGCAGCCATCCAGTGAATGAGTCAAGTACCAAGAATCACGCCTGGATTACGACAGACACAATCCAGGGTCTTGCGCTCCATCTCGACCCGAACAAGAGTACAAGTCCAAGCATGTGAATATATGAGCTGAAGTCGAACATGCATGAACATCGCCTGATTACCAGTCAATAATGGAAACTGTTAACAGACGCGAGAGGTACCACCAATAATGACAATGGCCCTCAAGGTACTATAGGTACAATCTACGACGTGTGAATTAATGAGCTAAAGTCGAACACCCGTAGAATCATTCGATCGGAGGCCAATGATGAAAACCTCACGTCGAACACGAAGAACCTACCATTGAGGCATGCAGGCTCCAAGGCACCGGAAGGGAGTCTCTAGGTCAACTTCCTGGATAATGAGCTGAAGTCGACAGGGACTGACCTTGATCGAAGGTGGGACATAATGTTTCCCACATCATCGACACGAGACAGAGAGATAATGTCGTGAATCAAGATTGTGCGAACTATCAGAGGGAGGTTGTTTATTTGCAGAGGTCAACTTCTCTTGAACATATCGGCGGCACATTAACGGAATTGGCAGTATTTGACATCAATGTATCAAAGGTCATTATGACGAGGCAATGAGTGAATGAGAGGTCAAATAGGGTACCCAAATCCATGGAAGCAAGTGAAAGATATGAGATGAAATATCCCCACCCTGGACACGAAAGCAAAAAGTGCCATGTTCAAGAGGGAGATACTGCCGTTACGGTAACAATTATGGTTCAAAAATTTTATTTTCCCCCACCATTTCTGGCGAGTACCCCAGTTATTTTTAACAAGATTGATGGGGATAGCATATGCTTGTGTTGTGACAAAATCCAATGTCATTAAGTTTTAACGAGTCTGACAAAGGAAGAACTCGGCGTCTTTTCTTGTTTAGAGAGTTTGAAAAGACAGCAGAAAAGGAAACTCTAGGGATGTCCTTTTTCGTACAGTTGTGTCTCTCGGGCCCGAAAAAGTATAAAATAATACCCAAAAGAACCGCCCGATCATTACGATCGAGGAGTACTTTTCATGATTAGTGACTTCGACCTGAAAAAGTAAAAAAGCGGTCAAAACCACGTCGTTTCGTAACCACTAATGAGTTTGAAACGACAAAAACCCGGTAATCTTTTTATGTTTTAACGGTCGACAAAAAGAACTTAAAACGACCGCCCCTTATCACCATTTAACGAGTCAAGAGGAGCGACTCGGCAATCTTTTCCTCTTTAAATGGTCAGAAAAGAGCTGAAAGCGGACCTCCATTTTTATTTTCTTTAACGAGTCAAAAAGGAAAAATACTCGGCAATCTTTTCATATTTTACGAGTCAGAAAAGAGCGTAAAGGCGACTCGTCCTGAAGGAATGAGTGGTATAAAGGGTAGCAACTGGTTCTGGTAATGGTGGAACTTGCTCGAAACATGTAAAGGTTAAGAGGCTGGCTAATAAAACCACTCATCGCTGCGGTTCCTCAGGAAAGGAGAAACAACCAAGTGAAAGCATATGATCGGCCAAAAAGATGGTGGCGATGGAATGAAACAACCAAGGCTCATCTAGCAGGATTTAGCAGATGAAAGGCAATCACAGGATGTAAATCAGGTATGGGTTCATTTTTTTACACAAGCTTGAACCATGGAGAACTTTGCTTGGATTCGGTTTCATGTTTACACAAGCTTGAAATGAAAAAATATGCTTGTTATAAGTTCGCATGCCCCCAGCATGATGACGCACATCGAGGTACATGCCCCCAGCATAATGACGCACATCGAGGTACATGCACCCCCAAGCTTCATTGCATTCAACAAAGTGGATGGAATGAAGGTTCACTCTCGAGATCGATGAAAGACTCGACTTGTATTTTACGAGATCTTAATCAAAAGACTCGATTTGGAAAGGGAGGTGTTTCATTTTTTAATGAGGTTGACACCGTAAAAGAACTATCCTCATAATCCTTGTTTCATTTTTTAACGAGGTCGCCGCAAATCAAAACTATCCTCGATCTTAAGCATGCCACTAAAACTGCTCGATTATCCAGTCATATGATAAGAATGTCTCACGTAAGATTCCATTTTTTATGGAGCTTGCGCCTTACAAAGCTATGCCCCGACATCCTTTCTTTATGCAAGTTCGGAAACGGCTAATCCTACGAGTTTAAAGGGTTAGACCTACAGGTTTAAAGGGAGGACCTAAAAATTTAAAAAATAAATAGCCGCCCCTTGCTTGCAATCAAAAAGGTTTGCATGCCCCTAGCCATAAAATAGAGTTTCGAGGTCTTCCTCTATTCGAGCTGACAAAACATTTGTTTTATCAGGAAGGGTTGCCTTTTATTCGAGCTGACAAAACATTTGTTTTATCAGGAAAGGCACTACCTCTTACAGGTTACCCAAAGATTGTTCTGTTGCAAACAGCACACTTCTTTGGCGATGTCTACCGAGATAAACAAAGGTGAGTGACCCTGTTCCGTCAAACACATAACTTTGACAAAAGAATCTTATTCTAGAACAACCCCTCTTCCAATCACGGACGGGGTACGGACTAGTCATATTCTCTCGCGGAAACCTACTTTATACCCAAAGTTTTCTCTGCCCGAAGCAGACCAGGATGCATGCCCCCTGGGTTCCAGTTACATCCTTCCGAATTACTCGCGCTCATCGGGAAGAAGGACTGGGGGTGGAGACATTTCTTGCAGTGATAATATCATCTGAGGATGGAATTTCTGAAGGCGAAACCGGGTCACTTGTAATCCGGACCGTTTGACTGTTGTCTGGTTTGGATTCAGATGTAGGATCATCTAGGGGTGGAAGTTCTGAAAGCAAAAGGTGGTTCCACTTCTGATAGCTTCGTGGTAGATACGACCTTTCCCTTAGGAGACTTCTTCTTTTTGGTCTTCTTCTTCTTCTTCTTAGCCACCTGGTTAGTGAAATCCAAGGTTTCACCAGGCGAAGTAGAAGATGAGGACGCAGCAATAGGTGAAGAAGGGAAGGGGTCCACCTTAGAATCAACATGGTGTTGTTCGGGTGGAGGAGGTGGTGGTGGGACAGGAGTCATCACACTTGAGACCACCGAGTTTGAAAACAACCATACGGGTAAACCAATGGTCAAGCCAGGCAAAGACAATGTTGCGATATACTGAACACCAACATTTCCAACAGAAGGAAATGGGCGAGGGTACCCATCAGGAGGAACACCTTGGCCGGTGGGCACCGGAAAGGCTGCCATTGAACGAGGAATAACCCTACTCAAGCTAACGCAAACAAAATCTAATTGGGTAGATGTTATCGTGGCCAATAAATTTTAAGACACTGAACTTAACCTTTTCATTTTTTAAGAGTCGAGAAAAGGGTAAAAGATGACTCTAGTCTCCTTCGAATATTTAATGAGCACGAAGTGACAAGACGCTCATAGGCACCTTTTCATTTAGGGAGTCCGAAAAGGATCAAAAGTGACTGCTCTGGAATTCTAGGTAGAGGGTGTGCCAAACTTTTCGCAAAACCACAGAATACTTTTTAGGGTACGGGTGGTCGATCTTCGTGAATGCTGTGTTCACTGCATTGCGAATCGTAGGGCGGCTGACACAGCTTCCTATGGATAAAGGCTTTATTCCTATAGGGGTCTCCCAATATATACTCAACGGTACGTGGGAGCACAGTCCGTATTGGCAGCTACCGTTTCACCGTGGAGGAATCACCCAACCACTCGACGATAAACTACCAGGTTTAACGACGCCGGAACACGTCTCTAACCTAGACCTCTAGAGTGTTTGTGTTATGTTCCAATGCGTTGTTATGTTCATTGAGTTCATTTTAAAGTTTATCTTTGATTATGTTTCAGTTTTTTGGTCCTACCGTATGTGATATCTCGAAAACTTCTTACATGCAAGCTATATGCCAAAATTAAATCAGTTGATTTGATGAATTTTATCTACAAGAGGGTTGAGATCTTTTTCACAAACGAAATGATCACTTCAACAAAGAACAAAGATCCTAATGCAGCTAATAACAAGAAACGAAATTTTGTCTTTTTTCTTCTCAATAGCAACAAATAACAATAAATGCTAACTACTATAATGCAAGAGATTTTTTGTTTTTCTTTCCTTTAAGATGGCATGATGCATGTAAACAAATTCTAAGAGATATGCACAATCCAAGTTCAGTCAATGAAATAGAACCAATTCTAAAACACAAAATGAACCATGCAAGCAAGGAAAAACACAAAAACTAGTGAACTTCAAAGAGGCTAGAAGTGAAGTATTTAGAGTATAGAAGATCAAGCTTTAACAAAGCACTGGATAGGTGTAGAACAATCAACAAGCTGACTGGATGATCAAGAGACCGAAACTTCCCACAGAAGGCTAGACATGCAAAGTCACTGGAAATAAGCAAACAGTTGAGGGATACAGGCTAAAACCAGTCAAGCAGAGGTTCAACACAGTTCCAGAGGCTGAAAGAGATATATAAAGAGACTGAATGAGTTTTCCACCCACACACAGGCAAAATTTACAGAGCTGGCGCGACTGTCAGCCTGCAACTTGCGCTACCACAGAATTGGCGCGAGTTGCTTTTGAGCAACGTGCGCCAACTGGCGCGACTGTCAGAGAAATAACCGCACCAATTAAGCTTGCCAACTAAAAAGATAAAAGATATGACCTCAGGTCGGGTTGACAGTGCTCAGATGGGTCAAACAGTAAAGAATCAACTCAAAACTGACTCAGGAAGCTCATGCACTCAAGCAAGCAGAAGAAAATTAACATGCAAGACAGAAATCAAAGAGTTACTCCCCAGCGGAGTCGCCAATTTGTTGGTAAGGTAAATCCCCTCTACGGACAGAGGCGATCCCACTAGCCTATCACAGAACTAGCCACAAACAAACCACGCTGCTACGCAAGTTCCTAGTTATGCATCAAATGTGAATCAAGAAGACTAACCTGGAGTCCAACGCTATGATTGAAGCAGAATTGATATCCTCGCTCCCTTGCTCCAACAGATCATGAAGAATACCTGCACATGCAAAGGAAGAGACAGATACCAACATAAAAACTACCAAGGCACAACTATATTTCAGTCAGAAAGGAAATAAATCAACATATCACCATGATAGATAATGAGATTGGAACTATAATAGCAGTCGCTCATCAATTAATAAACAGGAAAAGTTACAACCATTGTTCTGACGTCGACCCTTCTCCTGGCTGGGCGAGTAACTATATGTGTCTTGACATGCATCTCTTCTCCGACAGCATAACCTCTCTAGCACTCACTAGCATTCCTCCATAAACTCAACATCTAACACTCCATGACCAATAATCATCACTACTATCACTCAATCACCAAATCACTAGCATAACACTAACACCAACACTCTCTCCCCCCCCCCAATGCATAATGACAAGCTTATATAGATGAAGAAGGGAGGAGGATGCGATGAACCGGGACACCTTTCGTGGAATTAGCAAAAGCCATAAAGATGGATAAAGCTCGACAAAAAACTGATTTTCTATCCTCAGAAAAGCTCCATGTAATGAAGGAAACAACAGTCGGACGTGCATTAAGGCAAAAAGCACGACTAAATTTGGTTGGCGCGACTGTTGCTCTAAGATAGAGCGCCAATGGTCGCGCCCTCTTTTGAGGATCTCCATCATTGGCGCGGGTAGGATACTGTGGACTTGCGCCAATGGAAAAAGAGCACTTTTTAGGGATGATCTGCAGAAGGTGTCTCCAGGGAACATGGAGTACATACTCAGGGGAACATAATGCAAGTGTTTTTAGACCTTGTCACTTCTTATAACTCCCGAAATGAGTCCTCTAAGGTATGACAAGAGGAGTAACAGGGATGGTGACAAATTACTGTGTACCACACTGCATAAACCCCCTAATACTTAAATTCAAAAAGAGTGAATGGACCTCTACTTGAATGGTTCGTAAGGCACAATACTTGCTAAGGTTTTGCAAATGGGCTAGCAAGCTAAGTGGGCTTGATTGTGTGGAAAACTCCATAGTTAAGCGTGCTTGAGCCAGAGGCAATCTGGGATGGGTGACCTCCCGGGATGTTTTGGTTACCTGGTGCAAGCCCCGGAAGTGATGATTGATGCTATGTGATTCATTTCACAAGTTTCAATCCCACTTCTTCACCCCTATGAGAAAAACCCGATGCAATGAGTGCTAAGTGAACTATTAAAAAATCATGAGAAATTAGTCAATTACGACTACCTCTCATGGAAATGGTCATACCTAAATTACTTACTTAACGTAGTTGAATCCAAAAATGATATCTAACATAATGTACTGCGTAAACCCCCTAATACTTAAATTCAAAAGGAGTGAAGGGATCTCTACTTGAATGGTTCATGAGGCACAATACTTGATAAGGTTTTGCAAATGGGGTAGCAAGCTAAGTGGGCTTGATTGTGGGGAAAACTCCACAGTTAGGTGCGCTTGAGCCAAAGGCAATCTGGGATGGGTGACCTCCCGGGAAGTCCTGGTTATCGGGTGCAAGTCTCGAAAGTGATGTTTGACGTTATGTGATTCATTTCACTAGTTTCAATCCCACTTCTTGACCCCTGTGAGCATCACCTGATGCAATGAGTGCTGAGTGAACTATTCAAAAATCATGAGAAATTAGTCAGTTACGACTACCTCTCATGGAAATGGTCATAGGTGGATGACTTACATAATGCAGTGGAATCTCAAAATGATATCTAACATAATGCATTGCGTGAACCCCCTAATACTTAAATTCAAAAAGAGTGAATGGATCTGTACTTGAATGGTTCATGAGGCACAATACTTTCTAAGGTTTTGCAAATGGAGTAGCAAGCTAAGTGGGCTTGATTGTGAGGAAAACTCCACAATTATGCGTGCTTGAGCCAAAGGTAATCTGGGATGGGTGACCTCCCGAGAAGTCCTGGTTACCGGGTGCAAGCCCCATAAGTGATGATTGAATCTATGTTATTCATTTCACTAGTTTTAATCCCACTTCTTCACCCCTGTGAGCATGAGTGCTAAGTGAACTATTCAAAAGTCATGAGAAATTATTCAGTTACGACTACTGCTCATGGAAATTAATCAGTTACGACTATCTCTCATGGAAATGGTCATACGTGAAATACTTACTTAACGTAGTTGAATCCCAAAACGATATCTAACATAATGCACTGTGTAAACCCACAATACTTAAATTCAAAAAGAGTGAAGGATATCTATTTGAATGGTTCATGAGGCACAATACTTGCTAAGGTTTTGCAAATGGGGTAGCAAGCTAAGTGGGATTTATTGTGGGGAAAACTCCGCAATCAAGCGTGCTTGAGCCAGAGGAAATTTGGTATGGGTGACCTCTCAGGAAGTCCTAGTTACCGGGTGCATGCCTCGGAAGTGATGATTCATTTCACTAGTTTCAATCCCACTTCTTCACCCCTCTGAGTATCACCTGATGCAATGAGTGCTAAGTGAACTATTCAAAAATCATGAGAAATTAGTCAGTTACGACTACCTCTCATGTAAATGGTCATACGTGAATGACTTACTTAACGTAGTTGAATCCCAAAATGATATCTAACATAATGCATTGCGTAAACCCCCTAATGCTTAAATTCAAAAAGAGTGAAGGGCTTTGTATTTGAATGGTTCATGAGGCACAATAATTGCTAAGGTTTTTGCAAATGGGGTAGCAAGCAAGCTAAGTGGGCTTGATTGTGGGGAAAACTCCACAGTTAAGTGCGCTTGAGGTAGAGGCAATCTAGGATGGGTGACTTCGTGGGAATTCCTAGTTACTAGGTGCAAGTATCGGAAGTGATGATTGAGGCTATGTGATTCATTTCACTAGTTTCAATCCCACTTCTTCACCCCTATGAGCATCACCCGATGTAATGAATGTTAAGTAAACTATTAAAAAATCATGGGAAATTAGTCATTTATGACTACCTATCATGGAAATGGCCATAGGTGAATGACTTACTTAACGCAGTAGAGTCATAGGTGAATGACTTACTTAACATGGTTGAATCCCAAAATGATATCTAACATAATGCACTACGTAAACCCGCTAATACTTAAAATGCTTTCCTTGATGAAAAGGATTTCCAACCCTTTGTCAAACATCACAATTTCTAGCAAACTCCTTTGCATCCTTAAATAAAGTAAACCACCATACTCCTTCCTACTTGTAACATCTTCCCTATAGTGTATTTCCCCCTACATGTCTTACCATAACACTATTATGACATTCCCAGAGGACATCATTCGTCTCATGACACAAATACATCTTTGCCAGATAATATCAAGCCACAACTTATATAAATTCCATGCAATCAACTGATAATAAACTACTCTCACCACCAGGTGCCTCTTCTGAGTAGCCGAATAATTGTCAAGACACTTACCATGGGTTAATAAAATGGAAATATCCTTAAGGTAATATGGAATTTATTCAAATATGGACAAGTTTGTATTAGGTAGTTGATCGTTAATGGATACTCCAGATTCTGCTGACGTGAGGTGAGAAAGATGATCTGGCCCCACATTTGCTTGACCTTACTTGACAACAACTTCAAAATAACACCCTTGGAATAACAACAACCATCTGCAAATTAGCCCTTCTAGAATAGGTTTATTGACCAAGCAATTTAATGTAGAATGATTAGTAAAAAATTTAAAATGACCTCAAAAAAAATAATGTTCAAATTTATGACGTGAATATACCATAGCAAGAACCTCAAACTTAGTTGTTGTTTAAATTTGTTCAACAATAGAAACATTTTGACTGGAAAAATAGATAGGATATTCAAGGTTACTCTGTCTAGGTTGTGCAAGGATGGCACCAAGATCAATACTAGATGCATCAATGTGTACGTGATTTTTTTTATTCTATGATCCAGGTGGATGTTGGTGGCCACCCACCTATCCCATTTGGACCCCCACAACTGTCTCTTTTAGTTTTTCTGTTTCCTTAATTATAGAAATTTCGTCTTTTCTGTCGTAGTCCTCGGAGAGATCTTTCCAACGGGCTATCATGCGCATCAAACGGAGATAATACGACCAATTCGCGACCCCGGGAAGTTGGTTGTCCAACTCACCCCAAAACGGGGCCCACAATTTGGCGTTTCATCTTCTAGGGTTAGGTTTTGGAATGTGAAGGGTTTTCCATTGTTTCTCAATAATAAATAGGCCTTCGAGCCTCATTGTAAAGACAGTTTGAAACAGTTCAAAGGCATGTAGCCGACACATCTCTTCTCAGAGATAAGCTACCATCGCCCTAGCTGGGTTATTTCTATTTGTAAGCATATGTCAATATTCTCCATTAATGAAATGAAGTATTATTTCCGCTGCATCTCTGTTTTTATGGTTATCTCTGTAATCTATTGCGTTCCTACTTAAATCCGGATCAGTGGTATCAGAGCGGTCTGCTTTTTCTCTGTTTTTATTTGCATGTCCCCAACAAGGTCGGGATATAAGGAGTTAGGGCTTGAATTGGTCGAACCTTTGCAAGACCAGCCTTGCAAATCTCGACGACCTCCCATGGCGGATGAGAAGAAAGACGAGGGGGCAGGAGATCCTATCAGAATCTTGCTCGAAGAAGCCCTCGAGCGGAAAAGGAACGCGATGATGGATAGCTTTGCGCAGATCCTTCAGCGGCTACCCAGAGGCGACACATCGGCTTCCAACAGCTACTCTGGAAACGCCACACCGTTTAAGGTACAAGTTAATTTTGAAATCCCCATCTTCGAGGGTCAAATAGACGCAGATGCCGTAGATAAATGGTTAAATCTACTAGATGGGTATTTTTCTGTTCATGAATTTTTAAGTCGGGAAAAGATTGTTTTCGCTCTTCTCAAAGCAGCCCCCCACGTCAAGGACTGGTGGGAAACATACTGCGAGTAGAAGGATGAAAGTACAGGCTCACTGTTTTCAGCCGCCCCCACTTGCAATGACTTCCGGGATGCCATCAAGGAGCAGTACTACCCTGTCAAAAGCTATGAGGACAAATACATCAAATGGACCACACTGCGACAGGGACGAGACCAAGATGTGCTAGAGTTCACAAATATTTTCCACACCCTTCGCACACAATTGGGTATCAAATATTCTGAGCTGCATCTGGTACTCAAATACCGCGGCTGCCTACACAGATACATCCAGGAAGAGATGGAGTTCTTGAACATCTCCTCACTCGGCACAGCATACCGATACGCTGTCAAAATCGAGCAAAAGTTCAAACAGAAGAAGCGAGACTTTGGATCTGCAAATCCAAAGCCCAAAGGACAAAGCCAAGGCGGGGTGACCCAAGACAACCCATCGAAGCCGTAAGAAAAGAACAACACCACGAAGCTGAAGAGGGACACAGGAAAGTGGTGTGAGTTTCACAAGAGTCCCACTCATAACACAAGTGAGTGTCGGACCAAGCAGTCGCTGGTGGCCGAGTTGAAGGCCTCCAAATCAGATGCATGTTTCGACTCTGAGTCAGAACCCGACAAGGGGAATGAGAAAGGGAATAAAATCATTGATGCGGATCCCAGCGCCAGTGTTGCTACTACCAAGATCCAGAAAAATGAGCCCGAAGAGCCAGAGGAGGGGGAACGTCTTTTCCACTCACAGATGTGGGTGAAGGGTTTGCCGCTGCAATTCATTGTTGATAGTGGCAGCCAAAAGAACCTCATTTCAGCAGAGGTCGTGAAGCGGTTGGGCCTACCAACTACACCACACCCACAGTCGTACAGTATCTATTGGCTTCATGAAGGACGAGATCTCAAAGTTCGCCAACAGTCCCGCCTTTCCTACAGCATCAAGCCCTTCACAGACGAGGTATTGTGTGATGTTACACCTCTGGATGTTTGTGATGTACTATTAGGCTAGCCATACTTGTGGAGGTGACATGCTGTGTATGAGTCAAGGCCTCGCGCTGTCATCATTTCTTTGGATAATTCATTGTACAGGATACCGGAGATAGCCCCACCTACCGCCACCTCTTTGATCACTGCTAAGAAAGGCAGAAAGCTCATCTCACAGACTAGGAAATTTATTTTCTGTCTGGTTCGCTCTCAGAGTAAGGGGAAGATCGTTGCTACATCCATGACCCCCGCGAAGGGTTCCTCCACACAGCAGAAACAACAGAGGGATACAGTCATGACAGAACACAGGAACAACTTCTCCTTACCCGGAGGGGTACCACACAAGTTTCAGGTGGGCGACAAAGTTTGGTTACATTTACAGAGGGAGCGCCTTACCAGAACCCATCAGAAACTCAGACCACTTCGACATGGTCCTTACACCAGTAAGAAGGCTACGGGAAACAATGCTTTGAAGCACAACATTCCTCCATTCCTTCGCTTGCAACGAGTGTTCAATGTGGACTGTCGCCAACCATGCTCCCCACCATTTCTGGACACATCAGAGATTGCAGAACAGCTCACCAGAGACCCAGCTCAGCAGAAGCTTCCTCATCTCAGGGAGGAACTCAACGCAATGGCGACCATTGCTTCCTAAGGGGGGAGGAATGATCCAGGTGGATGTTGGTGGCCACCCACCTATCCCATTTGGACCCCCACAACTGTCTCTTTCAGTTTTTCTGTTTCCTTAATTATAGCACAGTTTACTATTTTAGCAGTTTTTCGGGTCCTAAAATTTCGGAGCCGTTTTGAGGCCCTAAATGACGTTTTTTGGGAAATCCACCGCTAGTGATTTTTCTGATAAAAATCGTCTTTTCCGTCGTATTCCTCGGAGAGATCTTTCCAACGGGCTATCATGTGCATCAAACGGAGATAATACGACCAATTCGCGACCCCGGGAAGTTGGCTGTCCAACTCACCCCAAAACGGGGCCCACAATTTGGCGTTTCATCTTCTAGGGTTAGGTTTTGGAATGTGAAGGGTTTTCCATTGTTTCTCAATAATAAATAGGCCTTCGAGCCTCATTGTAAAGACAGTTTGAAATAGTTCAGAGGCATGTAGCCGACACATCTCTTCTCAGAGATAAGCTACCATCGCCCTAGCTGGGTTATTTCTATTTGTAAGCATATGTCAGTATTATCCATTAATGAAATGAAGTATTATTTCCGCTGCATCTCTGTTTTTATGGTTATCGCATCTCTGTATTTATGGTTATCTCTGTAATCTATTGCGTTCCTGCTTAAATCCGGATCATTCTAGTCCGTATATGAGACCAGAAATGGATCACTAGCCAACTTTTCTTTTAGGATGTCAAATGTAGCATCACATTCCAAGATCCAATTAAAAGATTTATCCTTCTTTAGTAAATTTTCCAGTGCCACAATGAACAAAGCATAGTTGTAGATAAATTTACGATAATAACC
The DNA here is from genome assembly GCA_031772625.1 of Pinus tabuliformis. Lineage (NCBI taxonomy): Eukaryota > Viridiplantae > Streptophyta > Pinopsida > Pinales > Pinaceae > Pinus > Pinus tabuliformis. The sequence continues at coordinate 929,351,727 of CM062812.1, read as the reverse complement.
TATATTCCCCAAAGTATATTTTAACTACTTGATGCTTGTAGGTAGTGACAGATTAAGAATTACTATGAAATTTATAGGATCCACTGATACACCACCCTTGCATATGATATGCCCTACAAAATTTCCAAAAGGAATAACAAAGATACATTTCTTCAGGTTTGGAGAGATCTACAACTTCCTACATCGGTCTAACATAACCTGCAATAGACTTGAGTGCATTTTCAAAAGATTTTAAATTGTCCAATCATCCATATAAAATTCAAGGAACTTATGTATACGCTCCACGAAAGCTACAATAATTATTCTAGAAAAGATAGTTTTAGCTTTTTTAAGGCGAAAAGGCATAGCATGATAAGCATATGATCCATATTCAATGGTGAAAGTAGCTTTCTTCTTATCCTCCTCTATAATCTTGACTTGGTGATATCTAGAGGACCTATCTATGAAAGAGTAGGCTTTGTTTCCCACAGAATTATCTAATATGTCATCACTGAAAAGAGTGGGAATTGGATCATGAACACAAGAATTATTGAGGTTGTGGTAATCCACAAAATCATTCAAATATTTATTACCTTGAATCACTATGGGGCTAATCCATTCAACTTCATGAATGGGAAAAATAAGTCTCGGAGCTAACATCTTGTCAATTTCTCTCCTGATATTTTCTTTCACTATTAGATTCAAATGATAGAGAGAGTTCTTTTTTAGTCTAGAATCAGGTTTCATAACAATATTCATCTCTCCCAGATATCCTTCAATACCTTTTAGCTTTGAAACAGGTGCAAGAAACAAGCCTTCATAGTCCTGTAGCAAATCAAAAATCTCCTTAGTGGTTTGTTCATCCAAATAATCACCAATGGATGTGAATTTAGGTTTATCTTCATAACCATATTGCATAACTTCAAAGGCTAAATATCTGGGGCATTTCTCATAGGATCATCCTTAATATCTCACTCCCTTTTGAAATCTTTAAAGGACAAGTGCCTTCACCATTATAGGTAATAATCTTTGGGCTCCCTATTTATTTTTCCGCAAGCAATTGATTCTTGAAATTATGATTCTAGTAGGATTCTGCAATTTGGATTACTGATAAATTCAACAAGTGGTCTCCAAGTAGGGAATAATACCATATTTATTTCCTTTAGAGATTCAGTGATCCATGCATTCTCATCTGAAAAATTAAAATCACTAGAGAATTGAGACACTGAAGCATCCCAGTTTATTTTGTTCCTTTTCTTTTCATCCTTTAGAAACCAAGATTGAGGAAATATGCCCAAAGTGTGAATGAATTGATGCACTCGTAGCTCAATAGGAAATCCATCTTTCTCCCAAACAACACTATAGGTTTAAATGTACTTTTTTGCGCTAGTATAACCTTCATAAGTGGTGATTGCATTCATGTCCTTCTCAGTTATAGGGAATCAACATATCATGGCATATTTAATTCAGTTCCAACTTTGGAGGTTGTTGCAATGAGATCCCCACCATTGAGCAGGAGTATATTGTAAGGAAACATCCATTAAAGGTATTATTTTACTTTATTTAATATTTAATTCAACTTATTTAATAAAACGAACAACTCAACAAATACCATTAAAAGTAGGATAATACCTTACCTTTGTATTGATCCATTTAGTACTGTGAATAATGGCGCATCTCCTATAGTTTAACTCATGGTATCTCTGTTTCCACTCATCCAACACAACCTTTGAACCCACTTTAGTATATTGAATAGTCCTCTAATTGATAGAACCATATACTATAAGATTAATGTAACCCTCCCTCTCCCTTATAATCAGTTGATAGAGCTAATCCATAACATTAGTTTCTTCAACATCATCAGCAACCTCCATGAACTTGGGACCCTGGTAAGCATCCAAATGCTAAATAACATGAACTCTATTAAATTCAAAATTCATAGTTTCCTTCTTGAGATCAATGATGACATAGTTTTGAAATTCCCAGTCAACTCCGAACAAGGTTGGATAAGGATCCTTGTCCCCAATAATATGGACGACTTCAAAGTTCGCATAGGTTTTTACTCCAGGGATGTCTTCTTCTACATCCTCCATATGACTAATAGGGACAATGAAATATAGGTTGGCCATGCAAAACTAGACAGGATAAAATACCAACTTTGGTCTTGCAAATGATTCCCAAGTCTTCCACAGAAAAACTATTCACATTGGAATGCAGATCCAGCATAATATCTTTAATTTGGTATCCCACAATCTGAGCATCAACGGAGAATTCACTTCTATTTTTGGGCTTGTTGTGGTGCAAACATATTAAATGTCATTCTAGTAATTTATAGAACGAAGACACTATGAAATCTCCTCATATTCTACAACACTTTTCAGTTTCTTCCACAACTAACCAGAAAATTGCTCATTACTCAAAATATGCAAGAACAATCTAAACCACTCTATAATAGGCTGAGATGTCTTTGAAGAGAACTAAGAAATTATTACCTATGTTTTTTCATGCTCTGTGGCTTTAGGAATATAATAATGAATTAACTATTTAAAATTTTTAACAACATCCTCATAATATTCCTTTTTCTTGGTGTGGATCATACAATTTTCAGGGGAATGCAACTTTTATTATAGTAGGCTACTTAGGAAAATATTTATCAGCTCTAGTATGCTTACCTGTTCTAGTGAAAATATTTAATTTTGCGATGTGGAATTTATTCAGGCTCTCTTGGCATTGAATTGATCAAGTTAGCTCCCCTTTTCCTCTTGTGCATTTCCCATCAACCAATCAACTCTAGGCAGTCTTTAGTTTCATGAATGTTCACTTAAGAATGAGAACACCAAGTCCTCCCTGGAACTGGACAATCTGAAGAAACATAGTCTTCTTGGTAACAATTATAAAATCGAGCTAGAACTCTCCCTCCAGTCCTTCCTCCTCTATATACTTCACCTCCTCCTTGTTGAGGGGATTCATTTACTCCAAATGCAGTGCGATCCACTATATAATACACAACATCTAAGGATTTTCATTGATCTATGTGATGAGTGGGAGAGCCAAAAAAATCACAGAACATATTATTAGGGAAATTTTAATACTTTTGTAACAAAGGATGGAGTCAAGAATAATGCACATAAGTATGCAAGATTTCACAATATTCATTAGAAGGCATACCTTATTGATTTGGAAATGCATGGTACTAAGTAGGTCCTTAGAACGAAGCACTTGTTCAGACTTGTGTAACTCTTCCAGAAGATCCTTCATGTAGAAAAGGGAGTCCTAGAGGTATAGAAGAAGACCTCAGGTATTCTACAGCATGGTGGCCTTCAATATGACAGATGGTACACCAAACCCGCACACATTTAGGTTTGGAAACATTCATATCCTTCAACCTTTCAATCAAATAAGAAATTTAATTCTACAAACCAATTATAGTAGGATCATGAGACGTAGAACTTACCATAAAATCATGAGGATACCCTTCCATTTCCTTTATCTTCATGGAATTCTCTAATGCATAATGTATATTGTCAATTTTTTGTTGCGTTAGAGGATTTTGTGACAGTGGAAACAATGCTTTGATGAAGCAGTCTTTTTGGTGATGTGGATGAATCAGATAAGTCAAATTCCCAACAATATCTATGAATTTATGCATACACTCACATTAAGTTTCTCCTTCTCAGTGCTTAATGTCCCACAACTCATCCAATCCTTATTGCTCGGCCTAAGGTAGTTTAAATTCCTTAATAAATTCTTGTTTAACCACTTCTAGAGGGGGATCATGAACTATAACTAAAAATTTAAAAAACAATCAAAGAGATCTATTTATTAATGTGGTCTAAAAATAATTCACTTTAGAATCATTTAGAGTCTATCTAGCCCTCCAGATAGATTCAAAATGATAATAGTGTTACTTTGCGTTCTCATCTCCCTAGTCTGAAAGCTCAGGATATTGATTAAATGATCTAGCAACGTTCCCACCCATTGAAGTATGACTAGGTGGGACTAGGATAAATCCTCTCAAACCAATTTGTGAATGGTTTGTAGAATGAGATTGACTACTACTACCAAAACTACCCTCTTCATACACCTTGTGAACTCGATGGAATTTCAAAGTCTTTACTAACTTGGAAATGAAACTTACAATATTTTAATAGGGTACAAGGGTAAGGGTAGGGAGAGAGCCAACTATGCTACTATCTTGTAGACTATTACATGTAGGGGAGGAATCATCTTCATGAAACAATCTTCTCATAACAAAGTGCATATACTCATCTCCAACAATATTCACGTCAGTCATCCTAATATTTTGTCTTGGTGTTTCTAGTGTTTGGATTCCTTATAATTCCTGAGGGGCTTCATCATTCCTAATTTGAATTCCTAATTCATCTCCTCTAGATCTTCCTCTTGCAATAGATTTTGATCCTTCTCCTACTATCTCATTCCTCAAATTTGGGTTGGTCATCTCTCCTCTCTTCTACCCTATACTACTCAACACTTCACCTATATATTGCAACTCCCTTGATCTTTTCTTAATCTCATGTAACTTACATTCCCTCCATTCGTTAGATATACATGCCCTCCTACTTTATATGAAGTCTCATGTCTTTCACAACTCCTCTCTGTTCATCACAACCTCCTCTCAAGTTTTGCAACTGGTCAAAATATCCCCCAAAAACCCTACACCAAGTACAAGGGTTTTATGCTTCCATATTGGATTGCTAAGATGACATTAGCCTTTCTTTCACCATATTTGGTTTTATCCATATAGTATTTTCTTTTAGTAACCTTCCTCTTAACTTGTACTTGAACGATTATTTAACTTTAGAGAATGATTGGTTATTTTCGACAACAAACTCGATGATATAACCTTCTAATGTGTCTTATACCCAAATGTCAACAATTGTTGTAAGTTTTTGATACAACTGATGTAAAATAGTTATATCAATCATCGTCCAAGCCCTAAAGAATCACTTAACACTTCTAGGTCTTGAGGTTTTCTGCAATCTACTAAACTAATGATATAATTCCTCATGGAATTTTCACTAAAACATTTTTTATTGATCACAAGTTAGCTCTGTAATGAGAGTGTGACCCTGAACCAAGTCTAGGTTTTTTTGTCATAATTGTGTCTGTTGGTAAACAATTGAATCAAGGTTTTCTTACCTCAATTCTCAAACACTGTTGTTAATGATCCTAGTCACTATTATCTAAGAACCCCAATCAATATTCATGTCCTAGCAACATAACCATATGTTAGTGAATTTTTTTTAATATTGACCTAGGGTTCAAATGCAGGGTGCCAACAAAGTGTCCATCATATTCTAGCATGCCAAAAACATTCTCAATCTTCCATAACAGAAGAAGGTCTCACCTGAGGTGTGCTAATACTTTATAAGTGATGTTTGGGGTTTAGACAATGACGTGATATATTTCCATCAATTAAAATATGCATTAGACTCATTAAAATTTGCATATCTACTGAATATTATTGTGCAAAAAGTAGATAAATACATCACATGAAATTTAACATGAGATCTTAAAGTAGGCAAATAGTTTCCATCACATTCATACATAAAAGACAAATATAATTCCCCACAACAATATCTTCTTATATATTCATTCCTGATCAATATTAAGTATACATATCCATGTTATCTCAGGAATATCTAGTCATAACTTCTCCTAAAACTCTTATTACAGATTCAGGATTAGAACAAAATTAAAAAGAAATACATCTACAGAATATAGATTCTAACTCTGGTAGCATGTTGGCTTTCTTCTTATCTCTCATTTTGCGGCTTGCCCTCTGTGTCTATATATGATCTTAGAACCCTTGAATCTTGTTTGCACTCGCTTGATGGGGTCCATTCTAACCATTTTGACGATTTCTATTCCTGATTGCATTAGAGGAAATTTTATCTTAATAATGCCCATGAAATTTTCATGTAATTTCAATATCATAATATGTAAGCCAATCAAAATCCTTTAAATTTAAAAAGAGATGAATGTAAATACTTTGAAGGGAAAAAAAGAAACTATTTTTTTAATTGTATTTTTGGCTTATATCCTTATAGCTTTACTTAAATTTAAAGTATAGATACTCATTGAATGAAAAATTAAATTCAACATGCAACGAGTACCCATTATGCATAATTCTAAGGAGGCCTGCATTGGTAGAAAATGAAGACACATTAAAAAAGCATGTTAAACATGCTTTTTAAATGTGTCTTCAATTTTTATCAATGCGGGGCTTCTCAGAAGTATGCACAATGGGTACATAGGGGCTTCAATCAATGAACCTTTGACATATCATGTGATTTCTTGGGATACTAAACTATACCATTAATTTGACTACATCTCGGAAAATACCTTTAAAGATCACATTATTTAACCTCCTACCAATATGAACCCAATACACCTTCCCAAATTAAAGAAACCCTACTTTCACTAAATATTGTAGGTATCCATTTTTTCATTAATTTGTTTTTATACCCCTTTATGTTTTTTCATAACTTTGAACTTCATTTTTATACCTACCAATATGGAAACCCTTTTCCCCCATTATATGCTCAATATCTTATGTCATTTGTTCCTCAATATATATCCCCCAATATGAATGCACGTGGTATGGTATTGTCCCCCTCAGTGAAGCCCTCGTGAATGGGTACTTGTAGGATGTATAATGAGTCTCTACATTTGAAATTTGAGTGAACTTGTAAAGAGATACACCAAAAATACAAAAAAAAAGTACTTTTCTTCTTTTCCCTCCAAAATTAACAACTCTTATTTTATTATTTTAACTATTATTTTATTATTTTTCCTTAGGAGACCACTTATAGGTTCAAATTTTCTCTAATGGTCCACATTCACTTGATATTTTCAACTTTATCTACTTGCTCCTTATTTTACGGATTTGGCAAGTTACAATGTAACTACTTGGTCCTCCACTTCCCTTTTTATTTTTTTTCCGCTACCACTTTCCAAACATATTAACCATTTGTATTCCTCAACTCGTGCATCCTATTTATTGCAACTATATTCTGCCAAAATTGTTCACAAAAATAAATCACCCAATAAGAGGTTATGGTAAGAATAACTCCTTTAATCCCTTTTTAAATAATGTTGAATGTTATAAGTGTAAGAATTTTGGGCACTACATAGTTTCATGTAGATTTGGCAACATATCCCCTTTCCACAACAATGAAAACAAAGACATAGCCTAAAGATTGGATCAACAAGCACCACTGTATACATCAATGAGAACAACATATCAAATAGAGCAAGGAGGAAACAAAGATATGATTTATGTTTCAGAAAAAATTAGAGATTTGACTATCAAAAGAAAGTGAACATATCAGAGTCTGGGAAAAAAAGAGCTCAAAGGAAGAAGAACCAAAATAAAGGTGTAGATTAGCCCTAATTAGTAAGAATAAGAGGAATAAGCAGTGGCAGACATGCTCAAATTGTAGAAAAAAGTTACTCAAATAGGAAAGAGGAAAAACAGACCATTAGAACATGGTGTTTCCTTAGTAAGGACTCAACATACTCAAGTGTGGAAGAAAAATGGAGATAATCTACTTAGGGGGAGTATATACCTTATCCCTCTTCATTGAAGAGAAGAGGATGGCTTCAAGAGAATCCAAAAGGATAGATGCAAGAAGAAGAAATGAACATACCAAGTAATGCATCTAAAGCATTAAGGGAAGTATGCCCATTTTGTATTCTTTAGTTTATATATTGTTGATGTTTCCTTGTCTTGTGCCAATATTTGTGTGACTAGATGAAGCAACTTAATGATATATTCCATATAATATGTGGCTACACACATCGTATACAAGAAACATAGCTACTTATATTTAGAATTGAATGCTAATAATGTGTTTTGCAGGGAAAAAGTTGAACATATGTATGACAAAGTTTCGTTAATTGATGATGTTGTTGATATTTGTATTAAAGTCTAGTATATGGTGATGTTTGTATAGTCTGATGCCATTAGCTTTCTCTCAAGTGAAGTATCATGGAAGGAGAGTCTTTTAGTGAGTGAGTGTATGCTATCATAGTTTGCATATAGAAGAATTATTTTAAATAGGCATGAATTGGTGAGAGTTCCTCTATTTTGTCTTGTAAACACTTTTAGGTGGTGCACTTTGTTATTTATTAGTTGACAAATTCATGAATGAGGACTTCATCGGGGAAAAAATATGATACAAGGTGTGTTCATATTGGGTGATATATGTTGAGGAAGAAATGACATAATATATTGCGCATATAATAGGGCGTAAATGGTTTTTATATGTTGTTTAAAAACAATGGAGCTCAAATTTAATGAAAAAATGTAAAGTGGTATAAAAATTATTAATGAAAAAATGGATACCTAAAATATCTAGTGAAAGTACGGGTATTTTAAATTGAGAAGGTGTATTGGGTTCATATTGGTAGGGGGTTAAATAAAGTGATTTTTAGAGGTATTTTCCAATATGTAGTTAAACTGAGGGTATTATTTAGTATGCCAGAAACATGCTATGTCAACGGTTCATTGAGTGAATCCCCCATGGTCATGTTAGTCATGAATAGAGTATATGTTTGCTGGTCTTAAGGTCATGTGCATGTGTCGAGGAGGAGCAACACCATTATGAATGTAAGCCTAGTTGAGACTTAGTCCAACAAGCATGAGTTTTCTTATGGATCAATTATACATGTATGAGTTTGTTTAGCAAGAGATCCATGTTTAATACTTGAGGAAGATATTAGGAATGCTTACTCAATCCCCTTTTAACTAAATCTTATCCAAAGGATAGAAAGGAAGTTGTTTAGATCAGATTAGAGTCTTAAGGTCATGTGCATGTGTCGAGGAGGAGCAACACCATTATGAATGTAAGCCTAGTTGAGACTTAGTCCAACAAGCATGAGTTTTCTTATGGATCAATTATACATGTATGAGTTTGTTTAGCAAGAGATCCATGTTTAATACTTGAGGAAGATATTAGGAATGCTTACTCACTCCCCTTTTAACTAAATCTTATCCAAAGGATAGAAAGGAAGTTGTTTAGATCAGATTAGAGATACCTAAAGTTTTCATCATATGAATAAGCAGTTGACAGGTTCATAGGATTAGAATGTGGGGGGAAGATTAGTTACAAAGGGAGTATATTTTCCATTTATGTCAAAGGGGGAGAATTTAGAACAACATTACATAATTATTGGGAGAAATAAGCACAAACATTGATTGCATGTTTCATGGAGAGTAAGAAAACATTAAAGAAGATTTGGTTGAGTTGGATAATGAACACTTTTGACATCAATCAACACCTCTGACGTCAATGACAATAATTTCAAACATTAAGTTGGATTATTTTTTCAAATAATATTAATTTTTATTGAATAAATAAATTTATATTTTTGTTTATGTATATGACTTCAATCTTTTCACTTCTCATGAAAAGAAGGAATAAAGGTTATGAAAAGTGTATAAAATGTGAAGTGGGAATGTGTGTGAGAATGGGTGTGCAAAGGGAATGTGTGTGGAGTAAGAGACACAAAAGTTCCTCCACACATATGAAATTTAGCTCATAATATGTTGATTGTTTCACTGGTACATTTTTAAGAGGGATGGTTTTTATTTTATTTTAAAGGGCTTATTGTTAGTCATTTTGGAATGTATATTCACGCCATCTATAAACATTTGAAAAGGTAGTGTATCAACTTGTTTTCTATTTTGGTTGTCTACTATGCATGCTAGGTAGTTTTGTGGTATATATAAGTTGTTTGTGTGTTTTTAGATGTTTAGTTCTCTTCTGAGATTTAAATTTTGAGATATTTTCAAATATGAAGTTTAAGAAACATAAACCCTAATTATAAGTATATTTGTTAACGAGGATATAACTAGAAAATATTTTCATGGGCTATATATATTCCATTGGTTACAAAATTGGCCAAAACTACATATCACTCTATAGTGAAGCTAGAGATTCGATAATATATTGCAAACAACATAATGTCTTATCTAAGTAATTGCAAATTGGGTAATATTTTACTTTTCCCAATGAACAAATTCAAAATATAATTTTTCTTCATCTGCAGAAATTCGGAATATACTTTGTCTTGACAAATTCACATTGCTTTAGAATTTAGAAGGATTTGATTCCAAAAAAATGATAACCACTATTACATGAAGTTTACACAAATATTAAATTAATAGTTGTAAATAGGTTTAAGAATAGAATAAAAATTGTAAAAAATCTCCTTGTCATCTGTGGTAACTTTTTTTAACACCTTTAAAAGTTACAATTTTTTTTCAACAATTTCCATTTTATTCCTTAGCCAAACCATCTAGTATATACAAATTTGATGAGGCAAGATTGCTCCTATGCATGTTTCCGGGACATTTTTAATAATATTTTTGAAATTAAATAAATTTAATTTTATAAAATGATATATTATATATTTTTTATAAAATTATTTATTTAATTTATTTGAACTTTTTATTAAAAGAAAAATACATTAGGCTTGGGAGCCCACTTTCGAATCTAATTTTAAATGTTACACAGTTCCCCAAGGTTAAATCCTACCAAACAGTTCAACAACTCATGCAATTCAGAGTTTAATAGAATATGAAAGGTCAACAAAGGAAGCATGGATCAAATGCTAACAATTTTCAATGGCAGATATTGGATCTTGTGGATCAATGGTTCATATTCCATTGTGGACTTGCCAGGTCATCCGAGCTTTAACAACTGGGGGGTCTGAAATGTTGTTTTGAAAAAACAACCTTTCATTACGTGGCAAGATTAGCTGAATTGTGGTACCTCCCTACTTCAAAACCATAAATTACCTTAGATGCCCCCACAAAGAGTGTTTTGAGTTAGATTATTTTTTGGTAGAGTTTTGGAGCAAAAGAAGATGACTTTCAAAAATCCGAGACATGGGGTTTTTGCAGAACAACATCAATTAGATTTGAATAGGGAATTTCTGCAAAAGTTTGAGCAGTTTGAGATATTTATGGTGTTCTTTGAAAGGGAATTATTCATATTTTGTGAATGGTTGGATTGGCCAAATGTCCAACAAATGCAACAATTTAAGTGAGGAAACCTCAAATCCAGAGTAACACAGATCCATAACATAACCTCAATAGCATACTTATTTACTCATTGGATTATAAATTTCAAATCTGTCTAACTAAAAGAGAAAAAGCGTTGAATCTCTTTCATCAAAGTCTATAGCAATTTTCAATGTTTTCAGAAAGATCACACATGGCAGAGATAAATATTGATGGGATAAACTGTTATTAATAAGCCTGTTTCTGAATTCTTCATATTCTTACTTAGTACTGAATTCAACAAACGCAGTGGTCATATATGACGCTGATCCAAAAACAATTGAAGAGTAGGTTGTAGTTACGGCCCATATGATTTTACTCGAAGACTTTTCCGAGTTAGATGTTATAGAGGCAGAGTACAAAGTTCTAAAATCCCAACAAATTTTTATTTTGTTTAAACCACTGTGGTTATTTTGTTTAAATTATTCTTTGAAAACAATATTTTGAACAAAGAAAATCTGAATTTTTAGATATCTACCGATGCATCATTAGAAGAATAAACTCATATAGTTGATGTAGGCATCGACATTGATTCTATGCCAAGAAAAGGGAGGATGAAAAATTTATTTTTGTTGACATTCCTGAAAGGTCAATTCCCTCTATACTCTACAATTAAGTGCATGTCTCTTGCAAGATATCAACCAGATATGGGAGGTTCCTTGTTTACCAAACCAGCTACCTCAGTTGCCACATGGCCAAAGACTGTTACATTGAGCAAGATATTTTTCTAGCAGATCTAGTTCTCCTCAAAGGTAGAAAGCATAGGGTCATAGAAGGTGATTGTTTAGAAGACATAGTTGAGAAGTATGGTGCATATATTTCTATTATAAAGAAGTTAAATAACAATATACTATGTAGACAATATACTAAACATTGATAATGTAGGTTTGCACAGAAAGTGTCCATCCTTGTTTGGGGAGAAGGGATAAGGTGTAAGGCTTACACCAAGATTTTCAACACTTTCACATTCAAGTTATGGCACAAAAAGTGTTGGACAGAACAATCTACTTCTAACATGGGACAAAATTTATTTATAGATAAACAAAACTTCCATAACAATAGAAAAATCTACATTAGGCAGCCTGAAGAAAGGGAAATTATTTTTCCAACTAAGGTACCATACATTCAACTTCAACCAGATTATAATATCATGGAATGGCTACAAAACTTGTAGAGAAAGTTGTGTCAATATAAATTACATGTTATGATGGGCCTAAAACAAATAGCCAAGGACTTTGCAACTAGCACAAGATTTCTTTTGGAAGAGATACCACATAATTCTAAAAATTCAAATAAAAAAATATCTGATAGAGGAAGATGACTTGGATAAGAATGGGAGGTCTCAATACATTATAGGTATTGTTCAAAGAGAATGTTTGTAAAAGAAGAAACTCAAGCACTAAAAAGTGAAGAGTAAGAAATAGTTGTGGTGATAAAATTTCTACAATCGTTGACATTGGACTAAATGAAGAACACATGCATAAGTTATGTGAGAAATTAAATAAATTATAGTTGATCCTTAGAGACAAATAAAATACAAAATTTGAATTGTATTCAAAAGTAAAAAGTGTGTATGACAACTATCTAACATAGGTGGTAGAGTCAATGAAGATTTGTGGATAGTTGACAAGTTATTGGGGAACAACTGCAACATAGTCAAATTTGAAGGAGTAAAATCAAGAGTTGGAGGTTGTTAGCATATTCCGAGGATCATCTTCATATTTTCAAGCGAAGAGTCCAAGAGTCAAGGGATCATGTCATATTTTAAAGGAAACATTTTGGGCATCTAAATCAATAGTCAAAGGATTATTTATAGAACTCGAGGAACAAGACTTTTAATCAGTGCTAGATTTGTTGTAGTTTTTCAGAGATTTTTTTTTTATTTATTTTAGTATATTATTTAGATTTTTATTCCAGAAATAGAGACAAGTTAGCTTGATGTAATTCTATATATTTTATTTTATTTTCATTGTAACAGCGTTGGATTTTGATGCCAAACCCTTGCCATTTTTGTAAAGACTTTTATTACAGGAATTTTAATTGAAGTCTTCTTGCTTTTGTTTCATGACAAAAAATGTTTCTCATGTATTTATTTCCATGTTATTCCATAATCCGTTTCTGTATATGTTCAAAGTAACATAAGAGTTAGGAAAAGGCTAGGTCTTAGTATCAACCTCCCTGAAAATCCATTGCAAGTTATCATCTACACTGAGATTAGCTAATTGAACAATCTATTTAAATTAGCTCCTCTGCATCATTTAATTGTTGCCTTATTCCATATCTTGAATGTATATATGTTTGGTTGTAGAATTCTTCTACATGCATCTACTAAATATGAATGATTAAGTATTCAATATGAATACTTGATTATCTGATTTATCTTCTATTCATCTACCAAACTCTCTAAAATATGTTATTATGTCAAAGCTAGACGTTGGAACTTTGATCAAGTTTTTGCAAGAGACATATTTATTTATGAGAAGGGATTGGATAATCATTAGTAACCACCTGCAAAAAATAATATATCTGCCCGTTATAACATTTGAGGTATCCCCCTCTTGTTCGAGGGCTAACTTGAACATAAATTTTGGCTGAGTTGGTTTCTTGGCATAGTTTCCTAGCCAAGAACTTCGAGAAAAAATATAACACCATCTAAACATCATGTAACCAATCTTCACGGATAGTAGCTTGATTGAGGGACTGTTATCAGGAAAACTAGTGTCTATTCAGAGCTGCTAGTCCCACTAAGACAGGTAGCTATCTTAGAAACAAACAGATTAAAGTTACTTGTGTTTTCCTTTATGACAGATAGATGAGAGAGAAGCATAGAGGACCAACCTCAGTCGTTCGCTAGTCTCCTTGCTTGTTTCCTCTCTCCTTTGATAGATATTTCGCCACTCCTTCCTCACTTGTCCAACTTCAAAGAACACTTATAGAGCCAAGGTAGCAAAATACCATCAAAGCATAGAGATCTATAACCATAAATAATGTAGAATCAGATGTACATTAACCATATAAATGCATACATAAACAAGATTCAGAGATATACAAGCATACAGAGGAAAACTCAAATAGCTTTATTGAGAGAAGTAGTAGAAGAGAGGATTACAACTAGGCTATCTCATCCAGCATCATCCTCCCAGCATGAAAGCCCTCTTCACCTCATACAAAGCAAGATCACCCAACAATGTCTTCAAAGAGAAACCAACAACACTTCCTTGCAAATTACAAAATTCCAGCCTCTCGATCTCTTGGATGAGGGATCCATATATAGATGTTTACAGGAGAGTGAGTCAGCTTCGCGGATTTTGATTAGTGTCATTTCACTGATAGTTCTTGGTTCCACTTGGATATTTCAGATCTCTTACTCATCCCTGGGCGAATTCAGAGAGGCAAGTGTCATATGAGAAGTTTCTAGAAGATTCATTGGGTTTCCACCTAGCACACTGCTTCTACCATTTGTCTGCTCTCGCTCATCGCATCCTACAAAAGGGCTTTCCAGTATGCATCGCACCCCTCATGTGTAATAGGCGAGATGCATCACACTCTATGCATAGAGCAGTGTATGGTCTTGTTTTGACCACTTCTAAGTAGTTTTTCATGGAGAACTTTTGGGAGATGATGTAATCAACTGACCTTATTCCTTTAGGGTGTGAAACAACACCTTTAGGGGTTTAGAAGCCCTAGGTTTATGGACATATGTGATTGGGATTGAGGTGCCCAAATATGTATATAACAATTTCCCCCTAAAGCATGAGGTCGTAAATCTTTTGATGTCGGGTGAAATGCTTTATAATGAGGATCCGAGGTTTTTCGAACTAGAAGGTGACCTATAATAAGATACAACACAATACATTATCTTCATAATATTCTCATGATCTAGCTGAGGCAAGCATTCCCATGCTCAGCTTTATAAATTCATATTCATGTACATAAGATAGACAATCGTCTGTGTCGCACACTGATGATTCTGGTAGAGCCATCATCCTTTAGTTTGGATGATTACCTGTGCAGCAATGATATCCATTTTATGTCTTTATTTTCCTGAATATATCGCAGCCCGGATGGAGGAAACTAGATCCGGGGTCTTCAAACTCATTCAATCTTCGCCGAAGTACAAGTCGATCCATGTGAGAAGATGTTCTAATGTCGAACATGGAAAGATATTGCCTGATTACCAGCCAATGATGTAAGCTATTAATAGGCGCGAGAGGAATCACCGATAATGATGATGACCCTCAAGGTACTGTAGTACAATTCACGTGGTTTGAATACATGAGTTGATGTCAAACACCACGTAAAATAATTCGGTCGAAGGCCATTGATATAAACCTATCGCCAGAAGTGAGAAACTTGCCATTGAGGCATGCAAGATTCAAAGTACTGAAAGGGTTGTTCCTAAGTCAACTTCTTATATAATGAGTTGATGTCGACAAGAAGTGACCTGTCATAGGAGGGCCTTAATGAATCCCACATCTACAACACAGAACAGAGCAAATGATTTTGTGGAGGTGAAAACGATCTGATGATACAAGGTTTAGGGTGGCAGTCATGAAAAATGGAGAGTGAAGGTATTGCAGCAGATGAGACGATAGCTAGGTTGGTGAATTCTCTAAGCAACTTCTCTTGAACATATCGGCGACACTGAGATGGATCGGTAGCATTAACCCCAAGGTGGATGGTACGGCAGACCAATGGTGATATGACCGGTGAATGGAATAATCCAACCTGACTCAATCATGGTGATGGAGTGAAAGTTTCATTTTCAAGAGTGACCTGCTACCAATGAAGTTATTCAAGTTTTCTTCCCATTTTTCCCCAGTCATTGCTGACCAATACCTCTTTATTTTTGTCAAGCTTGAGGAGGATAACATATGCTTGTTCTATAATTTTCCCTTCAGGCAAACCCGTCGCTATGTTTTAACGAGCCTAGCGACAGTAAACTCGCTCTTGTCTGCATGGACAAGTTTGTTTCTATTGTTTTAACGAGTTTAACGACAAAGATAACTCAGTCCTTTTCAATTTTAGAAAGTCTAAAAGGGATAGAAATGCAACTCCAATGGTCCTTTTTCATAATGTAATCCCTTAAGTCCGAAGAAGTGTAAAATAATACGAAAGGGATGACTTTTCGATAGTTTTAACGAGCTGAACAAGACAAGCGCTCCATCTTTTTGTGTAATAATCCCTCAGGTCCAAAAATATTAAAATCTAGAGGAGGGATAACACTTTCGGTCGCTTTAATGAGCTGGAGAGGCCAACTGCTTGGCAATATTTTCATATTTTACGAGTCAGATGAAAAAAGCTTAAAGGAGACTCATTTTTTTTTTAGTAATGAGTGATGTTTTGGATAGCAACTAGTTCCAGGTAAGGTTTGGAACATTCAATCACGACAGTGTAAAGAAGGTGGCTAATAGAATCACTCGTCGCAGCTGTTCCTCAAAAGGGTAAACAATCAAATGGAGGCATATGATCAGCTAAAAAAGAGTGGAGGTGATGGTAAGAACACGACCAAGGTTCAAAAGTTGATAGTCATGCAATCAAAATGGTTATTTACTAGAGGTGGGGTTCATTTCTTAATGAGCTTGAACTCTATGGAAACATTTTCTCATTGCTAGGGTTATTTTTTGACGATCTTGAACTTCGCGTAAAACTGCTCATGGCGAGGTTTATTTTTTAGCGAGATTGAACTTTGCATAAAACTGCTCGTGGCAAGGTTTATTTTTTAACGAGCTTGAACTTTGCATAAAACTGCTCGTGATAATAGTCAGAGACGTTGATTTCACCATTAACACTATGTTCTTTTGACGGTCGTGCTGCTTGTTCAATTACTCCATCAAATTGATTAGAAATGCGAATACATGCTTGAAAAATGAGTTAAAAACCATATTTTACTCGAACTATGTGAATAGTAACATAAAAATAGTTTTTACCTCTCATTTTTACCATTTCATTCGAATTTGGGATTTTTGGAGCTATGGAGGAGTTTCCCCCTTTGATTTTCACCATCTGATTCTGGGAGATTCTATGGACTATTTTCAGTGCCGTCTGGACTAGGTAGGAGCTAACCCTGAGCTCTTCAATTGCATTCTCTCCTTTTCTGATTTTGAGCCTGTTTTCCTGTTCTTCTGGGCCTCTGGGGTTTGAACAATTCATTCTCTCCCCATCGCACCAAATGTATATCAGAAGGTGTGATGCATATTGAGCTGGCCATTGGCTAGTCAGGATGCATCTCACCTAGTACACAGCTGGGGTGCGATGGGCACAAAAGGGCAAGTTTATGCACCGTTTTTCATGGAAATTTTTTGCCTATTTTTGCCTGAATCAGGATCCTAATTCTTCTCTTGTTTGCTTTTCAGAGATTCATTGGATCAATATGGTTGTTACATGGTGTGAACGCGAGCATGAAGAAGAGGACATGGTTTCTTTACATGATCTGGGTATGGTGACTGCTTTACGGAACTGTGGTTTGCTCAAATTCTTCCGCATATCCAGCATGAGGCAACAAATCAATTTGTTGAAATATTTTCTTGATGCATGGGATCCTACCAACCAAGTGTTCCAGGTTCGAGGTAAATCCATCCCTTTGATAGTTGAGGATATCTACTTCTTGACTAGTTTATCGAGGCGTGGTGCCGCTCTCTCACTATCAGGATCCATCCATGGAGGTGAATCCGTGAGGGATTATATTCATCGATTCTCTAGAGATGGATCTCAGTCGAGTAGGGATGACAAGATCAGTATCTAAGATGTCACTAACCGGTCCTTGAGGACTATGTTATTTTCCCTTGATAGATTGGCTGGTAGTGTAGCTCTTCATTTGGCCAATAGGTCCTATATGTAGTATGCTCTGGAATGCCTTGAACCAAAGGTATTCAACTGGTGTGATGCAGTACTTCCGGTTATAAAATAACAACTCACCAAGGTGAAGAATGGAAGATCTAAGAACTTTGGTTATGGTTCTATTCTCACTGCCTTCGCCTTGGAGAAGATCCCACTGATGTAGCCACAGTACATTTCACTCGGACCGTCAGTACCAACAGAACCACGGATGTAGAGATGGGTCGATCTTATGGCCAGACATGTTGGTCAGTCATAGATTTCATTCTTTGATGCCTTCTTTGAGTGGTTCTGATCCGGATTTAAATAGGAACGCAGTAAAATATAGAGATAACCATAAAGACAGATATGCAGTGGAAATAATACTTCATTTCATTAATGGAAAATACTGAAATATGTTTACAAACAGAAATAGAAATAACCCAGCTAGGGCGATGGTAGCTTATCTCTGAGAAGAGATGTGTCGGCTACATGCCTCTGAACTGTTCTGAACTATGTTTACATTGAGGCTCGAAGGCCTATTTATTATTGAGAAACAATGGAAAACCCTTCACATTCCAAAACCTAACCCTAGAAGATGAAACGCCAAATTGTGGGCCCCGTTTTGGGGTGAATTGGACAGCCAACTTCCCGGGGTTGCGAATTGGTCGTATTATCTCCATTTGACGCGCATGATAGCCCGTTGGAAAGATCTCTCCGAGGACTACGACAGAAAAGACAATTTTTATCAGAAAAATCATTGGCGGTAGATTTCCCAAAAAACGTCGTTTAGGGCCTCAAAACGGCTCCGGAAGTTCAGGACCCGAAAAACTGCTAAAAATAGTAAGTTGTGTTAAAATTAAGGAAACTGAAAATGCTGAGAGAAACAATGGTGGGGGTCCAGGTGGACTTGGCAGGTGGCCACCAAGATCCACCTGGATCATTCCTCCCCCTTAGGAAGCAATGGTCCCCATTGCGTTGAGTTCCTCCATGAGATGAGGAAACTTTTGCTGAACTTGGTCCCTGGTGAACCACTTGCCCTGGTGAAGGAGTTGGCCTCCTTTGACAACTCGATACAGTTGGATATTCTATTGGCGAGTGTTCTTGACCTGTGTGTCCATGATCCGATCAGTTGCAGCTTGTTCCATGCAATCTGCATTTAATTCTGTGGGTGTGAGCTGTTCTGCAATGTCGGATGTGTCTAGCAATGGTGGAAAGTATGGCCGAAGGCGGTCCACATTGAACACTGGGTGTAGGCCAAGGAATGGGGGAATTCTGAGCTCAAATGCATTGTCTCCCATAGCCTTAATAATGGTGTAAGGACCATATCGGAGTGGTCTCAGTTTTCGATAAGCTCCAGTAAGGCGTTCCTTTTGCAAATGCAACTAGACTTTGTCACCCACTTGAAACTTGTGTGGCACCTGATGTTGATCATGTCGCTGCTTGTACTTGGCATTTGATTTTTCCAGAATGTCATGGACCTGCTGGCGAATATGTTGGATGTGCTCAATGAAGCTGGTTGCCTTATCTTTTTTGGACTGGACATGAGCTGAATCTGTGTGAGTAGCTGCAAGTGGCATGGCCACATCAATGGGGCATAGTGGCTGGAATCCCAAGCCCACCTGAAAAGGGTTGTGGCCCATCGAGCTATGAAGAGCTCGGTTGTAGCTGTGCTGAACATAGGGGAGGCTCTCGTCCCATGTATGTGGATGCTTTGAGTTGTACATGCGCAGAATGTGTATAATCATCCGATTGACAACCTCTGTCTGGCCATCAGTTTGAGGATGGAAGGCTGTGGACTTAGTGAGTTTGGTGTCCAACATTGACCAGAGACTGGACCAAAATGTACTAAGGAACCGACTGTCCCGATCTGAGATGATAGACTGTGGGATCCCAAAGTGCACCCAAACTCGTTCAAAGAAGAGTTTAGCAGTGGCCTCTGCTGTGATATTCTTCTTGCAGGCTACCATAATGGCCATCTTCGAGAACCTGTCGACGACCACAAAAACACAATCATCTCCATGCTTAGTGGAAGGAAGGCCTGACATGTAATCCATGGAGATGGATTCCCAAGGTCGACTAGGGGTAGGCAGCGGGGTATAGAGGCCTTGCTTCTTGATGGTTGGTTTGGCAATGGCACAGGCAGTACATGATCTAATGTATTTCCCGACATCTTGTCGAAGATTTGGCCAATAGAAATACTTTTGCAGTACTACCACCGTTTTCTCGACCCCAAAATGCCCAGCAGCTCGACTGTAGTGTGCTTCCCAAATCATCTTGGCACGCTCGCTTGAAGGAAACAAAGGTGACCCAGGTGGCATAACAGGGCATCTTGGAGATGAAAATATGGAACATGCCGACCCCCAAGAGTGTCTGGTATGTGTGGCCAAATTCTGGGTCGCTTTTGTAGAGAAGTGGCCAATCAGAAGTCTCGTGCCCACAAGAGTTGAGCACGGTGGTTAACGCCATGATTGGTGGTCTACTGAGGCAATCTGCAACATTATTGGTGCTGCCCTTCTTATACTTGATATTCAAATGGAACTGTTACAGATATGTAGACCACTTCTGATGGCGATAATTCTACAATTTCCCTTGGGTCTGTATGATCTGCAGGGGTCGGTGGTCTGTGTGGATGACCGTTTCCTTCCCCAAAATGTAACGCTTCCATTGTCGGCAGGCCTGCACAATGGAATACATCTCCTTATCATAAGTGGGATACTTCCGGACTGTGTCTGAAAGTATTTCACTGTGATATGCCACTGGATGCCCGTGTTGAGTAAGGACTGCCCCAATAGCATAGTCAGAGGCATCTGTCTCGACCTCAAATGGTTGTTGTAAATCTGGTAACGCGAGCACCGGTGCCGTGCAGAGGCTATCTTTCAACTCTCTGAATGCCTTTTGTTGAGATGCAGACCAGAAGAATTTCGCTTTCGCTCCTCCCTTGGTGACTTGACTCAAGGGCCAAGTGATATGAGAAAATCCCAACACGAACCTGCGGTAGAAGTTGGCAAGACCTAGAAAGCTGCGGAGCTCCGTCAGAGTGGTTGGAGATGGCCAATCCCGAATGACTTGGATCTTGGCCAGATCTACATGCACCCCCTGTTCATCAATAATGTATCCCAGATACTAAACCTGGGTCATGCCAAAAGTGCATTTCTCCAAATTGGCACATAGCTTGTGTTGCCGCAGTGTTTGAAGAACCTATCGGATGTGGTGGAGGTGCTCTTCCCAACTCTGGCTGAAGATCAGAATGTCATCCAAGTATACCACTACAAATGAGTTGGTGAATGGCCGCAAGATGTCATCCATTAGCCTCATGAAGGTTGCAGGAGCATTCGTCAATCCGAAAGGCATAACCAACCATTCGAAGAGGCCCTCCTTGGCTTTGAAGGCAGTCTTCCACACATCAGAGGGTTCGATTGGTACCTGGTGATATCCTGACTTCAGATTGATCTTGCTGAAATATTTTTCCCCCTTTAGTTGGTCTAAGAGGTCATCAATCCGCGGGATCGGGTACCTATTACGGACAGTGATCTTGTTCAGCGCCCGATAGTCAATACAAAGTCTCCAAGTCCCATCCTTCTTCTGTACCAACACGATCGGGCTCCCACAAGGTGATGAACTCGGACGGATGTGACCTTTCTGCAACAGCTCCTGAATCTGCCTCTTGATTTCATCGTTCTCCAGAGCGGAGCGTCGATAAATTGGTCCATTGGGTAGCAACGCACCTGGGGTCAGATCGATGGAGTGCTTGACTTGACAGTGCAGAGGAACCCCTGCGGGGGAGGTGAAGATGTCCTCGTACTCCTTCACGACCTTATCCATCTGTAGTTGTCGTGCGGAGGGGTCTTATCTGGAGGACATGGCTACTGTCTTATTCTTTCCTTGCGGGCGTATCATCAGGAAAAACAAATTTCCCAGTCTTGGAAATGAGCTTACTGCATTGTTTTGCAGTAATCAAAGAGATGGTGGTAGGTGGTGCTACCTCTGGTATCCTATACAACTTATTTTCCAATGTAACAATAACAGCACGAGGCCTTGATTCATACATAGCATGTCGCTTCCACAAGTATGGTTTTCCTAATAATACATCACAAACTTCAAGGGGAGCAATGTCACACAATACCTCATCTATGAAGGGCTTGATGTTGTATGGAAGGCGACACTGCTGGCTCACGCGAAGATCTCGTCCTTGGTGAAGCCACCCGATGGTGTATGGTTGTGGATGTGCTGTGGTCAGCAAGCCCAACCACTTCACGACCTCTACCAAAATGAGGTTCTTTTGGCTCCCGCTATCGACAATGAACTGTAGCGGGGAGCCCTTTACCCACATCTGGGAGTGGAAGAGATGCTCCTCCTCTTCTGGATCTTCGGGTTCATTTTTCTGGATCTTTGCGGTAGCAACAGTGGCGTTGGGATCCGCGTCAATGATCTTCTTCCCTTTTTCATCCCCCTTGTCGGGTTCTGACTCAGAGTCGGAACATGCATCTGATTCTGGAAACTTTAGTTCAGCCATCAGTGACTGCTTGGCTCGACACTCACTGGTGTTGTAAGTGGAGCTCTTATGGAACTCACACCATTTTCCCGTGTCCTTTTTTGTCTTCGTGGCGCTGTTCTTTGCTTGTATCTTTAGCGGGTTGCCTTGGGCTGCCCCGCCTTGGCTTTGTCCTTTGTTCTATGTTTTAGGGGCACCTTTCCCTTGCTTCAGATTCGCAGATCCAAAGTCTTGCTTCTTTTGTTTAAACTTCTGCTCGACCTTGACAGCATATCGATACGCTGTGCCGAGCGAGGAGATGTTCAGGAATTGTATTTCTTCCTGGATGTACTTGTGCAGGCAGCCGTGGTATTTGAGTAGCAAATGCTGCTCTGTATCCTTGATACCCAGCTTTGTGCGAAGGGTATGGAAAAGATTGGTGAACTCCGGCACATCTTGGTCCCTTCCCTGCCGCAACATGGTCCATTTTATGTATTCATCCTCATAGCTTCCGACAGGGTAGTATTGCTCCTTGATGGCATCCCGGAATGAATTCCAGGTGGGTGCAGCTGAAAATAGTGAGCCAGTATTTTCATACTTCTACTCGTAGTAGGTTTCCCACCAGTCCTTGACGTGGGGGGTTGCTTTGAGAAGAGCGAAAACAATCTTTTCCCGACTTGAAAATTCATGAACAGAAAAATAACCCTCCAGCAGATTTAACCATTTACCTATAGCATCTGCGTCTATCTGACCCTCAAATATGGGGATTTCAAAATTAACTTGTACCTTAAAGGGCGTGGCATTTCCAGAGTAGCTTCTGGAAGCCGATGCGTCGCTTCTGGGTAGCCGCTGAAGGATTTGGGCAAAACTGTCCATCATCGCGTTCCATTGTCGCTCGAGGGCTTCTTCGAGCAAGATTTTCATAGGATCTCCTGCCCCCTCATCTTTCTTCTCATTCGCCATAGGAGGCCGTCGGGATCTGCGAGGCTGGTCTCGCAAAGGGTCGACCAGTTTCAAGCCCTAACTCCTTATATCCAGACCTCGTTGGGGACATGCAAAGAAAAACAGAGAAAAAGCAGACCGCTCTGATACCACTGATCCGGATTTAAATAGGAACGCAGTAAAATATAGAGATAACCATAAAGACAGATATGCAGTGGAAATAATACTTCATTTCATTAATGGAAAATATTGAAATATGTTTACAAATAGAAATAGAAATAACCCAGCTAGGGCGATGGTAGCTTATCTCTGAGAAGAGATGTGTCGGCTACATGCCTCTGAACTGTTCCGAACTGTGTTTACAATGAGGCTCGAAGGCCTATTTATTATTGAGAAACAATGGAAAACCCTTCACATTCCAAAACCTAACCCTAGAAGATGAAACGCCGAATTGTGGGCCCTGTTTTGGGGTGAGTTGGACAGCCAACTTCCCGGGGTCGCGAATTGGTCGTATTATCTCTGTTTGACGCGCACGATAGCCCGTTGGAAAGATCTCTCCAAGGACTACGACGGAAAAGACGATTTTTATCAAAAAAATCGTTGGCAGTAGATTTCCCAAAAAAACGTCGTTTAGGGCCTCAAAACGGCTCCGGAAGTTCAGGACCCGAAAAACTGCTAAAAATAGTAAGTTGTGCTACAATTAAGGAAACTGAAAATGCTGAGAGAAACAATGGTGGGGGTCCAGGTGGACTTGGCAGGTGACCACCAAGATCCACCTGGATCAGGTTCGACCGTTAGGAGATGGTCTTTGCTGAGTATCCATATGCTGGGATGGATTTCCGGGGTGACCCAGATTTGGTGTTGCCGGTCGGCGAGCAGTGGGGTCTTATAGGTAAATGTTATGACCATGTCCCTGTTTATGGTTTTTATAATGTTCTTATGTCTTTTAATGTTATCAAGAATAATCAAACTCATATATTCATGTAGATATTAGACCCGTGTGACCAGCAATGCACCTGAGGGTAGCAGTTGTCGTTCCAGCAGGAGAGGCTGTACGGAGGGCTATCCTCCGCGATCTAGATGTAGTCGAGACCCTTGCAGTATTTCAGGATCATATTGAGGGTCTCACCCTTCGTATCCAGGATGTGAGGACCGACGAGTTACCTCTGAGATTACAGCGCCATACTATTGGCATGCCGAGTCGATGGACTAGGCTCTTATGTATGATCGCACAGGCGATGACTTTTTATCACCAGCACCATTAGTCTAGGGTGCTTCTCTACATTTTTTGAGTTTTTGGGTCATGTGACCGATTTTGTCTTGGACACAGAACATCTTTGATAAACTATAAACAATTATATATATTTTTGATTTTCGGAGCTTTATTTTGGTTAAGTTATATGATCCTGATGCAAATGTTGATTGAAATGCTTTCTTTTATAAATGTTGCAAATGTCTATCTAACACATAATTTGCTAATGAATCAGTTAATGTGTTTAAGTTTCTAGAAATGTGTTGATATTGAATAGAATCAAACTGCCTTTCCAAAATCCTGACCCTTAGGAACATACGATAGATAGCTGGATTCCGAACAGAATATATGCTAGTAAGCTGTAGGATGACAAGTTGTGAGTCTAGCCTGACAAAAAGTTAGCATATGCCATGGGCGACGACATCAGAGAGAAGTTCTATCAATGTGCTATACTCAACGATGTTGTTCATTAACCGACCAATACATACTCCTCTGAAACTCACTAACTCGTCGCATGGATCAAAAATGGCCTAGGCTATAGAAGATAGGTTCCGCGTACTATGACTAGCTCCGTCGGCATATCCAACGAATGATTCCAATAGGTTTGACATCTGCAACAAATGCAAGAATGGATTATCTAACCAAAAAGATCACTCTTGACGAAAACAAAAATGTAACAAAAGCATATAAAGAGGTTACTATACCTAGTTAAGCATAGTAATGCTTAAGGTACAACCTGTTTTGGGGTTGCGCCAGTGGAATTCCATCATAATCTACTAGCTCGTAGGCTCCTTTTGCTAATGCTCATTTAACAATGTACGGACCCATCCACAAAGATTGGAACTTACCTGCTCCCAATTTATAGGATTCCTGATCGTAAAGCAAGACTAGGTCACTTTCTGAAAAGACACGGGGTTTGACATTTTTGTCAAACTGCACCTTAACTCGTTTCTTATGGGCTTCATTAGCGAAGGTAACGTCACGACAGGTTTCATCTAATTGGATTAGTTCCATGAAATGAGCCTCTTCCTCTAAAGTTCCGGGGAGAAGGTCGATTGCGAGCTTGAGAGATGAAATCTCAGATTGAATTGGTAAGACTGCTTCCAAGACATACACCGGCTGAAAGGGTGTATATGTGGTCTCATTTCTTACCGAGGTCCTGTATGCCCATAAGGCTAAGTGGTGGGCTCCATTATTGTAGCAATAATGCTACAACTCCTGGAGCTTCCTATCTCTAATTTTATCAACCCGGTAGTTCGTAACAAACTTGGAAGCGACGGTGTTGTATGCACAAGTACTAGCTCTTGTCGCAGCTGTCACTTGGTCAGCTGGCACAAGCCCACTAGGGCTCAAGCCAAATTCTATATGTTCTCAAAAGAAGCTTTCTAAATGATGAACGAGGACTATCTCAAAGGAAATTAACCTACTTTGCAAGAATGAACTGAAAGCCAACCAAACATGGAAACCCTAGTAAACCCTAATCTGACTAGCTTAATCCTTACAATGCAACGATGGGAATGTAACTCCTAAAAATGATGCCATTACTTCTAGTGATATGAGATGCATGAATTTAAACTACTTCTATTGAAGAGAACATGGTTTTTATATTTTTGCTTAGGTGGTTGGAGTTATTATGATTTTGTTTCTTATTGGGTTTTGACTGTGTAGGGGTAGTTCGAAGGGAAGGAAGGCTTGGAAAAGGTCAGGAGGGCTAGGAGAGGTTCCATGGGATTCCTAACATCATTCCACAGAAGTCCACAACGTTCAGGTGCTTGGCAACCAAGTTGCAGGATTCTACAGGATGTCTGCATGGGATCCTACATGAAGCTCGGGATTTCTACAGGAAGTCTGCTAACTTCTACAGGATGTTCTACAGTTGGAGTTTTGGGTGATGGAGGAGTCGAGGGGCTATATGGGTGGATAGGTAGGATGAAAAGGGAGCTTGTGATGGCTCAGGGGTAGAGAGGTAAGATGGAGAAAGAGTGGGTAAAGTTGGTGGGTGGATAGAAGGGTGGAAGCAATGAAAAGTCAAAAAGATGGAGCTACGTGAGAAGTAGAAGGGTTGGAAGGCAAACGAGCTGAACAGAGGATGAGTAGGTGACTTTAGGCGCGGTTGAGAAGAAGAAGAAGATAATAGAACAATGCTACGCAGTGTAAATGGAACAAATCCTCTATGTCTTGCACAAAACCGAGAATTCCATCAACCTATTCTAACTGTGTTATTTAACCAACGAACAACAATGTAAATTGTGGAGAGAAATCGTGCATGGTGTTGGAACGAAGAAGTATTGCTCAAGATCAGAATGCATGGACGGTTCTATGATGGAAATGACTGTGTTACAGCTTGCATGAACATATAAGACTGCGTTTTTTTGGTGGTTGGTACGGTCTACACCCCCAATCTCTAAACAGAGATGGCAGTGAGTGCACTATCAACCTTTTCTTGGAGCTCTAATGAATTCTAATCCTCCTACTCTAATCTAAACTACTGACAGCACTTTAACCATAAACTAACCCTACTCAATCACATTAAAGAAATTAAATCAGCAGACTGTGTTTTCCAAATGCATGTCAAAACAAAGAAACAAAGTGCTGAAAGGAAAGACAAGTAACAATACAAAGAAAAGGAGGTCTATTGCTCTCAGGTTGGGCCCTAACCTGAGAGCTATAGCTCCTCTTAAGAACTTAGGATTGAATCCAAATCTGCCTGCCTTTGTTAAAAGATCATAACCATGAGTCTAGCAACATGCCAAAACAGGCTTACAAAAAGCAAAAACCGAGCTGTAGCTCGTGCTTAGAAATTGCAACAGTAGTTCAAAAGTTCAAAAAGCTCCTATCAAAGGCTATGGCCTCAATATTTATACATGATGAGGATCAAATTGGCTTCCTCAATTAGTGGAGCTCGGCTGTCCAACTGAAAGTGAACTGCTGTTCCTGTAGAATCCGTTGGCTGCCTTTCAGCTCGGTGGGGATAGCTGTTGGAGCTCGGAGTTGGGGTGGAGATCACGAGGGAGGTCATTCAAGACTGTGGACAACCTCCCTATAAACCCGCAATGCCACCTTTGTTGTTTCCTTGTCTCCATTTGCGTGGTCTTTGCTCCATTTAATGTCAAAAAACCTGAAATCATCATGTATTAGTCACATAGGAATAATGCCTGCCCTTCTTCCTACAAATAACACGAATATACTAAGAAATGATGCATAAGTGATAAAAGATGAAGGGTTGAGCAAGGTAAGTAGGCCAAATGAGCCCAAATTGTTACCAGAAATTGGGGCTCATCATCACCCCCCAGCTAAAATATTTGCTCATCCTTGAGAAATCTTGCTCCAGCTCCTTGTCCTTGGCTGAGAACTAGGCTCCGGAATACGCTCTTTCTTTCCTACTCTTGGTGGCTTTGCCTGTTCTGCCCTTGGTGGCGATGAGGGTGCCACTCCTTCCCTCTTCTCTATTTCCTTGACCTTGAGCCGGGCTTTTGAAGCCGATTGGTCTACCCTTCCTTTCCAAGTAGTTGTTTTTGGGCTCCCCCTCTCGTAGGTGACCGATATCTTTGAGGGGGACCTCTCACTAGGTGAAGTAGGGGAATCCCCTGTAGTGATTTGGCTGCTGGATGGGGGTTGTGGCTTGCCTGTCTTTATTCTCGCACTTCTTCGAGCTTCAAAGTATAGAGGGGTCTCCCTCTTTCTCTCCCCCTTTGGCTTAGGAGGTGTGTTGAGGCCGGCCAGCACAGCTGCTGCCTCCCTTTCACGAATATCAGCTTTCTTCTCTTTGGGTTTCACTTTTTCAGGGCTTCCTATAGAAGACCCTGTTTTAGTCAATTTCGGGATTCCTGTATAAGACCCTGTTTTGGTAATTTTCGGGCTTCCTGTGGAAGCGGGTTTCGGCTTTCCTGTAGAAATAGGTGTTGCCGCCTTGGTTTGCTTTTCTGCATGGGTTTTGCTTTTTGACGTGGTTGCGGTCGCTGATGAGGTACTTTTGCTGATGTGGACCTTCTCAGCTTTGTCCGTTCTGCCTTGCAACCTTTTCTCTCTTGCTGTCAAGATGGGTGTGTCATATTTCTCCTTGGCATCCTTTTTCTCGTGCTTTTTCCTTTTCTCTTTCTTCTGCACTGTGGTCGGGGTCTTCTGGCCTGTTTCTTTCTTTCCCACGGCCACTGATTCTTTCTCCTCACTGCTGGAGGAACCACTTTCTTCAGTCAACATCCTTATGTCTCCATCTCTTGTCAAATTTCTGAATGCTTCCCATGAGAGGGGAACCTTGTATGAATGAAGCGCATCCTCCATGAGAAGTTTTATCAATCCATGGTGGGATACCTGGTCTGATATGCCTTCTTTTAACTTTGTGGCACACTCAATTAGAGACTGTAGCATGAAATAGGGGATGCTCAGTTTATTTTCTACAGGAAGATCAATCTGGTGCCTCAATTCAGTGAGCAACCTAAAGTGATACTCGTACACAATGCTAAAATGGCCTTCGCAGGTTATATACTTCATGATCTGCAGGCTAACTTCATTCCATGGTGGCAGTAAACTGGTCCTACGCACCCCATTTTTGTCTTCCGAGAATTCCTCTCCAGGGGGAAAGAATTCTTTCTTGGCCTGTTGGCTCAACTTTATTTCTTCCTTATCCCATGGCAAACCCATTGGAAGTTCAGTAATTCGACTGATATATTGCGGGGTGAGCTTGAGGCTTAGGCCCTGAAGTTCACGGCGGCCAATGTTTTGGATTTCGGCCTCAGAGCCTGCAAAAACTCTTCTGCCACTTCGTCGTCATAACCCTGCAATTTGTCACAGAAGGATATCCATTGTGCTCGTGTGAAGAGCTCCACCACCTCAAGATTTTCCCTTAACTTTGCTGGATCAATGGGTTCCCTTCTAATGAACCCACCCGACATGATAAAAAATGTTGCTTTAACTAGAGGTGGCGAACGCGGAAGAAGTTTGGTCTATTGAGACAGAGCGTGGAATTACGCTTCTGTCATGCACAAAATCCACGAAGCTTATCTCTGAGGACCTTAACACAACTTAATTACACTGACATCCTGTAGAATGACAGTTTATGCACAGCAGACAACAACTGCAACAATTTTCTACGACCAGACTGTAGACGACGATTCTGCCACCTTCAAAAGCCAATTGCATGGAGAGTTCAGGTTTACCTTTTTAATCCACCACCTTTTGACGTGAGGAACCCGCCTTCCTGTAGAAACAACGTTCCTGTAGGATCAGCATGTGATTTCTGGGAAAGACTGCAGTTGGTCTGCGCTCTTGGTGTTGCTTCACAGGCGTTCTGATGGCCAAAGGCTCGGAGTATCGAATTGCAGAGGGATCCGGATGATCACTCGAGTTTCAAACGGTGAATGATAAATGCATGGGGTGCAATCTAGCCGATTAGATTTGAATCGGCGGAATCCGTGGCGCGGGGGTGAGCTGTCCCTGCCGGACCGTTGGACGACGTCATCCCATCATTTGCCTGCGAGTTCCCTTACTGCCGCATCATCCCCCCACAGATCCACCGCCGTCTCTTCTGTTAAACTCGTTTTTCCCGACGGGATTGCTCTCACGTGTGTGCTGCCCATTCCTTTTGTCATGGCCGCCACCCAAACATCCGACTAGACCATTAACTGGTCGACGTGGCCAGTCAAATGGCCATACAGCCGCTCAACCCATTCACCTCACACTTTGCAAACAATTTCAAAGTAAAATTCATGCAATCTGACGGAAGAAAGGGTCGAGACACTTACCTATGCGGCTGCAACACGATTTTTCGGCTTTCGGACGATGATGAGTGGATTCATTTGCCGTTGATGAATTTGCACAGGCCCGGAGGTTCATGTTTACAGGCTGCCGACGATGGATTTGATGCTTGGCTGCATGCACCCGCATTTTCATTGCATATGGCCAGCGCTGTGAATGGTGTACACTCTAGCAGGCTTAACTGTTACAGGACTCCTGCAGGATGTCTTGTAACAGTTCTTCCTCCTCGGGTGCATGTTGCACGACGAAGGATTTGGCCTCACGATCACGCTCCCTAAGCTCATGGATGGCTGGGATGGATATGGTATGACTTCTCAGCATTTTTTATCTTAAAAATTGCTTTCTCTTTGATAACTCAACGATCTACTTTGCTGGTGCAGGTAACTTCATTGCATGTCGACAAGGATGGTAGAACAAGGTGACAGTAGTGTGCAAGGGTGATAACAATAGCTTGCATGCATCCAAACCGATCCTTAGTCGTTAGATCTCCTCATAAAATGAATTCTGGGCCGTCCCAAACTTCTACAGGAAGTTTCCTAGAAATACAGAGCTTCCTGTAGAAATTGTTTCTGTAGAAATACTGCATCTTCCTGTAGAAAATCACATTTCCTGTAGAGAAGACTCAAGCCGTGATGAAATTGTGCACATACCTTGGAGAAAAGAGA